>CM033363.1:11112060-11716886 GCA_019395295.1 Osmanthus fragrans
GGGGGGGCTGGGCAGGGCTGTAGCCCAGTCCCCCCCATAGTCCAGTAAGGCAAAAAAAAAAAATTTATGTAAAAATTTTTTTTTTATGAGTAAAAATTTTTTTTTCAAGTATTAGCCCGGTCAAAAATTTTGTAGCCCGGTCTCTGATTCAATCCTGGATCCGTCCCTGCAATTAATAATCTCTTGAACAAACTTGTTAAAAAAATCCAAATGATCATCAAGATTTTTTCAAGGATCCATTTTAAAACATAAAAAAAATCCTTCGAGCAAGTACAATTTATTATGAGTAGATTTAAGTAAATATAAGTTTTTCAACTTTTCAAAGTTATTTTGTAGAATCAAAATTTCCAATTTTCATCAAAACAACATTAGATATGTGCAAAATAATTGAAGTATAAGCAAATTCATTATATTCTTCTTTTGTACTTTCGTCAAATTAGCAGGAAAATTGCAATCTATGGCTTTCGAAACATTTTGCTGAACTAAAATCCTCTTAATCTTTTATTGCCAAATTGAAAAATCTCATTTTCAATTGAAAATTCTCATTTAAAAATGTGAAGACATTTTAAAAAACAGAACAACAAAAAATACGCAATTAGGTTACACAAAGTAATCCTAAGGCCACGACCGTTCTAAATTCCTAGAATTTCTTAAGATTCGCATCTCAGATCAAGAAAATGGTCAAACGGACCAATCCAAGTGTTCTAATAGAATAATCAATGCAACAAAAATATATGTAAACAAAAAATCAATTTTTCACACAATGCTGTTTCACATAGTGATTTAATAACAATTAAACACAAAAACAATTACCCACTTGCAATTTAAATCGAACACTTCAAGTAGACAAATAATTCCTAAATTCTAGCATAAACAATGATAACTCCACACGGTAACTCCAATTCTAATGCCACCCCATACAATAACTCACTAATGTTGGAATTTAAATGAGATAAGTCAAATTACCAGAGCGGACCAAATCTGAGGTTCCGTAATTTCAAAGAAATGCAAATTTGTTTTTTAGGGTCACCACTATTCACCCTAAAGTTTTAGCAATTGCAACAATGTGATCAATAGAAAATTGAAAACTGAGTGTCCAAGGCAAAATCGTCCTAGATTCGTTGTACAACCTGAAACAGAAAATTAACACTATCAAAACATCAAGAATGATAAGGCGAGTATTCTATCTAAACAAAGCTCCTCTAAAAATAGCTGGACATGCTGCCATGTGCCCTACCAGAGTTCCCACACACCACCGTCGGAGACATTACCCGCTACATGTGCACCACTGTCAAGAGTGTCTCTATCTGCACAGTACGAATATAGCCTTTGTTTTCCCAAACTCCTTCTAGTTTGGCTGAAAAACTTAATTGAAAGTCTAGTTGTTTGTAAAAAAATTGGGTAGATTTCTGATATGATTTCTGCATCAATTCTGTTGATTTTTAGATCTGTTTTTGGTAGAAAATCACAAACGAATGAGCTCTATTACCAATTGTCGCGGAAAATGGCTCCACCAAGGTTTTTTTTAGGTTCAGTCTACCAATCTCGACCTCATCAACACCTCAAATCTACGACCCAAAACCACTACCACTTGTTCACTTCGATTACTTGAGATTGTACCCACAAAGGACACAAAAAGGAAAAGTAGAGAAAAAAGAATTGACAAGGCATAAAGCAAATAGTGGCTGTATTTCACCAAATGCAGAGAGAACAATGACATACGCTCATGTAAGGGAGAAAAGAGGCTGCATATATAGGCTTAGATTAATCACATAAATGGACCAAGACCAAATATTCAAATGGGATGAGAACAATGCCAACAAATGGGCCAAGTAGATAGATCATGGGCTAACCAATATAAGCCTACAAGAAGTGAACAGACCATGAGCATTTCCAATTAAATTGAGCCACTTCCACTGGTCCCAAGTGATTTTTAGGTCGAAGCATTTCATTGAGGTGTCAATAATTAATTTAGTCATTTGTTAATGTCGACTGAAAATTTTCAACGAGTAACATCATTACCCACTATTTATTGCGTATTAAAACACATATTCTATGGTGAATATTTTGAAAGACTTGAGAGAACCTTTTACCTCCCTCTCTCTCACTCACACACACACACACACACACACATACATGTGCGTGCGCGCACACACACACATATTGTTATATATACTGGGCTACCTCACTAATCCTTATCCAGTTGGGCTTTATGGTGTTGGGCCTCATTTCTAATCACTACTTGGGATGACCCTTTGTGTTAAACGTGTTTTGGTTTTACACGACTTTGCCTCACTTAAGGGTTGTAGATCTGTCGTCTATGTGACTTCTTCATGATCCTTGGATCATGACTCTTAGTTGAACAGTTATATAATTAGTCTTGGTCTTGGTTTTAGTCAAAGGCATTAGGATGCTACTTTCTCTTGACTCTTCACTTCTCTCTGTGAGTTAGGGTTTACTGAGTGTAAACTGTAATCGATCATTTGTGGATCTTCATTTCATTCTTTGTGCGAGATTATATTGTACCTACAGTCAGCGAGTGATTGTGAGTGTATTCTTGTGGTTACAGTTGAATTTTTGTGAGGCTAGAGAGATCGAAGAAAACTCTGATTTCTTCGTACATATGTACCGATTTCTTGGTGAAATAGTGGATCTAGAGCAATATCTGATTTTCAGATGCTCAATGGGTGACTAGGTTGCAAAATCGAACATCCGGGCCCTTTTAAGGCGAAAATGATCTTGTATTGATTTCTTTTAATTTTCTGCAAATTTATAATTGTGTTAGTTAATCCTTGGCATTTAACTCGTATTCGAGTTAACAAGTGGTATCAGAGCCACTTTCTGAAGTGTTTGGTCAGATTTGTTCTCTGTGATCCCTTTTTCTGAAACCCTAGTTTTTCAAAACTGCTTCTGCTTTGTAAAAAAATTTGGGGATTTTTTTAGTGTATTATGATGGTTTAATATCACATACTATGTATACTACATTCGATTCAATTTTTTGTTGGATTCACTATATTTCTCCTTAAAACATGCTTCTTAGATTTGTTGGTTATTTATTGAAGGTTAAAGACTTGTTTTTCTTTTCAAACTCGGTATAAACTGCTTTTAACTTAGTATGATCTGTTGTTTGTGCTGAGTTCAAACGATTCGTGAGCTGATTCGCCACCGTATCTTGTTGCTTTCTAACTCGGACTGAGTTTCGTCGAGTTGAGTTGACTCGTTTTGATTCTTGTTGAGTTACTGACTCACGACTGAGTATTGGTGACTCGTTGATTGTTTGAACCAGCATTGAGGTTCTTGGTACAATTCTAGTATTCTTTTAATGTTCTTCACTCTGAAACATTAAGGTTTTAGACTCTGATATCTTCTGAACCCTCTGTTTAATTCTGTAAACTGTTAACTTTTGAAATTGGTTATTAAGGTAAGTGATCCTCCTCTACTTACGTTTTTCAAGATCTCTTTGATGATCTTAGAATCTGATAGAGTAGTGGAATTAAGGGTCATCACCCCTCAAACCCCTTTCGAAATTAACATTACAGCTTTAACTGTATGCTAAATATTTTACTGCTGCAACTTATCATACTTGTTACATATTCTAATCACACTGTTGATCAAATAATTTTTCTAAACTATTCATACTCTGTATGTTGTATATCTTTAATTTTGCTTGTACATGTTATCATGTCTATTGCATGTAAACATGAAATTGAGACATGGAATGGTACTGGAGATTTTAGTCTTTGGCGCCAGAAGATGAGGGCTCTGTTATTACAATAGAGATGTGCTGTAGCCCTAAATGGAACTTGAGTTGTAGAAACTAGTGCCTATAGGAGACAAGAACTTGATGATATTGCTTGGAGTTCAATCTTCCTCCACTTATCTGATAAAGTTATTAGGAAGGTAGGAGAGACCACTTCTGCTCGGGCTTTGTGGACTAAACTTGAACAATTCTACCTAACTAAAACCATGCCTAATAAATGTTATCTCTTAAGGCAATTTTACAACTTCAGATTTGAACCCTTTTCTGGCATGGAAGAAAATCTTGACAAGTTCACAAAATAAATTCAGGACCTGGAGAACTGTGATGAGAGTTTTCTAGTGATCAACAACTTGTTGCCTTACTTAATTTACTAAGTGATAAGTATAGGGACATCAGAAATGCTTTAGAATATGGAGGGCAAGAACTTACTATAGATTTCATAACCTCAGCCTGGAGGAATAAAGAACTTAAAATGAAATTTGAATCAAAAGACTCTAAGTTTGGTGAAGTGCTTCACATAAAAGAGAAACCAAATTAAAATAAGAAACAGAACCTATGCAACTTCAATTCTCACAGAAATAAAAGAGAAACCAAATTAAAATAAGAAACAGAACCTATGCAACTTCAATTCTCACAGAAAAGGAAAGACTCCAAATGTTAGATTTGAAGATAAAAAAAAAAAATCTTAAATTTAAGAACCAAATCAAGAAATGTTACTATTGTGGTAAAACATGTCACTTAATAAAAGACTGTTTTTAGAAGATTTCTGATATGAAAGATAGAAACAATCCTGAAGGTTCTGCAGCTGTGGCCTGCAAAACTGAGTGTGACATTCAAGGTGTAGTCCTTGTTGGTACCACCAGTAGAAACTCATGTGAATGAGTTCTTGACTCTGGTTGTACCTTTCACATGTGTCCTAACATAGATTTTTTCTATGAATTTGTTGATCTCAGTGAAGGACAAATTCAGATGGGAAATGACACGAGTTGTCAAATTAAGGGCATTGGTAAAATCAAGTTATTGTTGGATAACAACTATACCTTAGAACTTAATAATATTAGATATGTTCTTGAACTCAAGAGAAATCTAATCTCCTTGGGAGAATTAGATGAGAAATATAATATCATGATTCACAAAGGCTTTATAAGCCTGAATCAAGGAAATAAAAGTGTGATTTTCTCTCCCAAAATCAATGGCATATATATTGTTAATGCTGAACCTATAATAAGCCATTGCACTGCAGTTTTAAACTCTGATCCTAATAAGCCTCTAATTTAGCATTTTTAACGGTTTGAATTGTCATCCCTACAGACAATGGTATCTGAAATTTAACTTATTTGTGCAAATCTTAGGCTTTGTGAAAAGCAGTTCTGATTCTTGTTTCTTCTATAAAGGTTCAGGAGGACCTGGATCCATTTATTGTTGTTATATATTGATGATATGTTGCTTGCTTGCCTTAATAGATCTGAAATTGACCTTATTAAATCAAAATTAAAATCTGAATTTGAAATGAAAGATCTAACACAAGCTAGAAGAATTCTTGGCCTGGAAATAGAAATAACTGCGTTCTGTTTTTTAAACAAGGATCTTATATGAAGAAAATTCTTGAAAAATTTTCTATGCTTGAGTGTAAACTTATTACTCTTCCCATTGCAAATCATTTCAAATTATGCTCTAAATAGTCACCTAAAACTGAAGATGAATTTAAAAAATTGGAAACTATTCCTTATGCCAATACTGTGGGTTCTATAATGTATCTCATGATCTGTACCAAACCTGACTTAGCTCATGACATCAATATCTCAAGTAGATTTATAGCTAATCCTGGTGAAACTCATTGGCTTGCTATAAAATGGATGTTAAGATACTTAAAGGGTTCATCTGATTTAAGACTGGTGTTTAAAAGAAGCAAAGAAGAGATAAAATTAAAAGGTTACACTGTTTCTGATTTTGCTGGTGACTTAGATAAAAGAAGATCTACATCTTCATATATTTTCACTTTGTGTGATGGGTGTATTAGTTGGAAGTCTCAGTTGCAAAAATTGGTTGCCCTATCTTCCATTGAATCTGAATATATTGCTGCATGTGATGCTGAAAAAGAAAGTATTTGGCTTAAGGCTCTTTTAAATGAAATTGGTTTTCTTAAAGACTTTTTTAGAATATATACTGATAATCAAAGTGTCATTCACCTTAGTAAAACCCTGTTGACCATGATAGAACCAAGCATGTAGACATAAAATTTCTTTTTGTACGAAATATGGTTAAAAAAGGTGAGATCAGATTAGTTAAGATCCCTACAAAATTTAGTCCTTCTGATTTAGGGACTAAGGTACTGCCTTTAAAAAAAATTTAAAAATTGCTTGAAGATTCTGAATGTTACTTGAGATAGTAACAAATTAGAACTTCAAGTATTTTCTTTAGATATGATTGAACTAACATTTTTTTTTTTTTTTTTTCCGTTTACAGGTACTTAGAGCAAATGAAGAAATCTTGTATTGTCCCTAGATCCATTGTTAAGCCAAGAGATTAGTTCAGCAAGGTGGAGTATGTTATATATACTGGGCTGCCTCACTAATCCTTATCCAATTGGGCTTCATAGTGTTGGGCCTCATTCCTAATCACTACTTGGGTTGACTCGTTGTGTTAAACGTGTTTTGGTGTTACACGACTTTGCCTCACTTAAGCGTTGTGGATCTATCGTCCACATGGCTTCTTCGTGACCCTTGGATCGTGATTCTTGGTTGAACAGTTATATTCTTGGTCTTGGCTTCGGTCAAAGGCATTAGGGCGTCTATTTTCTCTTGACTCTTCACTTCTCTCTGTGAGTTAGGGTTTACTGAATGTAAACTGTAATCTATCATTTGTGGATCTTCATCTCATTCTTTGTGCGAGATTATGTTGTACCTACAATCAGTGAGTGATTGTGAGTGTATTGTTGTGGTTACAGTTGAATTTTTGTGAGGCTAGAGAGATCGAAGAAAGCTCTGATTTCTTCTTACATATGGACTGATTTCTTGGTGAAATAGTGGATTTAGAGCGATATCTGATTTTCAGATGTTCAACGGGTGACTAGGTTGCAAAACCGAACATCCGGGCCCTTTTAGGACGAAACATATCTTGTGTTGATTTCTTTTAATTTTCTGCAAGTTTATAATTGTGTTGGTTGATCCTTAACATTTAACTCGTATTCAGGTTAACACATATATATAGCGAGATTTGCAAAAACTTCTTTGTATATAGGTATCTTATGAAAGAATGAAACTCCCTAAAGACCTTGTGCATGTTTAGTAAACATGCAATACAACGAGTAATGGCGTATTAGAAGTCCTGTTTCATAGGTCTCAATGGACTGGAAACAAACTTCCTTCTTTGCCCTTCGCACCTCAGAATCAGGAATCAGTCTTGATCCGCTTCAATGCTTCTACTCAATGGGTAATGAGTGTCAGTAAGCTAGTACACCAATTAAGAAATCCAGGTAAGTTTTAAATCAGGTCGGTCCAGGAAAGTTTTAAATCAAGTCGGTTGATTTTCCTTTCTTATCAAATCCGCATTAGCGAAAATCCCATCTTTTACATAATAACTACAATTTTGCAGTATAAATCACTTTTTTTTTTCTTTTCTTTTTCATTTGTTGTATCTCATATCACATAATGCGATGGGCCGCTAGTCGTTATTGATTTTTGTACACAAAAAAAAATTCAACACTATACCATGTAAAAAGTTTTCCGTCAATATTTATGAGCTGCATTTCATATGGATTGTAGCACAAAAAGGACCTGATTGCAATATGGCTTATTAGCTCAGTTGATTACAACGTCGTGACACTTACATTGGCCATTTTCTATTTTAATAACAATGTTGCAAATATGTTGCATTCATCAAAAAAAAAAAAAAAAAAAAAAAAAAAAATTAACATAAGAATTAGGGTTTCAATTGGTGGCTCAAAGTCAAACTTTTGCGATTAATTACTTAATCTAATCCCTTTATTAGGCACTTTGAGTGTCATTAGTGCTTAATAAACTTTAAGTGTTCAATGTGCCATATAAAATATCTAATGAGCTTTTGATAAACATGTACTTCCACTTGCTTAAGATAATTAAAATTGTGGGATGAGTGGATTATTTACTTTAGAGTGTTGACTTGCAAAAAGAATCATTGCATGGTGCTATAGTGTAAATCCTTCCGTTTTCTTGGAAATGTTTTAGCACGCGTTGAAGTATATATTATCCTCTCATTCAAAAAAAAAAAAGAAAAAAAAAAAAAATATATATATATATATATAAAGTTGCAAGTGGACAACTTTGACCACATTTGAGTGGAACTCATTAGTCGATTTCAAGGTTCAGAGACTGAACACATTTTCCTTCCTGAGAAGATGTTCATGATATATTTGTTACTAAAAATTGTATTTGGATATGAAAAACTAACGTAAAAAAACCATTTAATCGGGAAAGTGTTGGAAAATGGAATTGAAATTTGGAACGAAAAAGTATAGCATCCCATGTTGGAAGATGAATCACCACCATGACCACATGACCCTTTAGTTATGTAGTTATTTAATTGAATTGTGGAAGAAAATTTTGTGAAAGAAATTGTTAGTAGTGAGTATGCTATACAGAATATGCCATTGAAGTTGAGATGCAAACATGACCCCCCGAGTCCATGGTGGTGATGATAAACTACACGTAATTGTTCATATGTACATTACATTACAACTCAAGTACAAAAATTTAAGCTTTTGTAGACACGAGAGACTTTATTTATGAATAATGCTCATATAGTATCATTGGTTCTTAACACGCGTGTAGATGAAAGAGTTATGTCCATTGCTTTATTGTTCAATGAAATTGTCATACCTTTACCACATAAACCCTAAGCACCGGTGGTGCTATATTATATACTCAATTCGTTGTCTTACATATCGAGTCTGGACCGTAGTCACTTTTCTTCTTATATCTATTGTGTACGTAAATTGTGTAATAGATTAAGATAAAACTCAAAACTCTCTATTATGTGCTCCGACTTAGATTAAACCATGCTCTCCTACTGTAACAAATTCGAGACCAACCTCCATATCCATCTGTAATGGTCCAATGTTTTTTTCTTTTTCTTTTTTTAGGATTTTTTTTTTCCTATATTCATTCAAACCAAGTGTACAAGACAATTAAAAAAAGGACAAACTAAAAACTTAATTTAGGTCTATATTCTATTGGATATAATAAGATAGACATTAGGCAGTAGAAAAATTCAGTGTTTAGGTCTGTGATAGTCCGATATAATAACAGATGGAATCTCCAAATGTCCATCTCTGTATTTCCTACGGAACTATCATGATTCTAAGATGAAACGTGCAAGAATTCCTTAAGCTAAACAAACAATTAAGAAATCCCCAGTGGATGATATCATGGATTAGTTATCCTGTTTTTAATTATAAGTTGATGCATGAATCAGTTTATAAATTACGGCAGCCATGACCAAAACATTAGTATATCAAGAACATAGTGGAAATCAGGAAATGCCACTCATAGAATCCACCAATGAAATCTCCACAGTACTCCCTTCTTCTTGCATATAAATTGCAGTCATTCCCCCACCAAAAATCATCACAAATTTGCCTTCCTTTCAGAAAATGGATCATAAGTTCTTTTTCTTTTCTGCTCTTTTTTGCACAATCTGCTTATTTTCAGCCATTAATGCCAGACCCGATTACAGCTACCCTGATAAACCAGCTGATAATGGAATGTTGAGTTACAGTTTTTATGATAAATCTTGCCCTAATTTGAACATGATAGTGAGGTCGGGTGTTTGGGCTGCATACAAAAATGACGCCAGAATTGCTGCATCCCTCCTCCGCTTGCACTTTCATGATTGTTTTGTAAATGTAATTAATTAATTATTTTAATTTCTCCTGTTTTTTTTTTTCCAGCTTTTTTATGTTCCTATATTTTTTTACTTAAGGCTTTCATTTGAGTTAGCAACCGTTTAAGCTAGGAGTGTCAAAGATCCAGGTAAACCTGATCGAAGCTTGACCATACATGGACTTGGGCCAGCCCCGGCCACCATAAGAATATGTTGTCACTATTTTTGTGGGCTCTCGTGAGTGGGCTGAGCCAACGGGCAAGATTTTTTTTTTTATTTTTTTTTTCAATAAGAACTTTATGTCGTTTGCTCACTTCTCCAATTCATAGACTCACCCCTTTTAACATCCCTACATAGATTGTATATCCAGACTTAATCGAGAGACACATGACTAAATTTTTATTTTATTTCGTCTCATCCTTTCTAGTCCAAGATAATAAGTACACTAAAGCCAGTGTGACTAGAAGTCGAGTTTATCTTTAAAAAGTGAGTCTATTTAGTCATTATTTGACGTTATTGAATAGAAAGAATGGGTTTGCAGTAATGCACACAATAGAAAACTAAATTTTAGTTTGTTTTTATTTATAGTGTTGTTAATTCTTGAACTTTTGTGTAGGGATGTGATGCTTCCATACTTTTGGATGACACTAAAGACTTCAAGGGGGAGAAGAATGCTTCGCCTAATCGCAATTCAGCTCGAGGATTTGAAGTTATTGAAAGCATAAAAGCAGATGTAGAAAAAGCTTGCCCGTCAATTGTATCGTGTGTTGACATATTGGTTCTTCTTGCAAGAGAGGCGGTTGTTATGGTAAGTAAAATTTTCGAATAAATTGAACTTTGATACAAAGCGCGTCATATAAATTCTTCTTACGTTTAGAATCTACGAAAAGTATAATTTAAATCAAATTAAACAAAATGGAATATAATTTATTAGAAAAGGAAAAATGATCTAGGGATTTGTATTAATTTGTGTTTTGTGTCTCAATTTTGCATAGTCTGGTGGGCCAAATTGGCCTATTTCATTGGGTAGGAGAGATGGAGTAACTGCAAGTGAGAAAGCAGCAAATGAGCAGTTGCCATCACCTTTTGAGCCACTGGAAAATATAACTGCCAAATTTGTATCTAATGGTCTTGATGTCAAGGACTTGGTTGTCCTTTCAGGTACTTAATTATTTGTTTATTCTTTACCAGTATTATCAAGAAAAATAAAGTTGATTTTATGAATTTTAAATTACTAGTGATTGAAGGCTTAAGCCATATTTGTATGTTCGACTAGACAAGATCTTATCTATATCTGATTGAAGCTTGAGTATGATAATAACTTCGACGCATGAAGAAGGGTTGTTAAAATGGTCAGGGGGGCCAAGCTAGCCCCGCTGAAACCCTAATAGCTATGGTTGGCCCGATTTGAAATTGATTACCTTTTGTGTTATTTCAAGAATTGAATAACTCCTACATATAGGGGAAATGGTGTCAAAATAGGTCATATGATTCAGGCATGGCTCTACGAAAACTCGACATTGGACTGAGCCATGAGCAAGCCTACATTTTTAGAGAAGGTGGAGATGGATACAAAAAGACATTAAATTCTATGGTATAAACATGTTTTGACTCCTTCTATCTCATAAAGATAGACTTATTTCTATTTTCACACAAATTAAAAAATGTAACTAATGTAGTTGAAAATATAATTTTTTCTTATATTTTTCATAATATACTCTAATTAATTAAATAACGGTTTAAATACGAGGAGTTCATAGACATATTAAATAGGAACATATTAGAAAACTAAAAAGTATTCTATACTTTCAACAAGGAAAGTGATTAATAATTTAGGATAGACAAAAAAGGAAAGAAATCTATCTTTATGGGACAGAGAGAGTAAAAGTTAATTTCTTGCACGTCCTTGTTTTTGTGCGATCAAAATAGGCTCGGAAAAGGGGGAAAAAAATTTCTAATATTTAATTTCGTCACCAAACACGTTCTAACAAATAAAAGTTAATTTCTTTACTTGTTCTTGTCTTGATGTTGTAGGAGGACATACAATAGGGTTTGCTCAGTGCTTCACATTCAAGAGAAGACTCTTCAATTTCAAAGGCACAGGCAAGCCAGATCCAACACTTGATTCCTCATTACTCTCAAACTTACAGAACTTTTGTCCAAACATTGATGAATCAAACAACAAAACTTCTCCACTGGACTCTCAATCTGTGTACAGATTTGATAATATGTATTACAAGAACATCATCAACAACTCAGGCCTTCTTGAATCTGATCAAGCTTTGATTGGTGACCCAAAAACTGCAGCCATGGTTAAGGATTACAGTGCAAATCCTTTTCTTTTTTCAAGGGATTTTGCTGCATCAATGGTGAAGCTTGGGAATATTGGCGTGTTAACGGGACAGGCAGGGCAAATTAGAAAAAAATGTGCCTCCGTCAACTAGTATGTCCTTCTTGAATCTAAAAATGTTTTAGGGTTTCTATATTGATTTCCCTTTCCCATCTTTCCTCCAAAAAAAAATAGTGTTTTACTTTTAATGCTTTTATACGTTGTAAAAGAAAATTTCATAATATGAAGTTCGTGAGTGAAAATATGGGTGCATGGAAACTTTTATCGTGATTGTTGAGTTGAATTGGACAGATTTTTATAATATTAGGAAGAAAAATCCAACTCGAGAATTGAAAATTATCGTTGTTAGATATTGCAAAATACAATTTAAATAGTAGAGGGCAATTATCAATTTCACCTAGAATTAGAAAACTTACTCACGGCAAAGTATTTAGTTAGTTATGAATTTCACCTAATTTGTTAGTAGATGGTAATTTATAGAAAGAAATAAATCAACATAGCTCGATTGTCAAGGATAGGTGGATGAATATTTACTGTTTAGTACTAAGGATAGTTGTTCGTTTCGAATAATTGTCGTCCATGATTGTGTCATGCTTGTGAAATTTCATTCATAGTTATTAATTAATAATTGTTTATGAATGGTAGTCACAATTTTTTTTTTTTAAAAAGTAAAAAATTCACAGTAAGTCACAACTTCAATGTATTATATTATACATAGATCGTGTCACAATTATTATAATAGGTAAAAAGTATTAAGTCATATCTCACAAATGAACTGAGTTACATTCACACAAATAAGTTTGTTTTGACTGTGACATGTAACCTTATTTAGTTGTGACCTATACGATATGTATGTGACCTATAGATCACAATCAAGTAAAGAATTAGGTCACTATTTTTCAATATAATTAGGTTACATTCAAACGCAATTATAAGTCGCATTCAGGTAAAGTCTTAGATAGAATAGGTCACAGTCACACAAACTTATATGTTACATTCAGCTAAAATCTTAAATAGAAAATGTAATAGACACAAACTTAAAGTTCACAATCAATTAAACGATTACGTCACAATGTGCCAACATAGTAGGTCACATTATATTTGTTTGGACATTAATAAAATGCGACTTTGTGACTGAGAAGATTAACAACATACCAATAATTACAACATCAAAAGAATCTTTTTAATACTTTCAATTTAATAAATAAAATATGATATTAACTCAATAAAACAATATTTTACGAGATATGGCATAAGCAAACTATTTCTCAAACACAAACACACAAAAAAATAAAAAATAAAAAAAATTCAATAAGGGCATCAAGTTGCTACATGCTCTTCAGTTATCCCCATATCCACCGCACCTTCAACATTTCACTACCTATTTTCTTTCGCAGGTTGACTTTTTCCTCTTCTCGATAAGTCTTCTAACACTCCTATTTTTTTTTTTTTTTTATACCCAGGTTTTCCAATTTATGCCAGACTATATCCTGGACCACCAACCACTGGCCCCTCAGTAACTAACGGAAGTAAACCGCGGGTTATGTCCAAGTTGACCAGGGTCCATACACCATTTACCCCTGACCCCAAATGAGCATCTTCCATGATTATTACGTCACCAAGCTGCTCCAATCAAGAATGATTATAATATCACTCAGTTGCTTCAACCAGGAATCGAACTCTCCACACTGAGGTTGCAAGACCAGCAATGCCCGTCCTTTACCAACTTGGATGTGCCCCGGGGGGCTTCTAACACTCCTATTCTGAATAGGCATCGTACTATTCTATCAATCATTTCATCAAGCACTGACCGTTCTTCTTTATTTCCCATGGAAAACATGATAGATTAGTATGTCATTGAAATCAACCACACGAGTAAAATTACGTAATCATATATATGCCATTGAACCAGTCATAATTCTCGCACAAATTTGGTAAAAATGTCATGTAAATCCACATACACCACATAATCTATGTACAATATAGTATTAAAGTGGTTTGCATACTATTGCGTCAGCTCGAGAATTTACCTAATGCGTACCCAAATAATAGCGGCTGCGGGTTTCCCCGTCATTAGTGTATATATATATATATATAGCCGCGGGTTTCCCCGTCATTAGTATATATATATATATTGAAGTTATAAAGATGAAAATAGCGGTCTAAAAATACTATACACAAAAATCATCAAGTAGTATACACAAAAATGCATATCAAATTCACATAAATATATAATAATTATTATGATTGATGTGGTTACTATATAAACTCATCACGTATGTTGAAATCACAGTCTGAAGCAGTTGGTGAGGAACAATAATCACTAACTATTAATATCTATGAAATTTTATACTTCACCGACTTCATAGGTTGGTGAACGTAGACTTTCAGCATACTAAAATATGTGAATAACTAATATTCACCGATTAAAAGTCATAGACAATTTTTATAATTTACTTACTATTATTAAATCATTATGACCGAATTTATTTGGAAGTTGTGACCAATTTTCATTTAACTAGTTAACATTGAACGTGCAACGAAATTCTTTATAAGTGCTGTAAAAATAATATTTGAATATGTGTGAATGTTAATTAATTTAAAATTAATACCAGAAAATATATACGTGACAATGAATGTTAAATCATTTATTTAATTTCTAATTAAATAAAATTGGATGTTAATTAGCATCTATGGATGTGAATAATGAAATGCATTCTTGAATGTAAAATTTTAATTAACTTATAATTAATATTATTGAAATGCATAATGAAGATGAATATTAATTAAATGAATGTGAATGTTAATTAATTGATAATTAATAATTGATAATTCATACATTAATGAAAGTACACAGGTGAAATGAACATGTACATTGATGATAACTAAATAATTAAATGAATTAAATACATATTGAAAAACGAAAGGTAAGGTATTATTGAAATAAATGAATTATAGTAAAACTAGAATCGTTCAAAAAATGATTCTCACTTGATGTGATATTTAATATATTATAGATCCAGAATTTGATTATTAAAGGAAATGACATAATTATATGAATTCAGATGATCGAAATCAGTTTAGAAGAAAATTGTTTCTATTATCTATATCTAGAAGCAAAAATCTGAAAACATGACATAATCATACTACACTTGATGAATTTCAAAATCAAAGTTAATACTTCTTCGTAAGTTCCGCATTCATGATGATTTTGGAACATCAATTACGTAAATCAATACACTATGGGCTTCAAATCCGAATGAATGATGAAGAAATTGTGACTTTGAACCTGAATTATTTATTTTATGGAGATGATGAGGATGGATTTGTGGCCAAATTAATTTTACATTTATGGAAAATTGACATTCGGATTTAAGATTTTAGAAAAATTGGTGATGAGAGATTGTGGGTTGAAAACCTGTGTTGCTGTAGGAGGTGATAGAAATGGTTTAATTTTAACCGATTCCCTCGCTTAGGGAAGTGATATTGTACAAGAAAATATCACAAATTACTCATTTAAGATTCCTTAATTTGAGTCGCAATAAATTTTTTATATATCATTTAAAGGGTACCTAAAAACGATTTATAACCAAAAATTTGAAACACATTTTCAAATTTGTGTTGTAAATTATATGTTTATTAGTGAATGACCATTATACCCCAACAACCCTAACTTTTATTACATTGTATCCCTTGTAGTCTTAATTCTTCCATTTAAATATGGAGTTCTAGTTTTCAATGAAATAGACACAAGTTTATGTACTTTTCTGTTCTCTGCTCTTTCTCCAGTTTATAAAACATTATCGACACGATTTTTAAAACAATATTTTTTTTGGATTAAGAGAAGATACCCTCTAGAAACGTTTCCAAATGCAATATACCCCTTACCTATTGGAAATTGTAGAAAAGCCCATATTTAGTTCATAAAAGTTTCCAAATGGGATAATATTTAATCGTATGTTTTGAAAATTAATTTTATTTTATTTTATTGTGTAGTTACTCAAATGACAATTCACAAAACTCGAGTTGAATTGTCAAGATATATATTTAGTTGATAGTGCAACTACACGTACTACTTTTTAAGACAAAAAGTATTTTTTAGATTTAACATTAGCAAAATAATGTTAATACGATATTATGTGCATCGAATATCGTTGAAAACTCTAGAAGAGATTGTACTATTTTATCAAATAATATAAAATTATATATTGACAATGCATTATATTTTAGCAAATTTAGAAGAAATTTGCTTAGTTTTAAAAATATTTGCGGCAATAGATATCACATTAAGACTATGCAAGAAAATAATATTGCATATCTTTACATACTTTCTTTTGTATCTAACTAGAACTAGATAAAAAAAAAATTTTAAAAAAAAAAACTCCTAGCACTCCCTTTTAGCATGTGCTATACATACATAAAAATGACTGAATCAAATATTATCTCAAACACAAAGTTTGTTGACCAAAAATAATTTATACTTTAACATGATTGACTTGGACATTCAGGAACTATAATGATGCATCGAATAATAAAAACTCATATAAACATCCTCTAATGAACAAGAAGATTTTTCTACCTAATGATCATCCATGTGCTGCTTGTTCACAAGGTAAGTTAGTCAACAGACCTTCAACTACAAAGATTAATGTTTACTCTCCAACTTTCTTGAAAAGAATTCATGGAGATATATATATATATATATATATATATATATATATATATATATATATATATATATGGATCAATACACTTACCATGTGGATCATTTCGTTATTTTAGATATTAATTGATTATTCTATTAGATAATCACATGTTTGCTTACTTTCCATTAGAAATGTAGCTTTTACTAGACTAATTGTCCAAATCATAACATTATGAGCTCAATTTTTTATTAATCAATCAAGACAATTCATTTTGATAATGCTGATGAATTTAGATCACAAACATTCAATGATTATTGTATGTCAATTGAAATTGTTATTGAATATTCAGTTGAACATGTTCATACATAAAATGGTTCAGTGGAGCCATTTATCAAACGTCTACAAATTATTGCTACACCATTACTTATGAAAAGAAATCTTACAGCTTCTATTTGGGGTTATGTCTATTACATGTTGCATAATTAGTTCGTATAAAACTAACTACTTATTGTCAATATTCACATTTTCAACTTGCATTTGATCATAAATCTGATATTTCTCACTTACAATTTTTCGATTGTGCTATCAAGACCCTATTTCACCTCCCATGACATACTAAAATGGTCCCCAATGATGAATTGAGATTTATGATGGTTTGGATTCACCATTTGTTATTAGGTGTCTTGAACTTTTAACAGTTAATTTATTTACTGCACGTTTTGCAAATTGTCATTTTGATGAAATGATTTTTCCAACTTTGGAAGGAACAAAATTATATCCTAAAAATAAGGTAAATTTTTTTTTGAAACAACTCTATCTCACTTTAATTACCACAACAATCAATGTGAGCAAGATGTTAAAAAAATTATTCACTTGGAAAAAGTTGCAAATCAATTACCTAATGAATTTTTTAACACAAAAAAAAAATGTGACAAAGTCATATATAACATCAAAAAATATTTCAACAAAAATTAATATCCCTGTAGGATAATTTTCTATAGCGAATGAATCTCAAAAAAGTCAAAAGCGTGGTCGATTAATTGGTTCAAAAGACTCAGTACCTCAAAAATGAAAAATACAACCACAAAAAAAAAAAAAAAAACCAACAAAAAGTTTCAGAAGAAGTAATATTAGAAAAAATTGATCAATTAAATATTGAAAATATGGTTCCTACACAGCCACAAGTGTCAGAAATTAATGAGATTTCAATAAATTATTTGTTATTTAATAAATTATGGAAATGATGTTATAAATAATATTTTTCGTTTTTAACACGGCTATTGAAACTATGCAAAAGAAGCCATACATGCGGGTTGAATTTCTTAGAAAAATGAAAAGTGTTCATACCTGTAGCTCAAATGCCTAAAAATGTAATCCATGTAGAACATGAGTAGATTTTGTAAGGAAGAAAATGAAAATAATGAAATGACAATATAGAAAGCCCGACTCTCAGCTCAAAGTTTCTTACAAAAACTAGGAATTAATTAAGATTTGGAGACCTATTCTCCCATAATGGATCTCATCACTTTTAGATTATTAGTTAGTTTGACTGTATAACAAAGGCTCAATATGCGCCTTATGAATATACTAACTGTTTATCTACATGATTCATTTGATAGTGACATATATATGAAAGTCTCCGAAAGACTTAAAGTATCGAAACAAATTATACATGCCCGATAACTATGTTTTCAATTAAATTGCAAATATTATTATATGGATTGAAATAATCAGGACACATGTGGTATAATCGCCATTGTGAATTTGTAGAAATATAATTATAAAAATGACGATTTCTGTCCATGTGTTTTTATAAACAAATAAATAAATATTGAATTTATAATTGTGACGGTTTATATTGATAATTTAAATTTAATTGAAACTCTTAAAGATCTCAACAAAATTGTAAATTATTGGAAAAATTAATTTAAGATGAAAAATTTGGAAAATAAATCAAATTTTATTTTGGATTGCAAATTGAACATTTTTCAAAAGGATTATTTATTCATCAATCTTCATATACATAATTAAAACGTTTTTATAAGGATAAAATGCATCCATTGGCATCACCAATGTTGTTCAATCATTTGATCTGAAAAAAGATCCATTTTGTCCATTTGAAGATGGAAAAATGGTTCTTAGTCCTGAAATACCATATTTTACTGCAATTGGAATATTAAAATATCTTACAAATTATAATCAACCTGAAATAGTTTTTTTTTTTTTTTTTAAATCTCCTTACAAGATATCAACTGAAAGATATTGAAATTATGTTAAACACATTTTTTTTTTTCGTTACGTGAAATGTACTATTGATTTAGAATTATTTTATTTTCAAAGGTTGAGATATGTTTTAGTGGGATATGCTCATGCAGATATCTCTTTGATCCACATAAAACTAAATCACAAACATGATATATGATTATATATGGTAGAACAACTATATAAAGAAAATTCGTAAAACAAATCTTGACAGCAACATTTTCAAACCATTATGAAATTATTGTAATCCATGGGACAAGGTGAGAATGTATATAGTTGAGGAACATGACCCATCATATCCAAGTATTATACAAATTAAATTCAACAAAAGATAGTCCAACAATTTTGTATGAAGATAATGTGACTTTTATTGCACGACTCAAATGAGGTTATATAAAAGAAACAAGACAAAACATATTTCTCCAAAATTCTTCTATATGCATAAGCTTCAGAAGATTAATGATATTGATGTTCAATAAATTCGCTAAAGTGATATTGTGGCTCATTTATTCACAAAAGCACTGTCGACATCCACATTCAAATAATTGGTTCACGAGATTGTAATGCGCCAATTCAAACGGACCCTTATGTTTTTTCTCACCGAGTTTTCCTGGCAAGATTTTAATAAGTCGGTATTTATTCGTAATATTCCAAAATAATTGTACTCGTTTTCTTTCGTTTGATATTTTTTTTCATTGAATTTTTATCAAATAAGGTTATAACGAGTCAAATATTTTGTAATGTATCATTCAAATGGAGTGTTATAAATTATATGTTCATTAGTGAATAATCAGTATACTCTTGGAGCCCTAATTTTTATTACTATTGTATATATCATTTATAACCCTAATGTTTTTCCTATAAATATGAAATTTTAGTTTTCAATAAAATACACACAAATTTATTGATTAGTCTATTTTTCTCCATTTTTCTCTCATAGTTTATAATAGTTTGATAATTTTGAAACATCTTAAAAAATAGTAATTATAAAATTTTCCCCTTGAAAAATCTAATCAATTAAACCCTTTGATTATAATGCTGAAAACTAACAAGAGTAAATATCTAATTGTCGGCTTGGAATCATTTACCCATAATGATGGGCATCTCAGGAGGGGGATTGTGCCCAATTTTGATCCAATTATGAATAGGGATGTCAACAAGTCGAGTCGAAACTTGAGACTCGAGCTCGGATCGAGTAAAATTAAGTCAGACTTTTATGGCCAGAGCAAAATCTAAGCCAAAAAATTGAGAGCCAGCTTGATTTTTTTTATATATAAAATTTAAATGGCAGCATGCAAATGCCTTTAAAGGCAGCACACGCTACTTGTGTTGGCTTAAAATAAGGCAGCACACTGCTGCCTTTAAATAGGCAGCTACTGCCTCTTCTTCTTCTTTTTTTTTTAAAAAAATTTACGAGCCAGCCCGATGGGCCACATGGGTTGGCTCGAGCTCGGACTAACTCCCCAAAATGGGACTCGGCTTCAGCCTTGGCCCAGTTGTACCGAGCTTGGAGCCGGTTTGACTCAGACTTTTTTCGGGCCGAGCCGACAAACCAAATTGTCTTCCCTCGTTATGAGGTCCTAAACTTTTAAATTCCAACTTATCGTTAGTCTAGTTTACTTATACAGGAGAAAACAATTAGATTGTGGAGAAGCAAATAGTAGTTGCTTGTTTATTAAAGTAGATTGTTAAGTACAGAATAATACAAAATTATAAAAAAGCTAAATTAAAATCTTATCTCTTATATTGTTTAGATCCCGTTCCTATATTAAGCGTTATGTCACATAACGTTTAAGTAAATTATCATAATAGATCTAATTTTAATTGGTTATGAATTAATGGGCTGATTTTTTATTTTATTTTTCGTTTCGTTTTCATTGATGGTTGGGCATTTGGTTGGATGTTAACATTAGATTTATCTAAAAGATAACACATAAAGAAGTTGAGAAATAACCTTCAGGTAACCTTTTCGATTTGCACTTTGTATGGTGAATCGTGGAATCTATCTAAACCGTTCAATTTTTTGTTTTTATCTTTTCCATAAGACAAAAGTAAGCAAGATTGCTGATTCTAGTTCGAAGAACTTTAACTTCTGCTAAATATTGAAGTACTTCATTTAAAAATTTAAGTTATTAAAGATGTGACACATATTTATTTAGATTATATCTTCAACATGTCTCACTTTGTGCAATCTTAATTTATTTTTTGGTTATGTCTTGACACACAATTTTTTATACAATGAACGAGACTTAAACGTAATACTTTTACGTGTTCTGATACCATATGGAATCCCTCTGTTTAAGAACTTACTCAATTAAAGAAAGGATAATATTTATTTTTATTTAAATTGGCTCTTCAACCACAAGATACATTGAATTAAATTCTATGAGTGCAATGTGGAGTCCACACAGGCAAAGTGCAGAGTACTGTTAAGGATTTTTCTATACGTACATCCGAGCATGACAACCAAGATATACAAACAGCAAAACCCTACCATTAATTAATACAACATGATGAAGTTCAAGTTGTTAAGGAATAATGCTAGTCCCACAGGCATTGCAACCCCAATTTAGATGGCGTTAATTTAGCATTAAATGATAAATCAAATTAAATGACTCATTTAGCCCCTGTTTGTTCCACATTATTAGAAATAATATGATCGTTACACAGTAAAGCATCCGACATTTTGACCATGTTTGTGAGATAATGGGGCCCAGCAGTTTGAAAATAACAGTCAAAAAAATTCTAAGAAAGAGGAAAAAATGTAGAACAAATTAATTTCATCTTTCATTTGACATATCATCTAGCGCTACTTAAACTTGGTTGCAATCTTAATGTGACTACATAGCATTATTCTTTTTTAAGTAACCATAAATAACATTTATTAGGCAATAATATAACTTCAATTACACTTTAATGAAATTCAAAAAAAAATTCCATGACTTCGTATAATCTTTGTAACTTATTTTTTTAACTTCGATTAAGTATGGAAATACGCGTGCTCAAAAATTCAACACATGCGTCAACTCCAATATTTTTGTCGATAATTCGTTCTGAGTAAGAAGATATTGAGAGAGCACAGCTCATTTTGGAAGAGCACCAATTTTTTTTAGATATAATACTGAACAATGTAATTAATTAATTTTTTTTATCTTCTTTGTTCTTTGTTAATATAATATACTAACGTCGTATCTATCTGAACAAACGTGTTTTTCCCATAGTTTTCTTGATTAAGGACTCTAGAGTGAAGTGATTCAAAAAGGTGTAGCACTAAGGAGACGATGAAATTGAATGATGGCTGTAATTGGCTATACACAAGTCAGCCTTAAGTGGATTCAATAATTAAATAATGTCACTATTAGTGGTTATTATTTGTATATTGCACCTTCACTTTGCGTAATACTATACACATCAAGGGTCACATTTCATTTATTTTCATCGAAAACATTAATTGACTATTCACTTTACAAGTCATATAATATTACAAAGAGTATGTTTGATTATGCTAAAAATTACTTTTTTTGAAAAAATTATGTTATACTTGTTAGAATTTTTATGAAACTCTAAATCTAAGAAATTTGAAAACCTAATTACTTTATTGTGAAGATCCTCCATGTCAAATCATCAAAAGAATTATAAAGTGCGGAATATACTTTAATTCATTGAGAATGATTCTTTAATACTGGATCTTGATTCTGGATCTCCAGATCTTGAATCTTGACTATTGACTATTTTGGTTCTTGAATTCTTGATCTTCATTTTGGGTTTTGATCTTCCTCTTTAATATATTTTCTCTTGTATTATTGTGTTGATGAGATTGCACAAATAATGAGAAATTACATATGAATTGTGGACCATAACCCTATTTCTATATGCATTTCATCCATCATGAAATACAATTATAAATAAATCTGATCTCTACACATATAATCCAACCCACACTTTATTTTGATACCCTAAATCCAATTACTTAATTCTTTATTATATCATTTTAATTTTGGGCTTAACTTTAAGATAACCTTTGTATACAATTAATTACATATGTCCACATGACAAATTAATAATTTTTCAACAATCTCCTATTTGAGTCACATATGTTACCTTATAAATGTGTATAACCTTATGAACTTAAAATTTTTGCTATCATAATCAATAGCATCTCCAAATAATCTCGTCAATCAATTATGTCAATATAGGATCAAAGCGGTCTTCGTTACAAGTATTATAACTAAACACATCAATAGTCACGTATATCAATACAATCAAGTGATATAGATCAAGTATGGATGTATAACATTAAAATTACATGTAATGTGATCTAAACATGTCTATTTCCACATTGTCTACCTTATTGTTTAATGATATCAACCATAAACTTTAATCAGAGTGGAACTAAACTGAATGCTTAATAAACCGAATATCCATGGATAAAAATATGTATCTAAAATAGACAACATCCGAACAAAAACTCCACTAAACTAGCATATATCAAAAGATGCAATACTCATGTGAGCATTTGCTCATGAAAGACCTTGGATGACAACCATTTAGTAAATGGATCCATAACTATGGAGTTTTTCATAATATGGTTTATAGAAATTTGACCACTCCGAATTCTTTCCTTAATAACTAGAATTTTGATGTCTATAAACTTTGACAATGATAAGTTATTATTTGAATACAAGATTGCAATTGTCACAGAGTAACTTAAGTGATCTTTCAATTCCTTCCAAAATGTGCACCTTAGTGACAAAATTTGGTAGTTATATTCCATGATCAAGATCAAAATATCCAATGATCTCCAATTGGTCTAATTTTTTGAATGTGATCATATAGTCCTTAGGTCTGTGTAAATATCGAATAACTCAATTGGCTGCTTTCCCAATATACGTCCTACAGTTACTTGAATATCTGCCTAACTTTCAAACAATGAATATCATATCCAGACCTATGCAAACTTTAGCATACATTAAACTCTCAACTGCTGGAGTACAGAAAATTATCTATATTTTCTTTTCTTTAAGTTTATCCTTGGGGCATTGATTAAGACTAAACTTGTTTTCCTTAGTAATAGGGGTATCACATAGTTTACAATCCTGCATCATAAATCTCTTAAGAACCTTTTACACATAGCTCTTTTGTAACAATCCAAAAATACTTTGAGAATGATCATGTTATATCTGTATCCTTAATATAAAAGAGACGTTACTAAGATGTTTTGTTTCAAAATTTCATGATAGAAATCTCTTGATTTCGTACAATAAACTTATATTATTGCAGGCAAGCAGTATGTCATCAACATACAATACCAGAAAATATATGCTTACTTCCATTGAACTTATGGTATACACAATCATTAACTGTACTTATCTCAAAACCAAACTAAATAATTATTTGATGAAATTTGTGAACCATTGAATGAAAACATGCTTAAGTCCATAGATGGATTTCTTTAATGTTTAAAACCATTTGATGTAGTTTAAGATTAAAATGTATCACAAGTACCATAATAGTCTTAACAGAATCTTTTGTAGAAATATGAGAAAGTCTCTTTAAAGTCAATACTTTCATTTTGAGTAAAGTTATTTACAATAAGACGAGCATTATATCTCTCCACACCACCCTTCGAATCCCTCTTGATTTTAAATATTCATTTACAACCAATGAGTTTCGCAACTTCAGGAAATGTGATGAGTTCCCAAACGTCATTGTTACTCATGACTTTATCTATTTATTCACTGCATCAATCAACTCTTGAGAAGTATTCATTTACGTTGCATGATAAAAGTTGATTGATCAGATATTCTTCCACCAATACAATTTCATTCTTATTTTCGTGGAGAAAGACTATAAAATTATTCGAATTGCATTTCTCCTTTTCTTTAATGGGTCTCCTTAATGACATTTGTTCGTGAGGTTGTTGAGTTTGTTCTTCGGGAACAATCTTTTGATTGTGTATATGGATTTTTGTAATATTGTTTTGATCTAAAATACACAACTACATCTGGAGCAAGAATTTGTTCACAGTCCTGATCATTGTCGATTGTAGTAAAAGAAATATATACATATTCTTCCTCAAAGACAAAATACTTAATGTTATAACCTTATCTCTCCCACAAACTTTACATCCTTAAAGAATTGGACATTTTTCGTTTCAAAAATTGACCCGATAGTGAGATATTTAAATTTGTAATTGTAATATTTTAACAGTTGCTTTACTTGGAACTTTATTGAAAATTTAAGTTGCGGTCTTTAGTGCTTCTTCCTAAAGATATCCTAGCAAGGTGAAATGACTAATCATACTTCTTACTATGTCCTTAATTATTCTATTTCATTTTTCAGTAACACCATTCATGCCAAGGGACCTTGACATGGTATATTGTGAGACGATTTCATATTCCTCTTGAAATTCTTGCAAAAGGCCTTGTATATTGTTCTCCTGATCCATCATATCTGTCATAGTATTCACCATCACGATCATATCTAATGTGTTTTATTTTTTTTGCTGAGTTGATTTTCAACCTCAGCCTTACATGCTTTTAACATGTCTAGTGTTTGAAATTTCTCGTAAATGAGATCTAGGTAGCCATAGTCAGAAACATTCATCTATGAACATAATAAATTACTAGTGACCATTTCAAGAAACCAAAGGAAATGACTTATAGATGTCCGTATAAATTAAATCTAAGATGTTCGAAGTCTTATTGTCACCTAAATTCATTATGTTTGTTTGTTTCCCATTAATGTGGTTAACATAAACACTTAAATCTGAAAAATTAAGGGGATCTGGAATTCGTTCTGACATAAGATCTTTCATTATCTTTTGAGAGATGTGACATAATCACTTATACTATAACGAAGCAGAATTCTCTTTGTTTAATACCACGTGAATTCACATGTAAAGTTTCTTTATAAGAGACAATCGTATTAAGTAAATATAGATTATCATAACCAGATAAAGAATTGGTACCTACAATATTTGAATTAAGAAAAAGACCAAACTGACTATTTTCACATGAACAAGAATAACTGAATTTATCCAATGTAGAAATAGAAATCAAATTTCATCTAAAAGATAGTGCCCCAAATGTCTCTTTCAAATCCAAATAGTAGCAATTCTTTAATGTATAACTTAAAAGTCCATATAGCCTCAATTTTAACTGATTTGTCATCACCGCATATAGATAAATCTTTCAGCATCAATTGACTTGGCAGTTCAGGCAACTTCGCTTAGAAAAACATATATGAGTAGTGGCACAATAATTTTTCCACCAAGTATGTCTTGTTCTTGTAACTAAATTAATCTCAAAACAAACCAAAATGAGAAGTGTACTTTCCTTTACATGCCAAGCGTGGTATTTAGTACAATCTCTCTTCACGTGTCACAAATTTTCACAAAAGTAATAGTTAAATAATTTATCATTTTCAGGCTTTTATTATTTCTTTTGAACTGAATAGGTTGCAACTTTGTTATTATTTATAACTTGTCTTTAAAGGTACTTTTGACGTGAGTAATATCAATTTTATCTTTCTTTAGCGTTTCTTCTTCTTACACACAATATAAAATGAGCTCATTGAGATTCTACTTTCCCTTTTGACAGTTATAACTGATTTTAAATTGACTGAATTGTGCAAGAATAGAAATCAAAACTAAATGCACGAGCAAGTCATCAAAAAGCTTGAGCTTTAATTCCTTTAGTTTTAAAGCAAGATGAGATATCTCCATGATGCATTCCCGTATGATTTATTTAGCCTTATACTTTAGTGAAATTAAATTCGCCAAAAGCGTACTAATTTATTAATTTCGGCATTATTGCCTTTTGCAAAGCATTTTTCAATTTTTTAAAGAAATTCATTGGCAGCAGTTATCTTATTGGATACAATACCTCTGAATGTTGCTGGAATCCTACGCTTCACAATCATAAGACTTGTACGGTTTGAATGATTCCACTTATTGAGTCCCCTTTTTATTAGCAAACTTATTATCCATAAGAATAGTAGATTGTTCAGTCCTTAACGTAAGGTCTAGATCTATGTCGTCAAGAACGATACAAACGTTATCTTTCCAACCCTTAAACTTTGGTCCAAGCACTAGAATGAATTGATGTTGGCAGATATTGCAGAAGTTATAGATTAACTGAATAGAGAACTAAAATCTAAATAACATGTTCACATGAGAACCCATATTGAAAAATTAATAAGTTCAAAAAATGGTGAGCCCCATCACAAGAGACCGAACACAATATTAATATTTAGTTTTTGGACAAAAATATCAACTTGTAAGTGATACTCTTGATATAGTAATCAAATATTAATAACAAATTCGGTCAAACATTAAGTCTATCTTTGGACCGACTCAATGTTTACATAATGTAAAACTATACAATTGTCACATATTTATTATCACAAGTGTGCAAATAATTCGGTCAAATAATGACAATCCATTTGCCCAAAACCGGTGAATATCCACATAAATTACGTAAACACGTTCTTCCTAATATTCTAAATAAATTAAATTAGGCAATACATGTTACTTTGATAACATGTTGTTTCAACTAATCTATTTTAGAAAATTAGCAATCTGAAATAAATTTAAAGTACCAAGATTTGAAATTGATTTCCGCTTAGTCTTTTATTTTTTCTTTCTCTTGATTCCATAAGAAAAAATTGAATAACCGGACAGAAAGAGGGCGTTGCAGCACCAGGAAACGGGCTTCACAGCCCTAGATTAGCACTGCGAAGCTGTGGCGTAGACTGTTATGCCCAACAGTAGCTGGGCACTGTAGTGCCTGGGCAGCGCTAGGCGTTGGGAAACTACGCCTGATTTTGCTGAGGTGCAACAACGGCGCTGCGACGATCCTAATTTTTTGAAAAAAATTCCCAAAAATCCAAAATTTTGCATCCCAAAAATTTGTAAAAGCAATGTATGAATTTCAATCCTAAAATCTTCCTTTAATTTTAATGATTTAACATGGACACTACAACTGAAACTACATTTTGCAACGGTCGAAAAACGTTGTCATAGACTTTTTGCAGCTTTCGAGTGCATGTTGCAGACTTTGATGTTGCCATAGAGTTCCAACATTTTCGCAACGTTCGACGAACGTTACGAAAAACATCTACGACAACGTTCAAATAGCGTTGCAAAAAACACCTATGAAAACGTTTAACGAACGTTGCGAAAAATACCTACGACAACGTTTGACGAGTGTTGCAAAAGACTTTTTAGTAACGTTCGACGAGTGTTGTAAAAGACTTTTCAGTAACGTTCGACGAGTGTTGTCGTAGGTCAATTTACCTTCTTCTTCTTTTTTTTTTTTTTTTTAATTGTGTATTTTTATTTATATGTATAAAAAATTTGAAATAAACCAACAAAATTAAAAATATTATTTTTTCGCAATAATTTACGCATATTGACTAGTAAAATCGAAGATAAATTCTAATAAACAAATTTTGGAATTACATAAAATTGATAATTTCATTACAAATTTTTGAATCATACACAACATTAAATGTGATACAACACCAAAGGGAGAACAATTTTTCTTGATAAATCAGTACACTTAAAAGAAATTATCCATAAACCCAACATATGGGGATAGATGGCTTCAATGCATGACTATGTTACCACACTTACTAGCACTGTTTGCATCTTCAAGCCAACCTACATATGTATAATATTAAATAAAATTAGATGCGCTTAAGAGTAAAACAATATTACACGAGTAAGATGGGAGAATCTTCCAAACATAAATATGATAAAGTTAGAAAACAAAGCTGGACTAAAAAAAAAAGCAAAGAACATTGACTTGAGCACCAATTCATACATATATTACGTCAGACTGCATCATGTTCCAATGATAGCTTAAAATGGTGTATCAAGTGCAGTCACGGCTGTTATCAAAGACCATGATAAGAAGCAAAATTAACTCACAAGAAAAAGAAATGTGAAGAGAATTAAGTAAAGAAACAAGCTTAAAGAATAGACAAAGTAATTTAGTGATAAAAAATTCCTCTTTCCTGCACTCCAAATATATCATATACACTACACCAAAAATGATCATTTGCAACATATAAATGGCAACATTTGGTAGTTAAGTGTTGCAAAAGGGGTCTATCGTAACAATTTAATAAGTGAATGTTGCCATTGCTTAACATAATTGAGTTTTGGCAACATTTTATAAATCTATGTTGCTAAAAGGGTCTTTCGCAACGTTTATTTCGGCTTGCGAAAATTTTTATTTTTTGCAGCGTTTATAAAACGTTGCTAAATATTTTTTATTTTGCAGCGTTTTTTAGACGTTGCGAAAAAACATTTTCGCAGCGTTTTGTAAACGTTGCGAAAAGGTTTGTCTTTCTCAACGTTTATAAAACGCTACAAAATTCATTTCCTTTTGCAGCGTTTTTTAGACGTTGCGAAAGACAAACTTTTCGCAACATTTTTTAGACGTTGCAAAAAGGGTCTTTCGCAACATCTAAAAAACGTTGCAAAAAATATAGCAAGTTGGGTTGGGCCAATTTTGGGTTCGGTCATGGATTGAACCCGACCAGGCTATGGAAAAAAGAAACCCGTCTCAAAACCCACAGAATTGTCTCTCTTACCCTAATCCCTTACCTTACCTTCTCTCTCTCGCTCTCATTCCCTCAGCTCCTCAGCACAACACCGCCGCCTGCCTTCCATCTCACAGAACCATCTGCCGAAACTGAAGCGAAGACCCCTGATTCACCCCAAGCAATGTCGTAGACCTCATTGTCATGGGCTATCAATTGGGTTTCAACAACAGCCTTTTCAATGTCCGATATAGTGCAAGTGGTGTCAATGCTGGAAGTGCCACCAAAGGTGTTTTGACAGGTAGTTTCTGATTGGTATATATTCATGATAAATTATATTGTTGATTGTGATTTATGGGATAATCGATTCTTGGGTAAATAGAATTTTCTAGGTCTTCTTCTTTTGGGAAAATACAGATATATATACATGTGTGGCGTGTATAGCTCTTCTAGTAGAAAATAGACAAATATGGCCAACGCTGCAAATGTTGCTGAGAGGGCCACTAGTGATCTGCTGATTGGTCCAGATTGGGGAGTAAACTTAGAGCTATGCGACATAATAAACTCAGATCCTAGGTATTGTTTCCTTTACTTGACCAATGGAATGCTATTTGTAATTTATTTCGTTGTTTTGATTAAGTAATTTTGTATTATATGTAATAAACTACTGGGCAGTCTATAAAATATAATATTTATCACTTGAAGAATGTGACTATTTATCCACAAATTCCTATCATTCTTATAAGTTGAGTTGAACTACAGGCAAGCGAAAGATGCGCTGAAGATACTCAAGAAAAAAAAATTGGGGAATAAAAACCCTCAAATATAGCTCCTTGCATTATTTGTAAGAACATCCATATATCCTTCTTTATTTTTTAATACATGGCCATTAAATTCTTTTCCAAATATTCAGTGGGCTCACCTGAGGAAGTTAGGAAGTCAATTACTGGAAATGTTTCAGGTTTCAGTATGCAGACTTCAGCAGTATAATTGGGTAATAGTGTAAGAATGCTTATAGAAACTTGATTTTAACCAGAATGAATAATTGGTTGTGCCTTTAGGAACTTAAAGAGAAGTTAGCGCTGAACTTTAAAAACTGCTGGTGGAAAATTCGTAACCTTGTGTGGGCACTCTTGGTGCTGCCGCTTTGTATTGGCAAACCAAGTGGCTGGGGTCTTGATGTTCATTTAATTTTATTTTTTCTTGCCTTGGTATCAGTGTGATCTAGGATCTACACCTAGGTGACTTTTTTTTTTTTTTTATCCAAAAATGAGGCTATTTTAAGGTTTTGAAATGGTACTCATATCTTTAGAAATTGAGGTGGTAAGATGCATTATAAAAGACTTTGCTATTTACAGTTTCGCACAAGATCCATTAATCTGTTTTAGTTTGCTGGAATTTATTCTATTTTGGAATCATTAATGGGAATCTAAAAGGATTCACGTGGTATTTAGTCACGAGACAGTTCTGTTCTTGGACACTAAGAAATCTGATGAGGTAGCTGGGGATTAGAAAATACAAAATTAATATGGAATCTCATGTAGATTGATATGAGGTCTTAATTGTCATCAGAATTTCTTTGGATCTCCAGTTGTAGAAGAAATGTCTAAAAGGCTTAGTTCACTGTTACTTTGCATTATTGGTTCAAGCATACTATTATGTCATGATCTTAGTGGGATTGGACATCCTTATTTTCTTCTTTTGATTTCCTTTTCCAGTATTGTTATGCCTTTATGGACAATTTACAATCTATACATGCCTCTTCAATCATGAACATGGGACATGTGGCAGCAAACCTTATCCTTATAAAGAGAGCACTTCTTTTTTATTTGAAGGCTATTAAACATTGTCTAATATATTTACTTCCTTATTCCGATTCTAAAAACATTTTTCCTTGTATGGCATTGTTACAATTGGCATTAATTTCTAGTTATTTAAGATAGTGCTACATATCTTGGCTGATATATGATATATGTGGAGAATTTAAGCATGGCCTCATAAAAATGTTTTTCCTGACCCAATGGCATTGAGCTACAGAGCTCTGTATTTTTTACGATTGAGTGAAATATGAGGGTTCAATTGGTTACATTCTTTATGATTTCTAGCCACATCATATGGTCACTTGATAGAATGCAACTTAAATTTTAATATTTCTGATTCTTTTTCATAGTTTATGTGGATAAAGATTTTGAACTGACGGCAGCACAATTTTGATGCAGATGGGCCATGAGCTCTTTGACTCTAAAAGGTGGCAAACCTTCTGAGCTGAGTGTTCTTGCTTCATCAAGTGCAAGTGCACCTGTTGCTTCTTCAATCTCCGATGCCAGCTCTGGTGAACATTTTGCCCCATTTATTTCGTCCACATATGTACCTTTTCTTTTAGTTGGATACTTAAATTTGTTCGAGTGCGCATTCCTAGCTAATCACTAGTGTTCACTTGTGTAAATGCGTCTGCCTATTTATCAGTATCTGATACTGTTTCTTGACATCAGACTTGGATGGTGCACATGTTCCGGCAATCCGTGTAAGTTCTGGCACAGATTTAACTGATCAACCTGCACCTATGTCCCCTACCTCATCAACTGATGGATGGGGAGAACTTGAAAATGGCATTCATGTAGATGACGAAAGAGATGGTTGGGATGATGTTGAACCACTAGAAGGTCACAGCATCTACATCACTGTTGGACGTGTAACCAAACCCTTTTATGTGTCATTGTTTCTGTGCAATTTGTAGTTTGGGTAGTTCATTGTAGTTTCGAGTTTTATAGATGATGCAACAGAAACTCTTTAATTAGGTTGTGTTGTATCACATTCTAGTGTTCAAGTGTATTTTGTAATAAAATTATCAATTTTTATGCAATTTCAAATTTGTTCATAAAATGTCATTTTCAATTTTGTTAGCAATAAACAAAAATAATTGTAAAAAACAATTAACATAAGTAACTATATAAAAAAAAAAAAACTTTTGCAACGGTAAAAAACATCGCAAAATGTCTACCACAATGTTGAAAAAACGTTGCAAAATGGTCTACGACAACGTTGGAAAAACGTTGCAAAAGGTCTACGACAACGTTTAAAAAATGCTGCAAAAATGTCTATTGCAACGTTGAAAAAACGCTGCAAAAGACTCTTTTGCAACGTTTAAAAAACGCTGCAAAAGACCCTTTTGCAACGTTTAAAAAACGCTGCAAAAAGGTCTATTGCAACGCTTAAAAAACGCTGCAAAAGACCCTTTTGCAGCGTTTTTTAAACGTTGCAAAAAGTCTTACCTTAACGGCAACACCGACCTCCGCAACACACGAAAAACGCTGCAAAAGGCCTACCGCAGCGTTTTTTGGCCACTGCAAAAGGTGTTTTTTGGTGTAGTGATATGACCCATATATAATCAGCTCAACAAAGCTTGATTCTATTTGTATCTAGATCTAGGGTAGAGGAATATACTCATAATTTTTTTTATGGGTTTACTCCATTAGGAGCCATTTCCGTAAATATATGGGGGAGAACTTTTTATACTATTATCAAATAGAATTTCTTCAAAGACATTATGGATGACATCATCACTACTTCTCTTTACTGCTAATTACTTCTCCTAACCAATTATAAACTCATCTTAAGAAGAATGAAAAAAGTAAGCACCTATTATTTCTCAATTTCCACCCATTATTCGAAGTTCCACAAAGAGCCCAAAGTCAAAAGTAACATGGAGATTTTTCTCGAAGGCTCTTTTTCAAGAGTTTAAATTAAAAGGATGTTTTTGTCTGAGAGGTTTCTTCATTACTTGATGAAGCACAAAACGTGAATAATATACCCTAATTAAGAATACCTAATCAACCAACTCAACCCTCTACAAAGCTTGGTCGAGTTGATGTGTTGTTTATTGTGCTTCTCTCCCTCTTTTCATTCTTTTCTGTCTACATATATACATAAAAACTCATATATTAGACTTGAGAAAAAGGTAAAGATAAAAGAAGGAAGTACAGGAAACAGGAAACAAGTGACCATGATTTTCAATTCCATTTTTCCTTGCAAAGAATGAAAATTTTCGCAATACGAACAAATAAAGACAACTGAGAAAGAAAGCATTACTGAAGCACAGAAGTGAAGATTCCCTTCCTCTAAAGCAGGAACGTAATTTTGTATATTGATTCTTGAAATGTATACTAAATGATAAAACACACATATTCTAAATGTGCATCAATTGTCCAATTGTATACTTTATAATTGTTCATACATTTTGTAGTTTCAAAATAGCATCCATATCAGCAACGTGAAATGATTCCAAAATCGTTTATTTAATAAAAAGCAATAAACTATATAAATGATTTTCACAAAGTATAGAACCAATCTGCAAGTTAAGCCCATCCACAATCTAAAATCCTATTACGGCATTGAAGTATTTGCTCTGTCATACTGATAAGTAGACCCGATAACATTGTTGGCAAAAACACTTTATTAGTGTTAGATTATTGTAATTGGCTATTCTGTAAACAAAAGGACCAACTTGAACATTTTAGAAGTTTATGGACTTAATTGTAAAGTTTCATAGTTGTTTGTATAGCGTAGGGTTCGGGTCCAAATTTGGAACACGAAGGTTTCTCGTCGCATTTTCGCTAGATGCTCACTGGAGTCATGCTCGAGCGGATGAACTAGAACATCATGTGCTCGACCTTTGCTCCACTGTCGCTCGTGCAACAGACCCTTCGCTTAAGCGACCATGCTCCTTGCTTGAGCGATTTCGCGAGATTTTAATTGGTCAAAGTTACCATATTCATCCAACATATAAAAGGGGGCGCTGCATTCGGGATCTGTGGATTGAACAAATACATTCAAGAGAAAACACTTATTCTCTCAAGAGCTAAACGTCCTTCAAAGTTCAAACAATTCATATGCGCCCTTTGGATTGAAAATATCAAAACTTTCAATCAAATACACTAGTGCCCATTCTTTACTTGGATCTGTCAGGAAGATTGTTTCGTCAACTTGGCTGGCTGCGAAGATCAAGGAAGAAATTCAAGAACGAGGAGTTCTTGGTAGATCTAAGGGAGATAAACTGTAAGAAAAGCTAGAATTGGTGTTCGTGTGCACATTCTAGGAGAGCTGCTTCGAACTTCAGACAGGAGATCAGAAAAACTTGTGTCGTCAACTTTGCTGGTGGTTTGTAAGTTTATGATACAGTTTATAGTGAATTTTTGACTGGCAAAGCGCTCGGAGAGTTTTTCCCACGTTGTGTTTCTTTGTGAACAATTTTGTGTTGTTTACTGTTTTTATTATTGCTTTTGGTATTGCGGTAGTTCAAGTTAGGATAAACTGAATTATTTGATTAATCACCTAGACATAATTAACTTGTGACTTCTTGCATGTTAATTAAATTTTAATTCCACGTTTACACCTAAACCCCTCTCTAGGTGTAGTTGGGTCGAATCTCCGATTTTTCAAGTGGTATCAGAGCTTAAATTCGAGTCCTGACCCATAATTGTTAGTCTGGATGAGTCGATCACTTTCTATACCGTTTTACTTTGATGGTTCTAATTATGCTTATTGGAAAGTTAGGATGAGAGCCTTCCTTAAATTTTTAGATGAGCATGTTTGGCTTGGTGCGCAAAATGGCTGGTCTGCACCCTCTAATACTGTATCAGGAGTTGTTACTCCTACTGATATTTTCCTTTGGACCAAAGAGGAATTGTCTGATTGTAATTGGAATAGTAAGGGTCTGCATGCTATGTTTATGGTTGTGTCTTCTGAGGAGTTTAGGAAAGTGTCTATGTGTGAGACTGCCAAGGAAGTTTATGATATTTTGGAGACAACCCATGAGGGTACTAAAATTGTGAAAAGCTCAAAATTTCAAATGTTGACATCTAGGTTTGAGGAACTTAAGATGAATGATGATGAGAGGTTTGATGAGTTCTATGCTAAGTTGAACGATATTGTGAACTCTAGCTTTAATTTAGGTTAAAGGATTCCCGAGGTGAAAATCGTTCGTAAGGTTCTGAGATCCCTACCTGAAACGTTTAGGCCTAAGGTAACTGCTATTGAAGAAAGCAAGGACTTTGATAATATTAAGATAGAAGAACTCGTACGATCCCTTCAACCTATGAATTGACCTTAGCACAGCCTAAGAAACAAAAAGTCTCTAGCCTTAAACACCCGTAGGGAAGAAGGTTCAGAGTCTAGTGATGGTGAACCCCTTAAAGTTGATGAAGTAGCCTACTTTGTTAAGAAGTTTAATCAAACCTTTAGAAATAGACAAAAAACACAGCCTAGGAAGAGAAGTCCACCTAGGAAGTTTCAAAGAGAGAGACATGATAGAAGTGGTGGTAAAATGTCTAGTAGTGAGCTCCAGTCAGTTAGATGTCATGAGTGTCAAGGGATTGGGCACTATAGGAATGAATATCCTAATCTTAAGAGGAGCTCCACGAGAGATAAAGGTAAAGCTTTAGTTGCTGTACTGTCTGATGATGATTCTAGTGATAGTGATCCTAGTGTGCAGTCAGATGGTGAGAAAATAGGAAAGTACATGGCTTTCGTATCTCAGGTAGAGAGTGGACCTGATGAGTCTAAAAAGCAGGGTTGTGTCTGAGGACTCTAGCGAGAGCTGTACTGATGACTCGGATGTGGAGAGTGACATTCGAACAGTGTATCAGGAGTTATAAGAGGAGAGCCTTAAAATTAAGAATTCAAACATTGTCCTTCTTAAGAAGCTTGATTTGTTAGTGCAAGAGAAAGAGAAGTTAGCTAGTGAGCTTCAAGACTCTACCAAAAACTTGAGTGAATTGATGTGTAAGAATGAGAGGTTAGAAGAGATTGTTAAGACCCTTACGAGTGATCTAGAAAAATTCAACTCACAACTCGAGGCTTTATCTAGTGGGACTAAGAAACTTGATAGCATCTTAGGTATGAACAAGTCTATAGGTGATAGACGAGGTCTAGGTTATGATAGGAACAAATCACATGCTGCTAGTACCTTTAGGACTTCCTTCGTTCCGGTTTCTACTTAGCCATACTTTGCTAAAAATCCTGATCTTAAAGGTAAGCGCATCGTAGGACAGAGGACTCGTAGGTCTCGTAGGAATTCTGGTTCTCAAAATCATTATCAGACACCTCACATGTTTGGGCCTAGGTTTGTACCCACATGCCATCACTGTGGAGTTTTGGGTCACATTAGGCCGAGGTGTCGTCAGTTTATGCACAGAGAGAGAAATTAGGATATTCCTAGTCAGGTCAATCATCTTTCCAGTCAGGTTGTTCAATTCACTGAGATGATCTCTAAATTGACTAATTCTACCTCGAATACTAGGAAGGCGTGGGTTAAAAAATCTATTCTCGATTATGGATACGTCACTGGTGCTTATACACCCCATTGATCCCGTTCTTGAAAATCTGCACGCATTGAGCATATCATATATGCATTATTACATTCATCTTACATTATGCGTGCTTTAATTGTTTTTGTGTATTTTATTTTTTTGTTGTTTTTGTTTGTGTGTGCTTGACGTTTTTTTTTTTTTTTTTTTTTGTCTTTGTTTTGTGTGTTTTAATGCTTTTTGATATATGAAAAATTCAAAAACATTGAAAAATTGAAAAAAAAAAGCTAGTATTTGTGTGGACTACTGCATCATGTGTGTAATACTTGTTAATGCACACTGTGATCGAATATGCATTGATTAGATGAATAGTCCAATCCCCATCACATAATTTGAATTTTTGTAGAGTATTTGGTATATGTGTCGTCATGTACATCCTGCACTGCACACACTATGATCATGTAAATTGGTCTAGACCGCATGTGAGAGATTTGAGATGGGTGTCATTTGTTGATAGGGTGACTCTGAACATGAATTGACTATTTGGTTAGACCTTAGTTCATATTCATACCCCCTATTTGTAAAATTGTTACTCATATCTTAATGTTCTTCTTCGAGGCTATTTGACTCGAGCAATTAAGTTTGAAGAGTATCTCTATACTTGGTGCTTATGGTCATCTGATTTGGGATAACCGACCTAATGCTCGCTACAGGGGTCATTTTAGTTGCTCAATGAATTAGAACATGCACTTAAGATAAAAAAAAATAAAAAAATTATGAGTTATTGAAAAAAAAATTCTGAGCTTGTTCAATATTTAAATATAAAAAATATATATGCTCAAAGATAGGGGGAATAAGAATTGACATATAGCAAACGAACTACATGTATATGTCATAATGTGTTTAAAAGTTTGACTTTCATTAGTAGGGGAATAGACCTATTGATAGTGATTTTATCTGTCTCTTCTCACAAATTTAAGGTTTGGAGTCTGTTTTATTTGGAAATAGTGACACATTACACATTTGAGTCACATATACAATTTACTCCATTTTAATTTGTTTTAAGTATGTGGGGGGGAGGGGGGGGCTGCACTTGCGTTCTTAAATTTGGTATATTTGTGATCAATTGTGTTTTCTTGTTGACTAACATGTTGAAGTGCATGCCATATTGTTTTTAAAAAAATCGAGTGGTGCTAATTTTGAAAGTCATGGAAAATGTGCTATATTTGTCATTATTTGAAAATTGTGCTTCAAAATGCTTCAAAATGATGTTTTCAAAAATCTGGTGCTATTTTTGACATTTGAACCTTCGCTCGAACTCGCTTGATTAACGCTCGAGCAACACTTTCAGAAAGTTTCTCGCTCGAGCTTCGCTAGATCTTCGTTCGAGCGACCACTGTTTAAAATACGCGACTGAGCCTCATTTTTCCATATTTTTCGCGCCTCTCTCTTGATTTCTCTCGTGTTTTTCCTTAAACACATATTCCCTACTACATTGGCACTTGATTGGGACTTCATTAACATCAATTACCTCAAGCATTACGTTGAATTTCAAAGGTAATTTCCTAAAACCCTCGTTTTCACACTTTTTGGGGATTATTGGGTTTCGACCAGTTTTTGATTGATTTCTTCACATGAATTCGTGCGTTGAGAGGTTCTTATCATGATTTGATTGTGTTTGCATCATTTCCATCACATTTGAGTTCGATTTTGGCATAATTCTTGGTTTTCGAGTTCATGATTTTGGTGCCCATTTTTGCTCTTTTTGGTGATATTTGTTATTAAATTCGATGTTGGTATATAGGTTATGCATTGTATGTGGTTGGTTTGGCTTGCATTTCTCTGTACATCACATTTTTATAGTGCCCGCCACATGTTCGATAAAATGTCTCATTAGGATTTTCGTGTGATTTGGCAACTCCTTTGCACACACGAGTCATACTTCATGCCATGATCATGTTTATACTATCATGCCTAGGTTTTGAGTTGATTTGCATTGAATTTTGTATCGTGACATGTAAGTCACACCGTGTCGCGGTGCCTTGACGTCACTGCACCATGCTTTGACGTCGCTGCACCATGTCACGCCTTGCACATTTTGGTCATTTCATGGCATATTTGACACTTTTGCATTGATTTGGTAGCATTAGTTCGGTCGTATATCATTTTCTGTGCTTGGACGTATTTGTTCATCGTTTTGCGTGTCATGTGCATTAGTGCATTGTTTTGCATGTCTTGTACATTTTTGGCATATTTTTGCGTGTGATTGATGTCTTGTTGCATTATTTTACTTGCTTCGGCTTATTTTTGCATCATTTTGCGTGCATACCTCCATGGTGCATCATTTCACGCATTTTCTTGCACTTGGGTGTATTGTTGTATCTCGCGGTCTATCTCATTCTTCATTGCATCTCTTGACGTGTTTGTTCTGGAACCATGTCACAGATGTCGCCGAAGAGATCTAGGACCGTAGCGCAACAAGCCAGTGGTTCACTTCCTTCAGCCGAGCCCGATTTATATCCTCTACTGCTTTTGAGGTATTCACTTCCCAGTTCTCACGCCGTCCTATCTTAGTAGAGCGTGAGGTGATCCTTGCTGATCTTTCCCCAACATTTCCACGATATTTACTTCACGAGCTGGGATTCTTTGTTGACCGGGTTGGTTCCTCCTTCGAGTCTTTTGGTTCGTGAGTTCTACACTAACATTCACGGGGTCCATGATACTGATTTCAGGGTCTGCCTTAGAGGTCGCACCCTTAAGATTACACCCGATATTTTGACCGAGTCTCTGAATATTCCTAGGGTTCTCCACCCTATTTATCCTTATCTTTCAACCGAGATCGATCCTTCTGATACTATCATTTATTCCACTCTGTTTGACATTCCTTATGTTGGGAGGTCCACTACGGTCCGCACTGGATCACTGCCTACTATCGTTAGGTTCTATTGCGCATGCTGTGCACAAACCTATGGCCAGTCGGACATACTTCTTCTCTACCGTCCAATCGGGCTAGATTTCTCTATGCCCTTGTGCATGGTGATTCTATTGACCTTCTTACTTTTCTTTGCCAGCATATTCTCCGTCTTTTTCGCGTCCCTGGCCGTAGGATAGGCTTGCCTTATGCTTGTTTTATTCAGGCGTACATGGGACGTTGGGATAACTTGTATACGAAGGAATTTGCGTAACTTTTGCATACGGTGTCCGTCTGGTCACGGCCCTTGGTGTCACTTTTTCGGAGGGTCCTTCAATTTCATATAGTCGTCCTATTGGTCATGCGACCATGTCATAGAGTCGATCACATGCTCCTTCTGCTCCGGCTGAGCCCGTTGATCCTGCAGTGCCAATTGATCATTTAGGTGATCTTCTTGGGGGTCCTTCGACCATCCCTCCTTCTGATATCTCATCATCTTCTTCTACTCATGCCCCTCCTGCTTCTTCTTCGGGTGACTCCATGGCCGCCTTGATGGGCCAGATGTCTATTTTGGTCAGCTAGCAGGCTCGGTTACTAGCCGAGGTGACTCAAACTCGGGCTGATGTCATTGACTTATGGGGAGCTGTGGCATATCTTCAGCACTATGTGAGATGGATGCGTGATCATTGGGATGCAGGGAGTGATGATTCAGATGCTACTGATGATGACGATGCTCCGACTTCATAGTTTAGGGCTAGATATCTAGTAGTAGAATCTGATTTTTTTTTACTTACTAGAGTTGTGGTAGACTCTTGATGTATTCACTCATTTTGTACCATACTCTAGTTATTTATATAGTGATTTTGTTTCATTTCTTTAAGCTGATATTTACGCTTTATGTTTTATTGTTTATCTCCCATTGCGTTGTTTTGGTTCTCTTTTCCCTTCAGCATTTGTGACAAAAAGGGGGGAGAAAATTTTATAGTGATGAGGAGATTTTATAGTGTATTTGAGTAGCTACATTGTCGTTTGCATGCATGTCTTTTGGGGTTATTGGGGTGAGACATAGATAATTGGTTACTTATTCATATGCATGCTTTTGATATATGTCGTTTGGGGTCGTTGGGGGAGAGACATAGATACTGTTTGACATTTAACTTGATTTTTTATTAATATGATATTTATACTTATATCTTATGTCGTTTGGGGTCGTTGGAGAGAGACATAGATACTATGATTAAGACATTATTGTGTTTTCATCATATACATATTGTACATGTCGTTTGAGGTCGTTGGGGAGAGACATAGATTCATTTACCTACTGTTTTAACTTCAAGTGAGTTTTGCAGTAAGGGAGAGCTTGTGCTTTATATGTGCATTGCATATCATGCACTGATATGGAGTATGTTATCATTGCATCTGTGTCGCACCTTATGCATAGCTGTTTGAGTTTTAATGTTTTGTGCTATTAATGCGTATATGGTGTTTTGATTAGCATTAGTATTACATCTCAAACAAGTATGATTATTCGATTCTTTATGTGTGTAAGCTTCCAAGTGCTTTATTGCTTATTTCATGTTTTACGTGCTTCTACACTAGGTGTGTGAGTTTTGACTTTCAGGATACAGGTTGAACAAAGTGGAAGCTACATTCAGAGGATAGTTAGACTTAGTTTTCTTTTTGAGCTGAATTTGTGCCTTATAATTGTTTTTTGTCACAGAATGCCAAAGGGGAGAGTTTGTTAGTGTTAGATTATTGTAATTGGCTATTTTGTGAACAAAAGGACCAACTTGAACATTTTAGAAGTTTATGGACTTAATTGTAAAGTTTCATAGTTGGTTGTATATCGTAGGGTTCGGGGTCCAAATTTAGAACACGAAGGTTTCTCGCCACATTTTCGCTAGATGCTTGCTAGAGTCATGCTCGAGCGGATGAATCAGAACATCCTATACTCGACCTTCGCCCCACTGTCGCTCGTGCGACAATCTTTATGGCCTTACCTAATTCGCGATTCACGAGATTTTAATTGCCCAAAGTTACCATATTCGTCCAACATATAAAAGGGGGTGCTGCGCATTCGGGATTTGTGGATTGAACAAATACATTCAAGAGAAAACACTTATTCTCTCAAGAGTTAAACATCCTTCAAAGTTCAATCAATTCATATGCGCCCTTTGGATTGAAAACATCAAAACATTCAATCAAATACACTGGTGCCCATTCTTTACTTGGATCTGTCAGGAAGATTGTTTCGTCAACTTGGCTGGCTGCGAAGATCAAGGAAGAAATTCAAGAACGAGGAGCTCTTGGTAGATCTATGGGAGATAAACTGCAAGAAGAGTTAGGATTGGTGTTCGTGTGCACATTCCAGAAGAGCTGCTTCGAACTTCAGACAGGAGATCAGAAAGCTTGTGTCGTCAACTTTGCTGGTGGTATGTAAGTTTATAATACAGTATATAGTGGATTTTTGACTGGCAAAGCACCCAAAATTTTTCCCACGTTGGGTTTCTCCGTGAATAATTTTGTATTGTTTACTGCTTTTATTATTGCTTTTGGTATTGCGTAGTTCAAGTTAGGATAAACTGAATTGTTTGATTAATCACCTAGACATAATTAACTTGTAATTTGTTGCATGTTAATTAAATTTTAATTCCGCATTTACACCTAATCACCCCCCTCTAGGTATAGTTGGGTCCAATCTCCGATTTTTCACTCTCAGTATTGGGTCTACAAGATACCTTATAAATGTCGATTGTAAATGAGGATTTTCCAAGATGATAAAATCAGTGAATTTAGAAACTTGAATTCTTTTTCTTAGCATTATTGGTCCTTAATATTTCCAGTTTCCTATTTCTGCAAGTTATGAGTTGGCAGTAACTTCCATACTTCAAGATTATACAACAATCATAAATAGTGTAAGTAATAATATATTCTTCCATAAAAAATATGGGATCCTAAACAGTTATTGGAGATGCTATATCACGCACATCCAGATAGATTCACCAAACCAATGTTCATCTAGTTTAGTGATAAGGACGTGTAGACGGTTCCAAAAATTATGAGCTTCCAAAGCAAGAGTCAAAGATACACGTAAAGGGAGAAAACTCAATTAATTTCTATAACCACCTAGGGTATAACTCACTTTTATTATGGCTTGTAAGGGAAGGTGTCCAAAGTACATAAAAACTCACAATGCAAGCCTTTCACGAGCGATGTGGGATACAATTATATCGTAACATCCCACTTCTACTCAAAACTGACATCCACGACAGCCATTTTTCCTAGCTTGTTAACTCTACAAAATTAGAATTATGTTGGAAATAATTTTCCTTGGGTTGCCTTGTCTACCCTCGCGAGGGCCCCCAAAGAAGGTGCCTAGTGTGATACAAATTGTAACAACCACTTTGAATAGAATTCACCCTTAAAATTGACTTATAAGGAGAGGATGTCCAAAGTCCTTATGAACCCACATGGCAAGCCTTCTGCGAAAAATGTGGGATACAATTATATCTTTTTTTTATTCGTATTCACCACCATTTAGGCATCCATATTGTGAATCCTACTTAGAGGGTAGGAAAAATAACTAATAACGTTAGTATATTCCTTCGATATACTAACTAGGGACTAAATAAATTTAAGAAAAGTAAGTTTCAAAGAATCATTACCAAATAGGGACTAAATTTTAAACATCTAACTAATCAAGGCAAATCTAGATTTCAGAATCTATATCTTTGTACAAATTACCTATTAGACTAAATTGTTAAAAAGGCGACTATCTTTTTATTTATCATAACATGAAAAGTATATCCATTTAAAATGATAAAAGTTTGTGAAGACGTACCGTTTGGATCTGTAGAAGGCAGCAACAAATTCATCCCACAAAATTTTGCACAAGAATCAGACAAATTGTAAAGGATAAATCATAATAGTTGAAACAAAAATTTTCAATATATTAAAAATGGAAAAAAAGAAAAAAGAATTACCATTCATCCAATTATATTCTGGTTGAAAATGGTAAGCCGTTCATTGCCAAGATAGCATAGCATTGGTCCACGAGTAGGTTGCATTTTCACCGCTGGCTAGCCGAAAAGTCTTCTCCGACACTCCCTGGGAGTCCGGGACACCCCTCTTGATGGCGGCGCAGTTCGAGCTGCCGACGATATGGGTTTGGGAGTTGAAGATTTTCCTTGATTAGTGCCATTGACTTTGGTTTGGAATTCGAATTGTTGGTTAACAAACAGAAGAATTAAGGAGTGTAAGAATACAGAGGAAAAGAGAATGCTGGAGAGAAGCTTCTTGGATCTCCGATGACCGGCTGGAATGGAGGAGGCGTCTGTAGGTTGGTCGAAAATGGGAGTGTATGAGGCGACGTTTTCAAGATTATACGGTGGCCTTGTGAAAGAGTAGGCAGCCATTGGAATGGAGAGGGAGATTAGCTTGAATGATTTTGAAAAAGGGAAAGAAGTATTTTAATTTATGGCAAATTCCCCCATTTTTTTCCTTCTCTCTCTTTTACAACGTTCATATGCATGTTGCAAAAAGAGTTATTTTTGCAACGTTCACACGTACGTTGCAAAAGAGATAGTTTTAGCAACGTTCACCCGCACGTTGCAAAAAGTGTAAGTTTTCACAAGAGGCAATGAACGTTGCAAAAAACACGAAATATGTAAACTTTTTGCAATGTTCACCCGCACGTTGCAAAAGAGTTAGTTTTCACAACGTTCATGCAAACGTTGCAAAAAAAATAATTTTTGTAACATTCACCCAAATGCTGCAAAAAGTGTAAGTTTTCGCAAGAGACAATGAACGTTACAAAAAACAAGAAATTTGTAAACTTTTCGCAACGTTTAGTGAACGTTGACGTTGCAAAAAGCGGCATTAGCAACATACATTTAAAAACTGTTGCCAAAACTCAATTACTAGCACTAATGACAACATTCACTTAGAAGAATGTTGCTATAGACCTTTTTAGCAACATTCAAGCAGTGAATGTTGCATTTTGCATGTTGCAAAAGCCCATTTTTGGAGTTGCATTTTGCATGTTGCAAAAGCCCATTTTTGGAGTTGCATTTTGACTCTGATATTACTTGTTAGAATTTTTATGGAACTCTAAATCTCAAAAACTTGAAAACCTAATTACTTTATTGTCAAGATCCTCTATGAAAAATCATCAAGAGAATTATAAAGTGTGAAACATGCCTTAATTCATTGGGAATGATTATTTAATATTGAATCTTGATTCTAGATCTTGAATTTTAATTATTGGCCTTTTTCATTCTTGAGTTTTTCATCTTCCAATTCAATATGTTTTCTCTTGTATTGTTGTGTTGGTGTGATGACACAAAAAATTAAAAGTTACATATGAATAGGGGATTATAACCTTATATATAATTTCCATATATATTTTCGTCCATCATGGAATACAATTCTAAAGGAATATAATCTATACACATATAATCCAACCCACACTTTATTTAAATGTCATAAGCCCAATTACCTAATTATTTATTAGATCAATTTAAGGGTAATTGACGCAAAAACGTCTCTACCTTTGAAGTCTATTGAGGAAAACGTCTATACCTTTCAGTTTTTGGCACAAAATGTCCCTACCTTTCACTTTTGTAGCGTTCAACGTCCTTTTCGTTTCTTTTTGACCATTTTACCCTTCTATTAAAATAAAACAAAAAGAAAAGAAAAGAAAAATAAAGAATAAATTACAATTATGGGTCCAAACTTTTAAAAATGTGCAAATCAGTCACAAATACGAAAAAACCATCACCCTTTAAGACGTCACTTTTGAAGGCAAAATTCTCAACCTCCGATCACCTTGGCCGTCGGACCAACATACCACCTTGAAGCCCTCATTGCCCTCTTCACAACCCACCCAACCACTAGCCCCAACTCCGACAGATTTGACCAGAAATTTGAACCAAAACCAAAGATGCATAATTTTTCATCCACAAAACAGTCGGTCCCTTCCACCACGAATTTTAGCCTCGGCGATGCAACTCACGGTTGCGGACCACCATGGCACACCCACCGAACATATGGGTCTTGGCCAATTGTGAATGAACAAGGATGAATTTGAACCAAAACCAGATTTGGCGGACTAAGCGTGGTCGCGATTTGCCATGTGAAATTCGTGCACATTTCGCCCAAATTGGTGATGACTCATGGGTGGAATAGATGCGCCATGAAGAGAGGATGCTAGCCCAAGTGGTCCGCGATCATGGGGACCAACATCGTAGCCAAAATTTGGAATTTCCGGCCGCGAACACGCTGTTTCGAAAAACAGCTGCAATTTTTTATTTTTTGTGTTATTTGCTGTAATTTGAACATGAATGGATGCGTCTGGGTGAGCTTGAGAGACATGTGGAGTGTAATTAACATGGGCATCCATGGATTGGGTCGAAATTGGAAGAAAATCATGCATGAAGGCTTTTTTGCCAGACCATTTTTGGTGCATGTTCATCTGGTTTGGTTCAAATTTTTGGTCAAATCTGTCGGAGTTGGGACTGGTGGTTGGGTGGGTTATGAAGAGGGCAATGAGGGCTTCAAAGTGGTATGTTGGTTCGACGGCCAAAGTGATCGAAGGTTGGGAATTTTACCTTTAAAAGTGGTGGGTTAAGGGATGATGATTTTTTCATGTTTGTGATTGATTTGCACCTTTTTAAAAGTTTGGATCCATAATTGTAATTTATTTTTTATTTTTCATTTCTTTTCTTTTTATTTTATTTTAATAGAAGGGTAAAATGGTCAAAAATAAATGAAAAGGGCATTGAGCGCTGCAAAAGTGAAAGACAGGGAGTTTTGTGCCAAGAAATGAAAGGTATGGACGTTTTTTGCCAATTGCCCATCACTTTATTATTGAGCTTAACTTTAACTGACCTTTGTACATAATTAATTGCATATATAGGCTTACATGACAAATTAATAATGGGAAAAATTCATAATTAAGAGTATAAGAATGACTCATTTCAATAATAAGAAAACAAGTTTCAAATTTCAAAAATCAGATTTTTATTAATTTTTGCTTGTAATTTAATTAATTAATTATATATTTAATTAATTAAATATATAAATGTCACATATTTATATTATTTGGTTACAGATTCATAATTTAATTAGTCACGCATTATTTTTCGATCACAAAAAAAAAAATTTAAATGTCACAAATTATTTTACGATCACAATTCAAAATTTTAATAGGTCACAATTTGTTTATAGATTACAGATTCACAATTTAGTTGTCACATTAGTTTTCGGTCACAAATTAAAATTTTTATGTCACAAATTATTTTACGATCACAATTCAAAAAAAATTACGAGTCATGATTTATTCATCGATCACAGATTAAAAATTCACACGTCACGACTTATTTATAGGTCACAACTTATTACAGAGTCACAAATTGTTAATTAGGTCACAATTTATCTTTTGCATTATTCACATATTATTTATTGGTCACAGATTAACCAATTCATTGGTCACAATCAACCAAATAATCCCTGACCACCATAAAATATTGCGACCACCACTTCAACACTGTCTCCAAGAGCTGAACCACCATGGTCATCGCCAAACCACACCCAGAGACGTCGCTCATTGCCACCACTGTCAACATCACCACAACTATAATTCCAACGGCACCCACGCCCCATCACACCACTCCAAAGCACCGCATCGCCGCCAACAACCACTAGGGACGCCGCCCGCTGCCACCAAAGTCGACAGTAACAACACTACCGCGGCGAGCATCACACGGACAGTGACGGTTCCAGATCCACCCCCACAAAACCACCACTACAACCACCACACCGCAACTCTCACGTTTGTGACAAGAGCCGCCTCTACCACCACCACCACACCCCAACGTCACCGCTACCACCAACACTGCAGCCAAAATCGCGACCACCACCACCCAAACACAACCAAAAATCAAATCCAAAATTACCACCACCCGCCGCCACCACTACCGCGACTACAAGTAGCACACCCACGATGACTACACCCCAAGCAGATTCATCGCTACTGCGAACGGTAGACAGGGAGTGAGTGACGCCGCTGGTAAGGAGAGAGTGACGCAGCCGCAAGTCCTATGAGGCGATGATGCCGCTGCGGTGGTCTCTCGAAAACGAAGATATGGGTCACCGAGTGGTCTGTGTGTGGATCGCCTCCATGGCTATCAAGAGAGATGGGGAGCCGCTGTGTGTGACTGTGTGTCGAGAGAGATGGGGAGAGAGGGGTTAGAGATAATAAGATTATTTATTTTATATATATTAATTATCTGATTTTTGTACAATCAAACCTTTCCTCTTATTTTAGAAATTAGATCTTAAAATGTAGGATTTTGTGTAATTTCCACATTAATAATTTCCCAACAACACTTTTATTTTTAGAAAACTAATTTTTGCTAGTAAAAAAGATAATTCTCAAAACCATGTTTGACAAAATAAGCTTGATTTACTTTTAACGACATCCAAACATGTGACATTTTGATGTATTATTTAGAAACTTTCTCTATTTATTTGGTATGTAGTGTTAAACAGAAAGAGACAATATAAATGAATGAGTTTTTTAATTGAATTTTCTTTTGAAATTGTCTAATAATATTTAATTTTTTATATCAAACATGTCATTTATAGTGTGTGTCATGTTTTCCATGTATTTCATGAATTCTACCTAATTTATGAATTTTTTATTAAATGTTCTTCGTGTTTTAATTCGATGAAACATAGATAGCAAACTTACTAGTACATGTACATTTTTCTAGTCGGTAATAATTTTTACTAAAGTTTCCACATAAATCTCCCCTTTTAATTATCTCCTACTTCAACCCAATAGCGCTTAGACATCAAACGTGCACCACAATAGGTGTCAAAAAAGGCATATGTCCACTCCTTGATAATGGCCTTCTCATAGGCAAATGAAGAAAGCATTGAGAACGGGCTCAAGATTGCAAGCGATAAGAGAGCACTACTCAAGAGATTCGTGAATATGATATACACATTCAAGATATTTATAAGTGGTAGGTTTTTCCCGACATAAGTTTCGTGGGTACATATATTCTCTACATGCGAAGCACACGATTTACTTTGTTTATGATATTTTCAAAGTTTGTAGATGCACGTGTTCTAGATCCAATAACCTTTTTTCTTAATTTACCTAACTTGATAATGGTTGTGCATGCAATCAATATTTTTAGTTGTTGGAGTTTGTGCTCTCAACAACTTGCAAGCATTGACACAAAGTAAGGGTTATGATGAACATTCAAAGATGGCCATGATCTTATTCTAAATACAAATATTCTTTTTCTTCTTGTACATGCTTTTAATTCACTTTGTCTAGAGGAGAAGGGCATCCCTCTAGTGCACTTGAGTCTTTTTATTACGTTGAAGTACTAATTTATATGACTTAAACTTAATTTTTTTTTTTTTTTTTTGTGTCTTTTCAGTGTCCTAAACCTATGTTCATTTGTCAAAGTAGTCTAACGACGGTGAAAAGACGATATTAGACCAGACGGAGATAACATTATTAGCTAAAAAGGTCAATGATAAGATTTCATTCGAGAAGCGTGCTTGTTTTCTTGTGATTTATGGTAACAATAATGGAAATTAATAAGAGTATTTAATTGGATAGGACAAACATTGTCAATATGTCGTACTTAGGTAAATCTGCCAATTGGGTCTTAATTTTCTCTTCTCAAAATATAAAAAAAAAAAAAATTGTTATTAGTTTGGACGTTTGCAAGTAAACATTAATATAGAGATGCAATGTACATTTGATTATTAACTTGAATATAATTTACACTTGCATCTTTGACAGAGCCCAAAATAGGTATGGGAAAACTATCGTTGGGGTCCCGAATCTATTGAAATTGTAGCAAGTAGGTCTACGACCTATTATTTTGTTTTCTTCAGTCCCCAACCTTTTGTTTTTATATCCTCGAATCCCCATGGACAATTTTGACCTTTTCGTGGATTAAGAACTCAAATTTATAGATAGTCAATTTATCCCTTTTTCTAATTAAACAGAAATGAAAGCTGAAAGAAAAAAAAAAGTAAAGAAAAAATTGTATTTTTAACCAAAAAAAAATGATTTTTTAATGAAACATAACAACAGTCAACTGAAGACCCAAATATAACAAAAATGAAAGGTTAGATAATGGAGTGGACCTTGCAAAGACCATACAAAAGAATTAAGTCTAATTTCTCTATTAATGTTACTTGAAAACATCAAAAAGTGTTGCATAGAAATATTCACACAGTTGTTGTTTGTCAAATTAGGACAATTCTTGTCCTCTCTCTCTATATATATATATATATATCTAATCATGCACCGCCATAATCTTCATTATTGTCCACCATCTATCACAACAAAATAAAACAAAACAATATAACATAATTGTACTCTCCATAATAATAGTAATATTGGAAAACATTGGCAATTATTTTCATTTAACTCCTAGGGAAAAAAATAGTATCTTTCTGGTAACTCAGAAGATTTAATATTGAAATTAATCGAAAACACCATTTGGATGCGTTGTTTAATAACCAAAAAACAAAATAAACTTGGGATGTAGAAACTTCAACTAAAATAAAGAGAGATAAAATTGAAACTGTTACGGGTCTATTGAGACCCGCCACGTGTCAAACGAAACTAACCCCACGCGTCAGACGAATTGATTTCATTTGGTCAAACTGAATGGGTCTATCCGAACTGAAGCACCTTCACTCACAGCAGAACCGAACTCATCCGCACTCTACAGCAGATGCAAATGCCCGTACTTCGCATCCACAACTCGTCACAAACCTGCCTCACCTCACCTCTACCAAGATATTCCGTACAAAGATCTTTCCAAGTCAAATCTCTGACTGATTGATGGGATGTGTGGCAAGGTTCGAACGGTCAATTTTGCCGCATTCGCCATAATATTTAATGATCTGTCAACCTATGGATTGACAAGTTGATTCCTAGGATTGGACGACTCGTAGGGATTTGGTGCCACGTGTCTTCTCATCTAACGAGTCTCCTCTTCCCATCCTTAGTATAAATATCCTCACTTTGTGCTAGAAGAAGGATTCACACCCTTGACATTTGATCAATATAAGTTATTATCTCCTTTGATATATATACAATTTGCCATTTTCGTATTTTTTCAATCACGTCCCAGCGATTATTTGATCGTTGATGACTTCCTTCCGATTGACAAAAAACTGACTTGACAGTCAGAGTGCTCGCGGTCGCCTCCACCCCCACCCTGGAAAGGCCCACGAATGACCAACGACTTGCTACCGTGTGCAGGAAAAAATTGACTCGAAAACTTATCTGTTGATAGTTTGGAGATCCATTTTTTGAGGTCAACTAAAACTTTTGATTGAAAATAAGATGCAGGACATGACCATCGTTAAATGTTGAGTGGCATACTTATAAGGACTATATTCACATTATTTGATTATTTGTCATAATTCTTGCTATGCAAAAATGTTTCCAACTCTGTTAAATGCCCAACCTCAATCATATAACATCAATAGCTCCATGCACAATCCATCACCCAAGTTTAGGAAAGAGAAGGCGAACCAAATGTGGGCATGCCCATTCACAAGCTTTGAGTTAGGAAAAGAGGGAGTTGTCTGCTCCATGCCTAGAGAGAATGTACTTACTTGCTCACACTCCTTGTATTTAATGCTTCATTTTTTGATTTGCTCATGAGGAAAATGAGTAGCTCGACACCTTTGTGACGATTGTCTTGGTTGCAATTTCAATGTCTAAATACGACCATGAAAAATTACTATCCATCACAATTGACAAACATCTTTTAAAAAGTTTACTAATTTTGGACAAAAAAACTTTAGAAGCAAAAAGTGATGGGCACAGAGTTCAACATATTAGTAACGAAGGGGCATCATAGTAATTAAAAAAAGAGAGAGAGAGAATTTACACTACTAATACCGGGCGCAATTTAGTCAAGACCCCTGTGGAAAATTTAATAGGGAGGCATTTGAATAACCGATAACGACGAGAGCTCCAAGCGTTCGAAAGTATACATAGCGGGACCGGACTCCCTTAGGGTTTTCCGTTCTTCCAGACTCTTCTGCTCACATATATATACATACAACATCTACATACAGCTCATATAGACAGAGAAGAGAGTTAGAGAGAAAATGGGGGGAAGGCCTAAATGCTATCTGGATATCACCATTGGAGGAGAGCTGGAAGGGAGACTTGTGGTGGAACTGTATAATGATGTAGTCCCCAAAACCGCAGAGAATTTCAGGGCTCTATGTACTGGAGAGAAGGGCATTGGGCCTAATACTGGTGTCCCTCTCCATTACAAGGTTTCGCATTTCCTTTCTGTTCAGATAACACACATATATACGTACAAATACATGAATATTTTGTTCGTATGGATTAAATTTTTTATGGGTTTATGTAATATTGATACAGGAGCATCGTTTTCAGGTTTTAATAACGAATTACCGTAAAAGGGCTCAATAGTTTTTATCCTGGTTAATTTAGAAGATAAATGTGCTTTCAAGCACTTGCTTTAATTTATTCATGATTTAATTGTTTTATTGAATTTGTTCTTCCTTGAAGGGAGAGACGAAATTGGTCTCTTGGCCTAGGTATTATAGACATCTTTAGTAAATGGTTAAGTTCATTTGGCTTTTTTCTTGTCCGGTTGCTTTCTTAGATGTGGTACTACTGATGTATTACTGCATTTTCTGTAAAGCTGTCGTCTTTGAAAAAAATAACAGCCTGAACTTTATCCAATGCCCTAGAGAATAGCCGAAAGCTTAGAATGCTATAGTTTGATTATATTAAAGGAATATAATTTTGGAGGGTGGATTTGATGTTGATGTCCTTATTTTGTTCTGTGAAGTCCAAAAGAAAGAGCACGGCTGATACTTAGTTCCTCAATCTCAGCAATGTTCACAGTTGCGTGCTCAAGAACAACAAACTAGGATTTATTTGAAATGAAACTGGGTTCAGTTACATGATTATTTTTTACCAGTTCATTTGGTTCATCCTCAATTTATTGGAAGACTCAATGCAATCATATCAGCTTTATTTCTTTAGCATAACTTTTCCTCTTCTTACATGTTTTACTATGTCAGCATCACTCTTGTGAAAAGGATACACTTTTAAGTATACATTAGAACTCATTCTTTCTGATGCCGTTTTTTCATATAAGATGTCTGTCACTAGAACACGTAATTATAGGTATTTGCGAACTTTTCATGATAGTTTTATGTTTATTGTAGGGATGCTGTTTTCACCGTGTCATCAAAAGCTTTATGGTACAAGGAGGTGATATTTCTGCTGGTGATGGAACCGGAGGGGAATCCATTTATGGACTGAAATTTGAAGATGAGAATTTTGAACTGAAACATGAAAGAAAGGGCATGTTATCTATGGCCAATACAGGACCTGACACAAATGGATCCCAGTTTTTCATCACGACAACTCGCACTTCCCATCTAGATGGAAAGCATGTTGTTTTTGGGAGGGTTATCAAAGGCATGGGAGTTGTGCGATCAATTGAGCATGTCACTACTGGAGATAATGATTGTCCCACAGTTGATGTTGTAATTTCAGATTGTGGAGAAATACCAGAAGGGGCAGACAATGGTGTAACAAACTTTTTTAAAGATGGTGATTCTTATCCTGACTGGCCTGCTGATATTGACAACAGTTCTAGTGAGCTCTCTTGGTGGATTTCTTCTGTGGAGTTGATTAAGGGATATGGAAATGAGTATTTTAAGGTAATATTTATTGACAATATCATTGGATGGTTATTAAGCATCCTACCTCTTTTACCCATTGCTTATTCATCCTTCGGTTTTGTGGCCCTTGTGATGATTTCCTGTCTATATTTTTGGGCAGAAACAAGACTATAAGATGGCTCTCAGGAAGTACCTGAAGGCTTTGCGCTATTTGGATGTCTGCTGGGAAAAGGAAGGGATTGATGAAGGTGGGTGTTATAGTTTTTATTGTTTTCCTCTATTATTGTATACGGAACAGACAGCGGCCCAATTTTTCATGAGCTGTTGAATTGACTTACTCTCGTCTCGTCTTGTTTCTTTCCTCAAAGCAGATAAGAGTGTTTATTTGAGAAAGATGAAGTCACAGATATTTACCAACAATTCTGTAAGTTCCCTTTTTAAGTTTTTTTCTTTTTTAATTTTTTGATGTAGAGATTGATTTTTTTTATTCTTTTTTCTGTAGTTGCAAGGTTTTCCATCATTAATATGAAAAGTATTGGCCGGAAATATTAGGGCATCATTTTCTTTCACCTCTTATGCCTTTTTTGTTTCTCTGTGAAATTGCTGCAATTCTTTTGTAAGATAGATTTTTTCAATTTTGAAGAAAACTGAGAAAGAATGATCTGAAATTTTTTACTTTGATGAGGGATCTGCATGCTCTATTAAGGGCCTGTTTGGTACAGATTTTGAGAATCAATTCTCATTTTCAATCACACATTCTTCAATAAAATAATATTTTCCATCACATCAATAACTTTTCCTTCTTTTTCAACCACTCATTTCCCATCATATCACTATTCAAAAATCAATTCTTACACCAAAAATCACTCCCAAACACCCTCTGATTTATATGGTTGTATGCTTTCATCTTGGACACTTTGGTTGGTTTTTAACTGTTAGTTCATGCTTCATTGTATTGTGTACAGTCACATCCCATACTTGAAATTGTTTTCCTTGTACCAGGAAAGGAAGTCAAATTTAATGTGGAAATTAAAAAATGATGTCTCTAATATATATATATATATATATATATTTTGGGGGGGGGGGGGGATGGGGGGGGATATTTTATTATGATTTCATATTTTGTATTTTTATGAATTTTGCTAAATACGCATCTAACAATCCACTGTACTGGCGAAGTGGCAGTATATAAATACTGATGGCGGTTATTGTTGGTAATGATGTGTTGTACATTTTAGCATAAATATTGTACTATACACATCATTTCAAATGAATCCTGTTAATTGCATCTTGGCATTAAACTTGTCTAGAAGGGAGCCATGATTGCATACTATTTTTTAGAGGAACTTTTTAATTTTCCAAGAATTGATTATGGTACATATGAATTTTTATATGGTTTTATATTTTGAAGCTTAATGCTTCTGTTTTCCAGCAATGAATTTTGCTTTTTAATTCCTGGTGTGCAATCTTTCTTAGGCTTGTAAACTGAAACTGGGAGATTTGAAGGGAGCACTCTTTGACACAGAATTCGCTCTTCGTGATTGTGAAAACAATGCTAAGGCCTTGTTTCGCCAGGGTCAGGTTGGTGGTTTCTATTATAACTAGAATAAGAGTCTGATTGAAGTAGGACATAAGTTTTTATGTAGCTGTTTTTATATGAAATTTTCTTTAGTGTGTTTTGTTTAATTGATGCTTCTAACGGTCACATATGCTCCACGTTGATCGTGTTATTGGGTGCAAAATGTCAATGAATTTTTATACAAGATTGAATTCTATGTTGCAAAAGCAATGAATATTTAAGTACAAGATTGAATTCTATGCTGTAAGCTTTTGCATCAGTTGTGATGATACCACTCTAGGTGCCTTGACAAGACTTGTGTTTTAGTCTCCAAGTAGTTGTGTGCAAATTTAAAATGACACCAGGAATTTGAGAACTAAAATGATTTCTTTACTTTATTCTGGTGGAGGTAGTAGTAAAACTCCATAGCATTTTGAACCATACGTCAACATGTGTGCAGATATTTTAGGTTGAGGCAAGATCAAAGCCATGCGAATTAATTGTCACTCTTCAAAGTTATTACTGAAAATAAGGCATGTTTGATGGGCTAGAAGTTTGTTGTTAATTTTCAGTATTTTCTTATCCCCTGTTTGGTTTGGATACAAATTAGATTTTTAGTAGTTTTGGTAATAGTTAGTGAAATATGTGATTGAAAAATTGATAAAAGTTATATGTTTTATGAAATATGTGGCTGAAAATGAGTTTAAAGAAATGAGGGCCAAACGAGGGCTTAATATTTTGAAATAGATTAATGATGAATGGGTTGGGCTTAGAGTTGAAGTAGCTAGGAAAACGCTTAAGAAATATTTGTGCTTAGTTATCAATTATCTTCATGAGTTTAACGGGTCATATTTAAGACGTGGAGAAGATGGAGATGGCTTGTCATAGTTCTCGTGGTGGAGTAATGTGGCTAAAAAATCTGCATATGTTTGAAATTTGTTCATCTAATCTATAATCTATAATATATTAAGAGGGTGTTTGGTAAGAATTGAAATGAGATTTTTTTTAGTAGATTATGATAGAAGTTTTTGAAATATGTGGTTGAAAAGTTGTGAGTCTCATGAAAGAAGTGATTAATATTGATTGTTTGACTTTGACTTAAATTAAAATCAGATTTTAATCCGTACCAAACAGGCCCTAAATATCACATCAAATTTCATCATTTTTTGGACGATTATATCCTCACTATAATTCAATTATTTCAATAATGCCTTACTTTTTGTTTTTCAATATGTATTTCATTATTTCAATAGTACCTGCTTTTCGTTTTCACTATTTAACTAATTTATTAATCATTTGAACCATTGAAACAATATTATCATTAATTAATATATTAAATATCACATTAAGTGAAAATCATTTTTTGGATGATTATATCCTTACTATAATTCAGTTATTTCAATAATGCCTTACTTTTCGTTTTTCAATACGCATTTAATTATTTCAATAATATCATACTTTTAATTTTTCAATATATATTTAATTTATTAATCATTTTGAACAATATAATTATTAATTATTTGGTCAATTATTTAATTGTGATGAATGTACATTTGGCACATTTATTATCTTTTCGTTTTTCAATATGTATTTAATTTATTTAACCATATTTAACAAATTCATTACCTTAACGTTTTTTAATATTTATTTGATTTATTTAGGCCCCGTTTGACCCACATTTTCATTCTCATTCTTCTACTCATTTTCAACCACACATTTTTCAATAAAATAATATTTTCCATCACATCAATAACTTTTCCTTCTTTTTCAACCACACATTTCCCATCATATCACTATTTCAAAATTCATTTTTTCCAAATAATCTCTATCAAACACACTCTTAATCATTTGAACAATATTATGATGGTTTTTTTTTTTTTTTCAGTTATTTAGTTATGATCAATGCACATTTGATAGATTCATTCCACTTGATTGAATAGTTAAATTAAATTCATTAAATTTGTTTTGGAACAAAAGATGAATATTTTTAGAATTTTCTTCTAATTGATTTATTCAATGAATGTTACGATAAAGGAAGGTAAATGAGGCGACATAATGATAAATAATTTCTATTAATTTATTCAATGTATATTAAGAGCCTATTTGATCTCCCCCCTTTTTTTTTTTACCAAAATACATTTTGGAATAATATTTTGATGGAGAATATGTTGTTAAAAAATAAAGAAAGGTTTTGGGTTTGCGTGTAATATTATTTTATTGAAAAATGTGTGGTTGAAATTAAGAGAGACGTGTATTTTGGAAATAATGGGGACCAAACAAGGGCTAAGCTAATATGAAGAAATGATGGTTTTCGTTGGATGTTCGATTTAGATCAAAATGGTAAATGGAGGGACTATTCTAATTGGTTTCCTCAACAATTTAAATTGTTTTCATAAACTGTTTTTTATTTCATTTGAATGAAAAGTTCATTCCACATAAACAATTTGTATTAATTATTTTTTATATTCTTACATCTTCAAATATTATTTTTATAGCACCTAAATAGTTGCACGTTGAACCATGACTAGTTTTCATTAATTTGGTGAATTCTGAAGTTACATGATCTCACTTGCTGACTCTAATACAGTTCTCGCGTCTATATTTCTGCATTCTCGTTTGTCAACTCATGTTTGTAGCTTTTTTAATTAATCAGGCACACATGGCTCTCAATGATATAGATGCTGCAGTAGAGAGTTTAAAAAAAGCTTTGGATTTGGAGCCAAATGATGGTTGGTTACATTTTTTTGGTGTTGTCTATTCCTTTATTCAAGTTCTCTACATATTTCATGTAAAAGAATTGTACATGTTTTGCACACCCTTAGTTTTCTTGTGTTGCTTGAAAGAACAGGCCCAAGAGAGAGAAAAACAGAGTTTAAACTTCAGCTTACAATCTCTGGTTTACTCTGTTTCCTTGTGGTGAAAATATGTATTTAGGATGCTTTTAACTGTCGAGATCTGGTTTTTTTTAATAACATGTTTGATTTTTGTAATTGAGATTACTGAACTGAAGAACGAATAGAGGGTTGAAGAGTCTTCAGGGCCCTTGTATGAACTTTATATCTGACTTTGTGCTTGCATTAATGTAGGAGCAATAAAAAAAGAGTTTACTGCTGCAAAGAAGAAGGTATGTTTTTTTTACTAATTCTTGGCGTTGAATGATTATTTTGTACTCGATTAATGTTATCAACATGGTGCAGTTCTAAGAAGCATGAATTTGGATATTTAATTCACTTACGATACGATACGATACGATGCGATACGGGTATGCCAATATAGCTTTTTAATAAAACTTAGGATATGCGGATATGTATGAATATATTTATTATATCTGTGTAGTATTTTTCATAAGTTAAATATAAAATTCAGCACTGTTTCATTATTATAAAAAAACATTAAAACAGAATTTAGGCAATAAAAATAAAATAAAATACTAAAGTATTTTACCTTAATATTTTGAGTTATGCTATAGTGTCCGCTTACTTGACCGCTTGGATGACCACACCCACCAACATTGGGAGGAAAAATATTATTTTATTTCCGCAAGACCCACATACCCATGTGAGGGTATGGTCAAACAAGTAGGTTGTTTAGCATTTTTCTTAATATTTTATAGTCCCAACTTCATTTTTTTTTTTAAAATCACCATCATGAGCTTCTTTATTATCATTAAAAATAAATCTCTTCAAGCAGGAGTACCTAATGAATCTTTGACAATGTTGTACATTTTTTATTCTTATTTTAAATGAAGATTTAATTTTCTTGATAAAGGTGGCAAATAGCTATGATTGAAAACCAATTCTTGAGCTTATTATGGACTTAATTTATTCATTCTCATAGAGTGCACAAAAAAGTGGGTATTCCTTGTTAATTTATAAGTAAAATTGATAGTGTATTGTCAATATTATATAATGAGTTTTAAAAGAGTTTAAAATCAATAAAACTCTTCTTTTTCACGTATCCTAAGGTACCACTACGCGTATCGAAAATTTAGTAAGTATAAAAAATATAAAATAATTAAAAAACACGTAGCTGAACATATCGGAGAGTGTCCAAGCGTATCCAAGATTGCATACATATTGAATACGGGTATGTCATAAGTTTACAAGTATCCAGTCTTTCTTAGGTGTAGATGACTTATTGTGCCTTTTTTTTTCCTTTCTTTTTGTGTTTTTGTGAATAGATTGCTGACAGACGTAACCAGGAGAGAAAAGCCTTTGCTAAGATGTTCACATAATGATCAAGTAAGCATACATGCATAAAGTTTGAGGAACCAAAGAAAGTTTACTCACTTTAACTGTAGATTATGCTTCTGGTTCTGGGATACAGGGTGCTGCGCCTTAAATGGACGAACTGCTTTGTTTTTTTTTGTGCCGATTATTCTAGGTAGAGTCGGTTCAGGCCTTTTTTTTATCCAAGTGCTCTAATTACCGGATTGGGTCTGAGTTTAGAGGTAAAAGAGATCACCACCCGTTACCAGATACTTGAGCTCAGAACTTTTCTCTGATATCTTGTAGTTGGGTTAAGTACACTCATTTTCGGTAAACTATTATCAAAACTTCATGTTGGTCACTAAATTTCACTCTGTTCTAAGGTGGTTGCTAAATTTAAACTTTGTTTGAAGTTGGTCACTATTAGTTTGACTATCGGAAAAGATGATGTGGCAGTTTACTTATTAACTATTAGGCTCATATCTCATTTCACCAGTCAAATTAGTGGACATGGACAAATCAATGATCAGTTACCAACTTGAATGATCAACATGAAATTTGCTAAAAGTTAGCAACGGTCGGTGTTCTTAACCCTTCTTTAGTTACCTTATGCAGTAGCTATATTAAGGATGTTGATGATATCTATTTATCCTATAGAAAATTGACATATGTACTGTTCCAATTTGATCTATCAGGTTCTCAAGAAGCAAGATGTGAGATTAAACCAGATCCTTTTTGGAAAAGATAGTCACAAATGTACATTGGTTGTGCCTGACCATGGACAGCTAGAGCATGTTACAGAGCAAAGTGGCATTAATGATTTATTCGAACGGCATGAACTATTTTTATCAGTTTTCCTTTGTTTGAGAGACTAAATTTTGATTTATGGAGTACTAAAATTTCTATTTGAACCATCTACCTTTCATTGTGATTTGCAAATATCGTATTCATTTCGACCTGAAGTTTTTAAAATTGTTCGTTGGATATGGTGTTACTTTTATATCTAAAACTTTGCAAGGGAAATATAACGAAAATGTTTTGAGTCTAAATGCAAATTTACATTCGTCTCGATAAGGAAAAATACCTAGTTAATTCAACTTGGAATTTGGATTTACAATCATTTTGTTGTTTCCTCAATGGTTTATATAAAATTATGATGCTCCACGTTTACACTTGATGCTAAATAGCAAGAGTTCACTTCAAATTAGATATTACTTGTAGTGTATTGTGTATATATTTTTTGACGCTGGCTTAAAAGAAGCATTTTCTCAACGATCTATAGTATTAGAAATTCTATAGCTTTTAGCAGGCTTTTTTACTAAACAAAGCCTGTAAGCCCAAGTTTTCACTCTTGGAATCGATGGGCCAAACATTCAAAGAGGCATTGGGAGTGGTAGGGATCGTGCCCCTACAATAACTATTTAGGGTTTCCTCTTTCTTTCAAGCCAAACTTGCTAAAGCTCATATGTAACATCAAATTAAGTAGAAAAAAATGTTGTTTTCATATGTGCCAACATGGTTTTCCATATTTATTTATTATAGTTAATTTTTTTGGGATGGTAGAGGGCAGGTATCAATCCTCAAATCTTTAAGGACGTGTGTGTTGCATGCAATTTTGTAATTATACTGTGAAATTTTTTAAAATTATGTGGATATTGTAGTGTACTCGTAATGTTGTATTATTATAGAAGTGAAAATACAATTTTTCTTTGGAGAAAAGTAGATTTGTAGATTAATAGATTCCCCTATTTGGTGACTTCAAAATTTAAAAAAGCATAGTTTTAAATTGTAATTTTAGAAGAATATGTAGTTAAAAGTAATAAAAAGTTATGGGTTTACGTGTAGAATATTTTATTGTACGAATGTTTGGTTAAAAATGAATATAAAAAATAAATTAGGGTATGTTTGATAACCATTTTTTTTCTCTAGAACTAGGATCAAATTCCATTTCCAACTTTTTGGTGTTTGATGGCACAAATTTTCCATGGAATTTATTTTCCTACTTTTACTCACACGTGCATTTTCTTGATTTTTGAGAAAAATGTTTTTCCACCACTTTGGTGGGAAAACAAATTTCAGTTTTTTTTTTTTTTTTGGGAACAAATTCTAGATTCAATGGTAAAATTTTTTTTCACTTTTATTGATAATTTCATGCAAAATAAAGGCAAATGAACACCAAAAAATTTAAAAAATTATTATTATTTAACTTTTTGGCAATCCAAACAAAATTTTATTCTCAATTGTAAAATAATTTATCCCAAAAATAAACTATTTTCATGAAAAATAAAATCAAACGAATTAGGTGGAAAATTATATTAATCAAACACCTTTAATTACAATTCTCAATAAAACAAATTCTAAACAATTTAATTCCCTGTAAATCATTTTTCTTCCATCCAAATTTCATATTTCTATCAAACAGACCCTTAAAGTAAAGTAAATGGAATCAAACAGGGGCTATATATAGAGTAATGTATAGAACAAATATTTAATGCAGTTAATCACAAATATATTTATATATATACTTCTTTAAAATAGTAGGTTCAATAATTCTATTTGTTTAAACAAAAACAAAAAAAGTTAATGCATTAACGAAATATTAAATTCATTTATTTATAATTATGTGCATGTATGAAGTAGCTAAAAATTAGTTTATTTAGAAATTTGAAGTTTCAATTTTCAAAATCTGAATAAAAATTGAAATAACGGAATTACACCTGCCATGTGATTGCCAAAATATCTTTCAGGACATTTTCGACATTTTTATTTTTTGTTGAGGTTCACGATCCTCATATTTGTCCACCAATGTATTTTATTTAGTAAGCGAAAGCAAAGAAAACTATGTTTGAGGACAGACTCTGTAGGGAAATTGGACAATAAGCAAAAATAAGGGATATTTTGATAAAAGCTACTTGAGACGTGCTATTTTAAATGAATTAAATCATTTGTACCCGGAGTTTAACACTCCGAATTATTCGACCTCATCGACGTCCTCACATGGTCGGGCTCCACTTCCGACAAATGTGTGATCCCGTCCCCAACGTAAGAGGACGGGTGAGATCGAGTAATTTGAAGTGTCAAACCAGTGGCACCAGTGGGATTTGCCTCAACTTTGGAGGACTTCTACAGCAAATAGGAGATAAGGTTGTAATTAATTTCATCTTGACATTTTGTGTTTGATGCCGTGATTGATTGATTTAGAGGAGGAATTAGAAGGATCTTGCTTAGAGAAATAGGGCCAATGACAAGATTGAAAGTATTTCAAGGGTTTCCTTGGTGTGAAAAATATCAATATGGGAATTGGAGGAATATTACGTTAAACTAGTAGATAGAAAATATGTGACAGAAGTAGAACATAGAAATTTCTTTGTTCGTTTGACCTTCAATCGATCAACCTTTAGCAAATCTAGTATGTGGAATTTTCAATTAATCGATTAGACAATAAGAAAGTGCCACGAATTTTACAAATTTGAGGAAAAAACTATAGTTAAAAATGAACTACCAACACCGCAACTCCACTTGGCGTTATAAATTGTCGATTTTGCAACCTTGTTTATCCATTCAACAGGTTAAATGCAGCAACACCAATGCGCGAGTTAATCTTGATTTCTCTAGGCATTAGAGATTGGTATCTTAGGGTATGCTTGATTACCCCCCCCCCCGCCTCCCACCCCCTCCCAACTAAGAATTCAAATTCCATTTTCCTATTTTTTGGTGTTTGATATATCATATATTTTCCATGAAATTGATTTTCTTGTTTTTGCTAACACGTGCATTTTTCCACTTTTTGAGGAAAATATTTTCCCATCACTTTGGTGGGAAAATAATTTTCATTTTTTTTTTTTTTTTTTTTTTTTGCAATATGAACAAATTCTAGACCTAATAGTAAAAAAATTATCACTTTTATTGACAATTTTCATACAAAACAAAGCTAAACAAATTATATTTGGTATAGTAATTTTTTTTGGGCAATTGGAACAAATTCTCGACCTAATGGTAAAAAAAATTATCACTTTCATTAATAATTTTAATGCAAAATAAAGTCAAACGGAAACCAAACTTTTAACATTTTCTAGATAGAAAATTATACCAATCAAACATAATTAATTACAATTCTCAGTAAAACAAATTCTAGACAATTCAATTCCCTCTAATTCATTTTGTTTCCATCCAAATTTCATATTTGCAATCAAACGGATCCTTAGTGTCTTTGAATTTCTTCCCTTTCAAGAGCTCGAAAGTGCAAAGTCGATCCCAAGAATTTTGATGTCTAAGCAGCTAATTATTATGATATCTTTAAACATAATTTTTTTTTTATACAATACTTTAACATATTTATATAAAATGAAAATTTCATACAATCCAAAAAATTGAGCTATTCGCCGTAGCAATCTAACTTTCTACCGTTCTTATTCGTGTTATATTTTTCATTTCCTTTTGGTACACTAATAGGACCAAATTATTTTCTTAATTCTAAACCACCAAAAATGAATTTAATCATCACCTTGAAGGACCTGCTTTGGAGTTTTATTTTGGGCAATGCTACTTGTACAATGGGGATTTACAATGTTGGGTTACAATCTCTCACATGGAGGGATCCCATGATTTTTTTATGGGGATTTACAATGTTGGGTTACAATCTCTCACATGGAGGGATCCCATGATTTTTTTATTCACCGTGGGACCCCTCTCCATGTGAGAGATTGTAACCCAATATTGTAAATCTCCATTGTACAAGTAGCATTGCCCATTGCTCTTTTATTTTACTGCTTTTGCCTTTTTTTGGTGGTAGTGTTTATGAGATGTTGAAAAAGTTTAAAAATCACAAGAAATTGGTGTAGCGTAACTTTAGTCATCTTTCTCCACCCACCAAATTGATAGATTTTGGTCATTTCTCAATTTTCTTTCTCAATTTTTCCTTCTATAAAATAATTATTTTCAATCCACACACACATATATATATATATATATATATATATATATATATATATATATATATATATATATTTATTTATTTTTGAAAAAGAGTTCAAAATTAAATTATAACTATATTAAATTTAATTATTAATAAATATTACCTTTTAAGTTAAAATTAACTTTTAAAAAATTACTTATAAGTAAAATACAGGAATTATAAACTGAGATTTTCACTAAGGGGCATACCTATAATTTTATTATTTAATTTTTTTTTTTTAGAACCACTAGATAATAAATTCTCAAGCATAAGCTGACCTATTATAAAAATTGATACTAAAACCACCCAAATTGAAACCCCTCTTAAACATCAAAATCGATACTTTTAAATTTATCTCAAATTTCTAACATAATCTTATTAATAGAAAAACCTAGTTCATGAAAATCTCCTTAACACGTTCCAGTGACACCATTAATGCGTCACTCCAATATTTTTCCGCTTCTATTTTTCGTTAGAAATGCAATACTTTCCGCATTTTGTTCCCACTCAATTTAGCATTACTGCCTTCTCTGACTATCTTTTAATGAAACATATTTTGACTTTTTTCCTTTAATTCAAAACATGGCATCAAATTTGTGGAGAAGGGAGACTTCCAAGTCAAATTGTTGCAAATTTACCAAACGCAATTGCTAGCCAAGTTGATGGAGCATCCAGCAATTTCTAGAATCTAACCACAATAATAGAAAAGTCAGTCGAACTCTTAATTTAGAATAATGCTCCTTGCATATTTTATGGATGACATGAAATTTAACATTCTTTGCAAATTTAAAATGTTGTATGGCAGGAAAGTGTGTTGAATTCAAAAACTGACCAATCGTGTGCTAACACGTGGTACAGTGTTAAACTTGATATCAAATACAATGTACAAGTAGCATGATTGATTAATTTATTAGAAATGAAAACTTATTTTTTTGAATGTTATTTTTATTTTTTACTTGCCTCCCATATACAATCGTTAACTAATTCTTTTCTCAAACATAGATATAATGGTGATAATACTTGAATCCAAGATCTTCGCTTAACATTTTATCAAATATTTTATTCAAAGTTTTACAACTTTTCTTGTCGATGATAATTATAAATCTCCATCCCTGACAAAAAATCAATAATCTTAAAAAATTTGGGACTCGTTATGCAAGATTAACTTTCCGTTCAAATAATCGTCTTAAGATATTTCCATATCTTGATTGAAGAAGGTAAATTAAGAATGAAAGATTATATTTCTTTCTTGGAATTATTTGACCCCCGTTTGGCCCCCATATTTTGGAAATAAAAATGAGTGGAATAGTGTTTTTTTCGAAAAAATGAGTGGTTGAAACATAAGGTAAAAATTTCGATGTAATATTATTTTATAAAAAATTGTGTGATTGAAAATAGGAGAGATAAAAATAAAATGTAATTTAATGAAATTCAAACATCGACTGTAACTACTCTATCATGAATATGAACCACTGATTTTACTCTTGAGGAATTAATACATATAGATACATTTTTTTAACAATAAATGGAGGATTCAATATGATCTAAAGATTAGACAACTAAGTGGATGACTTGGAAAAAAGATTGCCAATTTCAACCATCTTACAATGTAATAATCTTCATTCTTACCAACCAACTTAAGGATAAAAAGGGGAAAAAAAATCTGATTTCTGCCGACTTATATGTTTTTCGACATTCTCAATTCCTACAAACTTTACTATAAAAACCCACGTACTGTCTCTTCAAAAATATCATCACAATCAAATTTACTCCTATAAACTGCCATTAAAGAAGTACACAATACCAGAGAAAAAAAGATGGGTTTGGGAAATGCCAGAGCCCTTGTGTTTCTTGTAGGCATATCCATGTTTGGCATTGTAATGGCCAACAAGAATTTCAGTGGAGATGGGAATGGAAACTGGAATTACACTACAGGTTGGCCTAATGGACACTGGAATCCAACTCAATCTTCGAAAAGAATAATTGTTGGTGGATCTGAGAATTGGCGTTTTGGGTTTAATTATACTGATTGGGCTATCAGAAATGGCCCCTTTTTCTTGAACGACAAGCTCGGTAAGTTGTCAATTCATTTTCAGTAAAAGGTCAACTTTGTTACAAGGAATAACTCATGCTCTTATATATTAATTTTTTGCATGTATGCAGTATTCAAGTATGATCCTCCGAACGACACCACACATCCTCACAGTGTATATCTGCTGCCAAATTACTGGAGTTTCCAGAACTGTGATTTGAGAAGAGCAAAGAGGATTGCACAAGTGACACAAGGACAAGGAGAAGGATTCGAATTTGTGCTTAAGAGATGGCAGCCTTATTATTTTGTATGTGCCGAACGCAACGGCTTTCATTGCAACAATGGGATGATGAAATTCCCCGTTTGGCCAATGTTCCGTTGGTATTAGCGGCTCAAAATCGCTTCATATATACGTACACAAATTTTTTTCTTGAAACTTTGTATTGCTAGACTTTAATAATCAACCTTTTTGAATCTATATACATTGAAATCTTTTCTTTATTGCCAAGATCTCCATGACAAATCACTAAGACAATTAATAAGTGCGGAACATACCTTGATCCAAGGGCGGATCCAGCACCCGGCGAGCCCCCGCAGCCATACGTGCTGGATCTGTCGGGACTGAATATTTTTTTTTGTGAAAATAGATAAAAGATTTATATTATATACGTGATAATTCATTTTATTTCCTAATACCCTTAGTAGCTAAGTTGGTTGGCACCCGCACTATGTAGCATAACGTTTTGGCTTCAAATCTCGAAGTCTCCAACAGCTTATAATTTTTTGTGTTTCAATACTTTTTACCAAAACAAATGCAATTATGAAATTCGAACTTGACGCCTCCCTTAAACATATTACAAACTTCACCATCATGGAAATCATTGATTTGTAACAATTAATGAAACACAATAATATATGTTCAATATTAATGGGTTTAGTGCAAATTAACCATTGATTTGTCTCTCTTCTTGATTTTTTTTCTTCTAATCAATTGATTCAAGAGTTTTGTCAATTAACGACGATTTTTTTTTAAGGAAAATTGGTCTTAGTGTCATAAGAAGTCTTTCAACAAAAACTTATTTAATTAATATAATATTTCACTTTTCGTTCACAAAAAATCGATTGCGGAATTGTGAGATCACACAAAAATATAAAATTGATATAAGCACATAAATAATTTCAACTTTGTTAATATAATAATACTTGTTTAATTAACTTTAATTGTAAACTAAATATTGATATTTTTGTTACTAGATATTGCATGTTTGATTGAAAAATAAATTAGGATATTTTGCAGATTATAGAACGATTTTTTCATCCGTAATGAAAGTTCGTACTTAATTCTAGTCTAGTCCGTACGATTTTCTGAATATTATTTAATTAAATATTAATAAACAACACCGCTATCACGGACGTTGACAATAAGCATTCAACGTTCGAGGTCCGCTCTAACTGAACTCGAGCCCTAGATTCGCCCATGCCTTGATCCATTGAATTGAATGCTTGAAAATTCCTGAAATACGATATTAAATTCAAAACACAAGATAATCTTAACTCGACAGAAGGAAAACTTGTAGAAATTAAAAGATTGAACAAAAAGAATTTTTCATTTGAAGCCCCAAATGATGAGAACCACGTAGCAACGATCCCTATGCAACCCCGTAACAAGATTGAAACCCCAAGAAAGCCCAAAAATAATTTCGGTTTAAAGATTCAACCAACAATATTGAATCAAGCAACCCAACAAGAATGACGCTTGATAGACCTATTGATTACAAAACTCGTGATCTTCACTCGATGTTGAACGTCACAAGAAAATCTTGATAAGTTCGCGATGTTCTAAAAAGAACAAGATTGAAAAAGCAATAATCTTACTTTAATTGATAATTTGTCAAAAGGTCCTAAAATAATAAAATGTTCGAGTATTTATACTAGAGGCCTAAATCTAGTAAAAAACGTGCATAAGACAACAAATAATGACAAAATATGGAAAAGAAATAGAATTCTAATGAAACGTGGTCTCTTGCCAAATTTAGAAAATTCGCTGAAAATTATAACCAAGCGGTCGCTTGGAAGGCTACTTTGACGCCCTGTGAGTTTCGGTGCTGGCTTGAGCGGCCGCTTGACTTTTACTCTAAGCGGTCGCTTAGGGATTTCGGCTGGACTTCTGATTCGGTCGCTTGTATCTTGTTGATCCAATTGGTTTTCGACTTCGACCCCAACATGAAACTTGTCTCTTTTTGCGTGTAGATCATGACGTCGTCCATTGTTACTTGCACAAGTAGTCCCATTGCTTGATTTACCCGTTTTACCCTTGATCGCGTCATCGGACCTCCTTCGATAAACAACGGATCTCGGTCTAGGCTCGGCTCCAGTGGAATCGATGCCGGGATTACATCATCCCCTCCCTCTTCAGAAGGATTCGACCACGAATCTGCACCTTCATCGTAGAGAGAGAGAGATCAGACACATTAAAAGTTGCTGAAACATTATACTCACCTGGAAGATCCAATTTATATGCGTTGTCGTTGACTTTCTCCAAGACCTTAAATGGACCATCCCCTCGGAGCTGCAACTTTGATTTCCTCTGCTCCGGAAAACGCTCCTTTCGGAAATGTACCCAGATCCAATCACCAGGTTCAAATACTACGCTTCTTCGACCCTTGTTTGCCTGAGAAGCATAGTGTTTGTTTTTCTTCTCAATTTGCAATCTTACCTTTTCATGAAGTGACTTTACCAACTCGACCTTTCTTGTACCATCTAAGCTACCTCGTTCATTCACAGGTAAAAGTATTAAATCCAAAAGTGTTAGTGGATTAAAACCATAAACAACTTCAAAGGGTGAAAATGAAGTAGTAGAATGCGTGACCTTATTATATGCAAACTCTATGAAAGGTAAACATTCCTCCCAACTCTTCAAATTCCTATGAACCACAATGCGCAAAAGTTGTGTCATGGTCCTATTCACTACCTCAGTTTGTCCATCGGTTTGTGGGTGACAAGTTGTGAAATACATAAGCTTGGTGCCTAATTTACCCCATAAAATCCGCCAAAAATTATTGAGGAACTTAACATCCCGATCTGACACTATAGTCCTAGGTACCCCATGTAAACACACAATTTCCTTAAAGAATAATTCCGCTATATTAGTGGCATCATCGGTTTTATGACATGTAATGAAGTGTGCCATCTTACTAAACCTATCTACCACCACAAAAATGGAATCTCGACCCTTCTTAGTCCTAGGTAAACCCAACACAAAATCCATCGAAATATCAACCCAAGGTTCACTAGGTGTAGGTAATGATGTGTATAAACCTTGAGGTAAAACCTTAGATTTAGCCTGCTTACAAGTTATGCAACGACTACAGATCCTTTCAACATCACCTTTCATCCTAGGCCAATAAAAATGTTCCTCTACCATATCTAAAGTCTTTTTCATCCAAAATGACCCATCAATCCACCACTATGTGCTTCCCTAACTAACACTTCACGCATCGAACAATTAGAAACACATAGGGATGGCAGCGAGCTGGGCCGGCCCGGCTGGCGAGCCTAAGGTCCAAGCCCAGGCTCGGCTCGGGCTCGGGAGAACAGGGCTGTTTTTCCGGCCGAGCCGAGCTAAAGCTCGTTGAAAATTTTGAGGTTCGGGCTTTTTACGAGCCGAATCGGGTCGGCCCGGATTTTATTATTTTTTAATTTTTTTCTTTTAAAAATTCATTATTAATATATTTTTTTACATTTTTTTATCGTGGATCGAAAAAAATTCGTGACACGAGCTGGCCCGAGCCTTGGCTCGATGTCCCGAGCCACGAGCCGGGCCCGGCTCGGTCTTTTCACGGGCCGAGCCCGGGCGGCTTGAGCCGACGAGCCATTTTGCCACCCCTAGGAACACACAACCTATTTTTCCGAAATAAATATCCATCCTGCTTAAAAAATTTATCTATGGCCCCTTTACTACATGATGAATAAATATCTGAAAAATCTAAATCACTAGCATACATGTCCTTCATATGTTCAAAACCAAGCAATTTAGAACCAAGAGAAGTTAATAGCGCATACCTTCGGGACAATGCATCCGCCACCACGTTTTCCTTACCTTGCTTGTACCGGATGACATAAGGGAATGTCTCCACAAACTCCATCCATCTCGCGTGCCTTTTATTCAACTTACCTTGACCCCGCAAGTGCTTCAATGATTCATGGTCCGTGTGTATCACAAACTCCTTAGGCCACAAGTAGTGCTGCCAAGTCTCCAAGGCTCGAACAAGTGAGTATAGTTCCTTGTCATATGTGGGGTAATTGAGCGCTGCTCCACTTAGCTTTTCACTGAAGTAAGCTATAGGCCGCTTATCCTGCACTAAGACTACTCCAATACCTATTCCTGATGCATCACACTCAATCTCGAAAGCTGTATCAAAGTTAGAGAGTGCTAAAACTAGTGCTTTACACAACCTATCATTAATTGTGTTGAATGCATGCTCTTATTCATCACTCCAATGAAAACCCACACTCTTTTTAACAATCTCAGTGAGTGGTGTGGTGATTGTGCTAAAATCTTTCACAAAACGCTTATAGAAGCTAGCCAAACCATGAAAACTCCTAATTTCAGTTATGCTCTTAGGTGTTGGCCATTCTTTAATAGTCTTTATTTTCTCCTCATCTACTTCGACCCCATTAGCACCCACCACAAATTCTAGGAAAACAACATTTTTCATGCAAAATGTACACTTTTTAAAATTACCATAAAATTGTTCCCTCTTCAGGACCACAAGTACACTCCTAAGATGTTCTACATGCTCATTTAGGTCCTAGCTATAAATCAAGATGTCATCAAAATACACAACAAATTTACCTATATAAGCGCATAAAACATGATTCATCAATCGTATGAAAGTGCTCGGTGCATTAGTGAGTCCAAATGACATTACTAACCACTCATATAAGCCATATTTAGTTTTAAATGCAGTTTTCCACTTATCACCTTCCCTTATTCGAATTTGGTAGTATCCACTTTTAAGATCAATTTTACTAAACATGCAAGCATCATATAATTCATCCAACATATCATCTAGCCTAGGAATATGATGACGATACTTTACCGTTATGTTGTTGATAGCTCTGCAATCCACACACATTCTCCATGTTCCATCCTTCTTCGGCACAAGTAGCACTGGGACAGCACACGGGCTCATACTCTCCCGCACATATCCTTTACTCATCAACTCCTCCACTTGCTTTTAAAACTCCTTTGTCTTCTCGGGGTTACTTCGATAAGCTGGTCGATTTGGAATCACAGCTCCAGGAAAAAGGTCAATCTGATGCTCAATGCCTCAAATGGGTGGTAACCCACTGGGCATGTCCTCCGGGAAGACATCGTCAAATTCCTGCAATAAAGATGTAGCTAAACTGGGAAGGGGTGGGTTAGACTCCTCAAGATTGAGGAAGTACTCCTTATAGACTATCAAAATTACTTGCCTTTTGTCCTCTACCGCTCTTCTCAACTCACTCCCCTTTGCAAAGAAATTCGCTTTCGACTTTTCTCTCCTCTCAGACACCTCCCTTTCTTTTCTCTCATATGACTCCACTCTCTTTTTCTCACTACTAGCCACCTCACTATTTTCTCTCACATTTTCCAGCTTTTCACTCTCTCGTCTTCCGCATTTTTCAATTTAATTTGGTCTTCATACACTTGGGCCGGTGTTAATGGCGCAAGGGTAATGGACCTCTCATCCTTGCTAAAACTATACTGATTCTTGTACCCAGCATGACTAACTTTCCTATCATGTTGCCATGGCCTACCCAGTAAAATATGCCCCGCATGCATAGGTACTACATCACACATAATTTCATCCCGATAACTATCAATTGAAAAATTAATCAACACCCTCTTATTCACCTTAATATCCCCACAATCATTTATCCATTGTAACCTATAGGGTCTAAGATGTCTTAATAGTGTTAATCCCAATTTTTCCTTAAGTGTTGTGCTAGCTACGTTCGTACAACTACCCTCATCAATTATTACACTACATACCTTATTGTTGACGTGACATCGTGTATGGAATATATTTTCTCATTGTTGTTCCAAGTCATCTGTTTTGATTTGAGTGTTGAGAGCTCGTCTTGTAATCAGTAATTCTCCCCCAACTCCATACTCCACCTTGTCTCCATGATCACTAACGTCCTCCAATTCAGGCATGTCTTCAAATTCATCCTCCCCTTCAGTCTCCACCTCTCCATTGCGCAATATCATCGTCCGTTTGTTTGGGCACTGAGAAGAGATGTGCCCTTTTCCCAAGCACTTGAAGCACTGAATGTCCCGATTTCTGGCTGGCTGTGAATCTGATTTTGGTACGGGCCTGCTAGCACCCTCATCTTTTCCCTTTGAAACAGCACCATCTCCCCTGGTATCCCACCTCGGTTTCCAATTTGGATTAGAACCCGAAGTACCTAACGGTTGCCTAGTTGTCCCTTTCCTTTTCAATTGTTTTTCAACCTTCATGGCTACATGCAACATATCCTCAATCTCCACATAATGCTGTAATTCCACAGCGTTAGCAATTTTCCTGTTCATCCCATTCAAGAAATGAGCCATGGTTGCTTCCCGATCCTCTTCCACATTCGCCCTGATCATCAAAATTTCCATCTCCTTATGATAGTCCTCAACACTTTTCAACCCCTGATACAATCCTTGTAATCGTTGATGCAACTCCCTATAATAGTGGCTAGGCACGAATCTTTTTCGCATAATAAGTTTCAACTCATCCTAAGTGCTAACCGTTTGCTCCTGATTCCTCCGCCTAGAAGTAATCACTTGGTCCCACCATGTTATGGCATAATCAACAAATTCAAGAATTGCTATTTTCACCTTCTTTTCCTCCAAATAGTTGTGGCACTCAAATATCAACTCTACCTTTTTCTCCCACTCTAAGTAAGCCTCCAGATCACTCATTCTCTTAAACGGTGGAATTGACATCCTAATGATACTCATGTTCCCATCGACATCATCTTCAAAGTTGTTCCTACCCCTTCGTTCAAACCTACCACATTTGTTCCTCATCCTACCCATTTCATCTACTAATGATGCATCCTCATCCAAATCACTACCGTACTCATAGTCATCATGTCACTCCCTCCTAGACTCTCTTTTACCCGGTCTCCTTGCATTTGAGTGTCCCTGATCGGATTTAAATCGTATGCCGCAAGCGCACGGATCGTGATCAAGTAGTAAAGTTGACCTTTTAAGTCTGAATGTCCATCCCTCAGAGAATGTTGTTTTCAATTACGAGTATATTTGTTTCAAATTTACGAAACAGACACACACAATTAAAAACTTGAATTTAAAAAATTATAAACTACGAAAACTCGATTTTTAATTTAAAAAGATTAAATAAAACTTTAAAAAGTGGAAGATTTGATTTGAAAAGGATGTTGGAATTTGTGATTTCATTTAACCGTTTATTTCATTAATATCAAGCCAATTATGCGCCGAAGTAAATTACCAAAATATATAGTTAGACCCGATTATCTAATCTTAGTCAATAACCTCTTTCGAGTGATATCAACCCTATTGATTAAGTTATCCACAAATCTATATGCAGATAAAAACTTGACCAAAGCATTAAATTATTGTGAGAATACTCAAAGGATCACCTAGGGGAGGTGTATATTTCTATATCACCCAAAACCACCTAGGGTACTAATTATCCAGGTCTACTAATGCAACAATCTTTCGATGATTGCATAAACCCACCTAGCCACATCATCTATTTGACCAAATAAATGAAGCATAATCAACAATAATAATTAATACACTATAATTTTGACAACATAAACATCATTTAAAACATAATATGATATTAATGAATATTTGGTTAAACTAATACATAAATTCCAACAAAAATAAATTAGTTCATCATTCTAACAAAATAAACAAGAGATTATCTATTACAAAACATTACAAACATTGGATATTTGATTGAAGAACACAAAAATAAAGATAAAACCCTTTTGAGAATGGATTATGCCTTCTTCAACACTTTTCTCCAAGTTATCTTTGTATAATCTCTTGTTAATCCACCACTTCATTTGCAAAATAACCTACAAATAACAAAATAAAATGAAACTAAATTAAAGTATAAAGAGAGAGAGAGAGAGAGAGAGAGAGAGAGATTTCGAGAGAGAGAGGGAGGGAGAGAAAATGGAGAGGAAAGTGTGTGCAAGTGTGTGTGTATAATACACCAATGTAGTATATATATTAGGTAGAAATAAAATAGAATACTAATATAATTTAGATATTATGGGATATTTTGTGAGACAAACAAAATATCCAACAATAAAATAAACCAAAAATAATACAAACTTTGACTAAAAAAATCGCGAGAAGAAAATTAAACCGTCATTGAAATTTAACTCTATGCGGCCGCATGGTTAAAATCTATGCGGTTGCATGGAAGAAAATAAAATCAATGTTGACGTCTCAGATTAACGTGTGCGGCCACATGGTTAAAACCCATGCGGTCGCATGTTTTAACTGATTTTGCAGTTCAGGTCCTTCAGCATTCTGGTCCAGTGCAATGCAGTCCTTCAACTTTGATTTAGTACAATTTGGTCCTCATACTTTGACTTTTATTACATTTCAGCCCTTCCAAAATTGCACTTCAAGTCCTTCATCTTTTAGACTTTTGCACTTAAGTCCCCAGCTTCACAACTTTGTTCACTTTTAGTCCATTTCCTTCTCTTTTTGGTCGTTTCACTTCCGTTCAAGGTTATAACCCACAAAAGTACAAAATACACAATTATGCATAGAAATTGACTCAATTTTATTGATAATAAAGTCCCAAAAAGTGCACACTTATCAGTCCCCTATGACTATTCGATCTCGACGCTTCTAGCCTACCAAGCCTTTCAGTCACATCCCCAAGCACCCTCTCAAACCTCCTTATTGCATCGTCTCCCATGTAGTTCTGATTCGGCTGCCTGATGGAATTTGAACCTTCTCTATTTGACATCCTAATCCTATAGAAGTGTAGCCTCACAAAAATTTACTCGTGTATCACTTAAATTTTGGCTTTTACCCTCTATTAATCTCACCACTCTTGCCTTTTACCACTCAATGCTTTCGCTCAAGTATCTTCAAGGAACAAGGTGAACTCACAGATGTAATCCCGTGTATCCAACGGAGTGTGATTGCGAATTTGATAGAAGAAAGAAAAAAAAAGGATGAAGAAAGACTCAACAAAGACCAAGTATATGAATTTGGAACTAAGAACTCAAGAAGTTACAAGTGTAGGATTCGAAGTGAAGTTTTTTGATTTATTTATTTATTTATTTTTGACTCAAAGAAAAATAGAAATTAATGATGCTGGAAATCCCCGTAACAATAATAAATATTTTTTTTCAGATTTTTTTTTAACTTTTGGGAATTTGAGTAGAAAACCAGCAAAACAAACGAGACTTAATTCGGACATTTAAATAGTTCAGAAACAATTTTTGAATTTTTTTTTTGGACTTTTTTTGGATCAAATATTCAAGAATTTTTACTGAACACAAGAACACGAAGAACAAAAGAAAGAAACAAAAAACACAAGACTCAAAGCAACAAAAGATATAATCTTAATTATTTTGGAGCCTTGTCTGATACCAACTGATGAGAACTACGTAGCAACGATCCCTACGCGACCCCGCAACAAGATTGAAACCCCAAGAAAGCCCAAAGATAATTCCGGTTTAAAGATTCAACCAAGAATGTTAAATCAAGCAACCCAACAAGAACGACGCTTGATAGACCTCTTGATTACAAAACTCGTGATCTTCACTCGATGTTGAACGTCACAAGAAAATCATGATAAGTTCGCGGTGTTCTAAAAAGAACAAGATTGAAAAAGCAATAATCTCAGTTTAAGTGATAATTTGTCAAAAGGTCCTAAAATAATAAAATGTTCAAGTATTTATACTAAAGGCCTAAATCTAGTAAAAAATGTGCATAAGGAAACAAATAATGACAAAATATGGAAAAAAAAATAGAATTATAATGAAACGTGGTCTCTTGCCAAATTTAGAAAATTCGTTGAAAATTATAACCAAGCGGTCGCTTGGAAGGCTACTTTGACGCCCTGTGAGTTTCGGTGCTGGCTTGAGCGGCCGCTTGACTTTTACTCTAAGCGGTCGTTTAGGCATTTCGGCTGGACTCCTGATTCAGTCGCTTGTATCTTGTTGATCCAATTGGTTTCCGACTTCGAACCCAACATGAAACTTGTCTCTTTTTGCGTGTAGATCATGACGTCATCCATTGTTACTTGGACAAGTAGTCCCATTGCTTGATTTACCCGTTTTTCCCTTGATCGCGTCATCAGACCTCCTTCGATAAACAACGGGTCTTGGTACGGGCTCAGCTCCAGTGGAATCGATGTCGGGATCACATCACCAAAGGTTCGACAACCACTTCTAACGCCTATTCTCCGGTTGAGCATCCATTAAAATGGATATTGCTTGGTTGCACTATAAAACCTCAAATTGGCAACGAAAGTTACAAAACATTCATCCAACACAAGAGAAAGTTAGCACAAAAACTTCACAAATGCCTTCTGAAAACACAAATATGAGAACCCTATCATTCTCACCAACTTCACTCAGAATATTACAAAATCTGAGGCTAAACAACTATAGATCCCATTTCTCAAATGAGACATTTAAGAGAGAAAATGAAGCAGATAAAAAAACCTAGCTTCAAGAAAGAAAAACACTCTCCAAAACTCACCCAGAAGTTAGATGAATTATTGCTAAGTGAACAACATCCAAGAGTATATCATTCAATTGCCAAACCAACAACCAAGATGAAGCTACGTCAAGATCCAATAAAACCCCTCCACCAGCAAATTCGCATTTCAAAAAAACGCCTTTAGTATAGAAAATTTAGAACGCATAACCTGAGTTCGAATCTCAACAATATCCACCTTGCTATCTTAATATTCGGTTCATAGTGCAACCAGGAGCATACCAACATTTTGATATTTCATTTGCTCTAAGTACATGTATATGCATCACAAAGTATCAACATATAACAATTTCAAAAGATTCTGAAATTTTTTAAAAGGTATTATTTTTGTCCCCATATCTGAAGGATTAAATTGGATAGCAACTATACCAATTTTCACTAAATAATATCTTTTATGAAATGATATTTGATGTTTATGTATTTAGTCCTATCATGAAACATGAATTTTTACTCAAATGTATAGTACTTTGGTTATCAGAGAATAAAAGTGCATTTTCATCAACAAAACAACTTCATTCAATAAACCACTCAACCAAATACTTTCTTTAAAAGTATCAGAAGCATCAATGTATTCTGCTTCAGTTAAGGACAAAGCCACAACCTTTTAAAGTTGAGATTTCCAACTAATTACAATATCACACAAAGTAAAGAAATAGTATGATGTTGATTTTTTATTATCTCTATCACCAAGAAGATCAGAATCAGTATAACCTTTTAAATGACCCATTTATTCACTTTAAACACAAGACCAAATCAGAAGTTCCTTTCAGATATCTTAAAGGCCATTTTAAAGCATTCCAGTGTTCTTTCCCAGGGTTGCTCATGAATCTACAAAGAATGATAATATTATGAGCAAGATCAAGTCTAGTACATACCATTAAATACATAACAAATTCAATAAAATTTGCATAAGGAATTTTAGACATTCTAGCAAATTCTTCATTAGATTTAAGACAGAATTCAGATGAAAGTTTAAAATGGTTTGCAGGAGGCAAAGTTACAAGTTTACAATCAAACATGCTGAAGCTTTTATAATAATGTTGATTTAAAAATAACAAGTCTTTTTCTTTATTTCTCAAAATCTGCATGTCAATGATCTTTTTGGCAGAACCAAGATCCTTCATATTAAACTTAGATTCCAGTTTCTGTTTGATATCCTCAATTTTAGATTTATCACAGTTAGCAAGCAGCATGTCATCCACATAAAGTACTAAATATAAAGAATTTTTTTTACCTCATTTACAGTAGAGACAAGTATCATAGTTGCTTCTTTAAAAAGTAAGTTAAAAAAAAAGTGTCAAATCTTTTGTACCACTGTCTTAGAGTTTGTTTTAAGTCATATAGTGAATTCTTTAGCAAACAAACAACATTTTCAAAATCTCATTTTACAAAACCAACAGGTTATCTCATATTGATTTTATCATCTAAATACCATAAAGAAAAGTTGTTTTAACATCTAATTGATCAAGTTTCCATTTAAATTGAGCAATAAGAGCGAGAATGCATTTAATGGTAGTATACTTAACTAAATGGGAGAAAATTTCAGTGTAATATACACCTTCTCTTTATGTAAATCCTTTTGCAACAAGTCTAGCCATATGTCTAATATTCTTATTTTCCCCATTCCCCATTCTTTATTTTATAAATTCATTTGCAATCAACAAGTCTATAATCCTTAGGTATTTCAATCAATTCCCAAGTTTTATTGTTAAAGAGTGAAGACATTCATCTTTTATAGCAGCTTTCCAGTGTTTAGCATCATTATAGCTGATAGCATCCTCATAGGAGTTTGACTCATTTTCAAATTATTCTCGATAAGTAAACGATGAAACAAAATTATTACAATCAAACCTAGGAGGATGTATGATATGCCTTCTCTCCCTATCTCTTGTGAGTTGATACTCATAAAGAGGAAGAGTTGTAAGATTCAATTTTAGTTAAGGTAACATTTTCATCTAAACAAGATTCATTAACTCCAGGTGCATGAGTTTCTCTCTCAATATAAAGAATCTCTACCTCAATTTGAACATCTTTTTCAATCAAGTCGTTATTCTTTCCTTCTAAGCATGGCATAATAGATTTATTAAAAATAAAATCTCTTCTTACAATTACTCTATATCATTTTTCACTTTTAACTCATTATTTGTAGCCTTTAACATTTTCACCATAACCCAAGAAAACACATTTAGAGCATGTTTGGATTCCATATTTGCCAATTTTTTGTTCAAATCTCATTTTGCTATAGGGATGGCCTGAAACACGTCTCAGCAAATTCAGATTATTGTCAGGAAGATAATGCCGTTGAAAATGGATGGTCTATTTCGCCCCCAAAAATAATTAGATATTTACATAATTGCCATCCACCTTTTGGAAGCCACTAACCATCAATTAAAGGGTACATTTGAGAAGTTAAAAATTCCAAAATGGCTGCAAGGAAATACGTGAAATGATGCACCATGGAGGTATGCACGCAAAACGATATAAAAATAAGCCAAAGCAAGCAAAATAATGCAAAAAAGTCAATCACACGCAAAAATATGTCAAAAATGCACAAGACACGCAAAACGAAGCACTAATGCACATGGCACGCAAAATGATGCACAAATACGTCCAAGCACAGAAAATGATGTACGACCGAACTAATGCACCCAAATCAATGCAAAAGTGTCAAATATGCCATGAAATGACAAAAACGTGCAAGGCGTGACGTGGTGCAGTGACGTCAAGGCATGGTGCAATGATGTCAAGGCACCGCGACGCGGTGTGACTTACATGTCACGATGCAAATTCAATTAAAATCAACTAAAAACCTAGGCATGAGAGTATAAACATGATCATGACATGAAGTATGACTTGTGTGTGCAGAGAAGTTGCCAAAATCACACGAAAATCTCAATGAGGCAGTTTATCGAACATGTGGTGGGCACTATAAAAGCATGATGTACAGAGCAATGCAAGCCCAGCCAAGCCAAACCAACCACACACAATGCATAACCTATATCCCAACATCAAATTTGATATGAAATATCACCAAAAAGGAGCAAAAATGGATACCAAATCCAAGCCCAAAGTCATGAACTCGAAAACCAAGAATTATGCCAAAATCGAACTCAAATGTGTTAGAAATGATGCAAAACAATCAAAGCATGATAAGAACCTCTCAACGCACGAATGCATGTGAAGAAACCAATCAAAAACTAGTTGAAACCCGAAAATCCCCAAAAAGTGTGAAAATGAGGGTTTTAGGAAATTACCTTTGAAATTCGACATAATGATTGAGGTAATTGTTGTTAATGAAGTCCAAATCAAGTGCCAATGTAATGGGGAATATGTGTTTGAGGAAAAACACGAGACAAATCGAGAGAAAATTGAGAGAGGCGAAAAATATGAAAAAATGAGGCACAGTTGCGTATTTTAAACAGAGGTCACTCTAGCGAAGATCTAGCGAAGCTTGAGCGAGAAACATTCTAAAAGTGTCGCTGGAGCGTTAATCAAGCAAAGTTGAGCAAATGTTCAAATTTCAAAAATATTCAAATTTCAAAAATAGCACCAGATTTTTGAAAACTTCATTTTTAAGCACAGTTTTCAAATAATGACAAATATAGCACATTTTTCAAAACTTTCAAAACTAGCACCACTCGACTTTTTTTTTAAATATGACATGCACTTCAACATGTTGGTCAACAAGAAAATGCAGATGATCACAAATATGGCAAATTTAAGAACGCAAGTGCTGCCCTCACACACATAGAGCAAATTTAAATAGAGTAAATTGTATATGTGACTCAAGTGTGTAATGTGTCACTATTTCCAAGTAAAACGGACTCCAAACCTTAAATTTGTGAGAAGAGACAGGCAAAATCACTATCAATAGGTCTATTCCCCTACTTATGAAAGTCAAACTTTTTAAGCACATTAGGACCTATACATGACATTCGTTTGCTAATATGTCAATTCTTACTCCCCCTATCTTTGAGTATATATAATTTTTGATATTTCAATATTGAACAAGCTCAGAATTTTTCTTTTTAATAACTCAAAGTTTTTCATCTTAAGTGCAAATTCTAATTCATTGAGCAGCTAAGATGACCCTTGTAGTGAGCTTTAGGTCGGTTATCCCAAGTCAAATGACCATAGGCATTAGGTATAGAAACACCTTTCAGACTTAATTGCTCGAGTCAAATAACCTCAAAGAAGAACATTAAGATATGAGTATTACAATTTTACAAACAGGGGGTATGAATATGAACTAAGGTCTAACCAAATAGTCAATTCATGTTCAGAGTCACCCTATCAACAAGTGACACCTATCTCAAATCTTACACATGCGGTCTAGACCTATTTACATGGTCATAGTGTGTGCAGTGCAAGATGCACATGACGACACATATACCAAATACTCCACAAAAATTCAAGTCATGTGATGGGGATTGGACTATTCATCTAATCAATGAATATTCGATCACAGTGTGCATTAACAAGTATAACACACATGATGCAGTAGTCCACACAAACACAAATATATATATTTTTTGTTGTTTTTCAATTTTTCAATGTTTTTGAATTTTTCATATATCAAAAAAACATTAAAAGCACACAAAACAAAAAATATATATATAAAGCACACACAAACAAAACAAAAAAATGCAACACACAGCAAGAAAAGCACGCATGATGTAAAATGAATGCAACAATGCATATATGATATGCTCAATGCGTGCAGATTCCCAAGAACGGGATCAATGAGGTGCATAAGCACCAGTGGCGTATCCACGATCGAGAACAGATTTCTTGACCCACGCCTTCCTAGTATTCGAGGTAGAATTGGTCAATTTAGAGATCATCTCAATCAATTGAACAACCTGATTGGAAAGATGATTGACTTGACTAGTAATATCCTGATTTCTCTCTCTTCGCACAAACTGACGACACATCGGCCTAATGTGACCCAAAGCTCCACAGTGATGGCATGTGGGTACAAACCTAAGCCCAAACATGTGAGGTGACTAATAATGATTTTGATGACCAGAATTCCTACGAGACCTACGAGTCCTCTGTCCTTTAAGATCAGGATTTTCAGCAAAGTGTGGCTGAGTGGAAGTCGGAACGAAAGAAGTCCTAGAGGTACTAGCAGCATGTAATTTGTTCTTATCATAACCTAGACCTCATCTATCACCTACAAACTTATTCATACCTAAGATGCTATCTAGCTTCTTAGTCCCACTGGAGAAAGCCTCGAGTTGTGAGTTGGATTTTTCTAGATCACTTGTGAGGGTCTTAACAGTTTCTTCTATCCTCTCATTCTTACACATCAACTCACTCAAGTTTTTGGTAAAGTCTTGAAGTTCACCAACTAACTTCTTTTTCTCTCGCTCTAACAAATCAAGCTTCTTAAGAAGGGCAATGTTCGACTTCTTAATTTTAAAGCTCTCCTCATATAATTCCTGATACACTGTTCGAATGTCACTCTCCACATTCGAGTCATCAGTACAGCTCTCACTAGAGTCCTCAGACACAACCTGCTTTTCAGACTCATCAGGTCCACTCTCTACCTGAGACACGAAGGCCATGTACTTTCCTACTTTCTCACCATCTGACTGCACACTAAGATCACTATCACTAAAATCATCATCAGACAGTGCAGCAACTAAGGCTTTACCTTTATCTCTCGTGGAGCTCCTCTTAAGATTAGGACATTCATTCCTATAGTGCGCAATCCCCTGGCACTCATGACATCTAACTTACTGAAGTTCACTACTAGACACTTTACCACCACTTCCATTATGTCTCTCTCTCTGAAACTTCCTAGGTAGACTTCTCTTCCTAGGCTGTGGTTTTTGTCTATTTTTAAAGGCTTGATTAAACTTCTTAACAAAGTAGGTTACTTCCTCACCTTTAAGGGGTTCACCATCACTAGACTCTGAACCTTCTTCCCTACAGGTGTTCAAGGCAATAGACTTTTGTTTATCAGGCTGTGCTTAGGTCAATTCATAGGTTTGAAAGGATCCTGTGAATTCTTCTATCTTAATATTTTCAAGGTCTTTGCTTTCTTCAATAGTAGTTACCTTAGGCCTAAACCTTTCAGGTAGGGATCTCAGAACCTTACGAATGATTTTCACCTCGAAGATCCTTTCACCAAGATTAAAGTTAGAGTTTACAATATCGTTCAACTTAGCATAGAACTCATCAAACCTCTCATCATCATTCATCTTAAGTTCCTCAAACCTAGATGTCAACATTTGTAATTTGGTGCTTTTCACAGTTTTAGTACCCTCATGGGTTGTCTCCAAAATATTTCAAGCTTCTTTAGTAGTCTCACACATAGACACTCTCCTAAACTCCTCAGGGGATACAACCATAAACATAGCATGCAGACCCTTACTATTCCAATTACACTCAGACAATTCCTCTTTATTTCAAAAGGAAATATCAGTAGGAGTAACAACTCCTGACACAATATTAGAGGGTGCAGACCAGCCATTTTGCGCATAAAGCCAAACACGCTCATCTAAAGACTTAAGGAAAGCTTTCATCCTAACTTTCCAATAAGCATAATTAGAACCATCAAAGTAAGGCGGTATAGAAAGCGATTGACTAATCTAGACTAACAATTATGGGTCAAGAATCGAATTTAAGCTCTGATACCACTTGAAAAATTGGAGATTCGACCCAACTACACCTAGAGGGGGGTGATTAGGTGTAAATATGGAATTAAAATTTAATTAACATGCAACAAGTCACAAGTTAATTATGTCTAGGTGATTAATCAAACAGTTCAGTTTATCCTAGCTAGAACTACCGCAATACCGAAAGCAATAATAAAAGCAATAAACAACACAAAATTGTTCGCGAAGAAACCCAACGTGGGAAAAACTTCGAGCACTTTGCCAATCAAAAATCCACTATAAACTGTATTATAAACTTACAGACCACCAACAAAGTTGACGACACAAGCTTTCTGATCTCATGTCTGAAGTTCGAAGCAGCTCTACTAAAATGTGCACATGAACACCAATCCTAACTCTTCTTGTTGTTTATCTCCTGTAGATCCACCAAGAACTCCTCGTTCTTGAATTTCTTCCTTGATCTTCACAGCCAGCCAAGTTGACGAAACAATCTTCCTGACAGATCCAAGTAAAGAATGGGCACGAGTGTATTTGGTTGACGGTTTTGATGTTTTCAATCCAAAGGGCGCATATGAATTAATTGAACTTTGAAGATGGTTCAGCTCTTGAGAGAATACGTGTTTTCTCTTGAATGTATATTGTTCAATCCACGGATCCCGAATGCGCAGTGCCCCATTTTATATGTTGGACGAATATGGTAACTTTGACCAATAAAAATCTCGCGAAATCGCGAATTAGGTCAGACCGTAAAACGGTCGCTCGAGCGAGGAGCATGGTCGCTCGAGCGAAGGCCTGTCGCACGAGCGACAGTGGGGCGAAGGTTGAGCGATGAATGTTCTGCTTCACACGCTTGAACATGACTCTCGTGAATGTCCAGCGAAAATGCGGCGAGAAACCTTTGTGTTCCAAACTTGGACCCCGAACCTTACGCTATACAACCAACTATGAAACTTTACAATTAAGTCCCTAAACTTCTAAAATATTTCAAGTTGGTCATTTTGTTCACAGAATAGTCAATTACTATAATTTAACACTAACACTTATTATAACAGTCTTTAATGAAATGACTTAACTTCCCACAGTAATAGCATTTCTTATCTTTTGCCTTATTTTTGAATTTATTCTTATCACTCTATCTATTCATGTTTTCAATAAAGGTGTTTGAGTGATCATTAGATTTACTAAAAGCTTTCCATTTTACTAACGGATTATCTCCATTTTGGACTCAGATTTCATCTCTAGAACTTTATTTCTTAGGACATCTATGATTATATCAGTAGTGAGTTCTTCCCTGCTATATTCTAGAGCAACCTTGATGTCTCTATGTCTCTCACTAATGGAGTTTAACAGAACTACAACCATGTGATCTTTTGAAAGTTTTTATCACAGTTGGCCAAGTCTTAGGTAAGTTTTGTAAATTTGTTCAAGTTTTCATCCAAATGAATTGAAGGGTCCATTTTAAAAGAAAGAATTGCTTTAACATATAGCATTTATTTGGACTAGTTTTAATTGCATATTTAGCAAGAAGTTTAGTCTTGTCCACAATTCAGAAGCACTTTTTGTTTCACCAATAGTTCTTATCACATTTTTAGATGAGTACAAGAAAATAGCGCTCCATGCAACTTTTTCAAGTTTAATTTTCTTTGTAGGATGTAAGTCAGCGAGTCATTTATTGTCTAATGCCCTAACAAATCTCATTTACATTAAAATGGCCTTCATTTTCTATCTCCACGTATTGAAATTACATTTTCCATCAAACTAGTTAACTTCAAACTTTGCAGATGCCATCTTATAAGCAAATATGATTCACGGGTTGAAGACAAATTTCCACAGATTTGCAAAGAATAAAAAAAATAGATATTGGTTTCAATCACAAATCACAATAGTTCACTTAGTAACACAAAATTTCACAATTTTAGCATGTTTTAATCAGTCAAAGAACATACGGAGCAAAACCACACAAACAGAGATCATGACCTTATGTTTCAAGGATTTCTCCTTCAAGATCCTCCAGATACGCTCCCGTACTGGATTTATCTCATATTCTCAATGCCTTGTAGGAGCCTTTAGACAAAAATTAGTCACCAGGGAGTTACAACGTATCGTAAATCAAGGGAAAAGTCAAGAAACTCTAATTTTCGAAAGTAAACTTTACAAAGATTAAAGATCTCTCTCAGCGAGTTTATAAAAACTTCATATATTTCAGTTTTGCTTAACAGCAGTTCCAAAAAATTTTAAATCGACAAAAGATCAACCACTTTCTTCAAGATTCGGTATCTTGTTCTAATCCAAGCTCTGATACCACTAAAAAGCCCAGAAACATGTTATTAAATTCAAGATACAAGATAATTTTAACTTGACCAAAAGAAAACTTGTAGAAATTAAAAGATTAAACACAAAGAATTTTCTAGCTGAAGCATCAGAGGTTCAACGACCACTTCTAACATCTATTCTCCTATTGAGCATCCATTAAAATGGATATCGCTTGATTGCACTATAAATCCTCAAATTGGCAACGAAGGTTACAAAATGTCCATCCAAACAAGAGGAAACACAAATATGAGAATCCTATCGTTCTCACTAGTTTCACTCAGAATATTACAAAATTAGAGGCTAAACAACTATAGATCCCAGTTCTCAAATGAAACATTTAAGAGAAAATGAAGCAGATGAAAGAACCCTGGCTTCAAGAAAGAAGAAAAACTCTCTCCAAAATGAACCCAGAAGTCAGATGAATTATTGTTAAGTAAAATCGCATCTAAGAGTATATCATTCAGTTGCCAAACCACCAGCCAAGATGAAGCCACATGTCAAGATCCAGTAAAATCCATCCACTAGCAAAGTCGCATTTCCCAAACACGCCTTTAGAATAGAAATTTTGGGAGTATAACCCAAGTTCGAATTTTAACAATGTTGATGATCAATTGCAATCTTTTGATTTTGGCTTCTAGCTCTTAAATCTTGATTACTTAATTCCTTCTTGATTATTGATTGTAGATTGCAGGTTTAAGATCTTCCTCCTCAATACATCTTATCCTGTTATTCTTATATTGATGGGATTATACAAAGAATGAGAAAATCACATACAAATTGTGAACCATAACCCTATCTATAACTTTTCATGTGTATTCCGGTTCATCATGAAATACAACATAAAAGAATCTAATCTCTATACATATTTTGGCATATACTCTATTAGATGCCCAAAGTTCAATAACTGTAATTTTTTTATTAGACCACTTTAAATGGATTTAACCTTAAGATAGCCTTTAATACACAATTAATTACATATGTAGAATCACATCACAAATTAAAACCGTTGAGTATTGCTCAACGTAGATTTTCCGTTTTCATTCTTGTGAGGACTGGTTTGAATAATGTTTGAAGTTTGAACAAATAAAAGAGGAGAAAATTTGCACTTTTTGTTTGCAACATTTGCTAAATGTAACAAATCAACCTTCAATAATTTTTCTAGCATAATACATTCCCAACTTGTCAATTATGTTGCAAACTTCATCATTCCTTCCATTTTGACCATCAAGTTACAGATTTGTCCTTCTTTTTAAATAAATAAAAATAAAAGAAAGTAGTAGGAACGTCTCTAAGGGGTTCTTTATTTTTAAAGAACATCATGACCATAATAGAAAGCATCTTTAAATGCAACATTGAAATAATATAAATAAAGAATTAGCTTGGTTCTTCAAAAGTAAAGAGTCAAACTTACTCTCAATATTATAAAAAAATAAAAATAAAGAGCTTACTGGAGTCAAATTTTAATGTTGGAGTATTTAAAATAAAAAACATTTCAATTTTAAAAAATGTCTCAGATGCTCCAACACAACAAAAATAAGATAAAAAATACCAATGAAATCTACAAAAATTTGTATATTCCCAACCAAACTTACCCATCCACCCCTATATCAACACCCACCCCACCTCATTCCGCCCATCCTAATCCACCCTTACTCAGTGGGAATTCTCCTATTGATAAGACATTGTTGACTTCAGACTGGCTGGAGGGAAACGTTCGTAAGGAACTGGATGAAGCTATCGACTCTCGTAGCCAAACATCAGCCTGATTAGTGAAATGAATTGACTTCTTTTTTCCTATAAGGATAATAATGGATTCACTCCTGTTTACTTTTATAATGCATGTAATTTAATTTACTTAGTAGTAATCAACGCAAGAAAATGGTTATTATATGTAACTATCAAAGCACTAATTAAAATATGTTTGAAAATGGAATCGATTATGAGGGTTTTTACAAAGTATTGATTTTGAACGTTTATGAGTGATCCAATTTTGGGTGATTTTTAGTGGTGATTTCTTAGAACAATCCAACTCATGCTTGCGAGTTTCATTGTCCAAAGGCTCTAAAAGTAGTATTATTAGTTATTTGTTGTAAAAGAAAAGTTTATTAGGGTTTGTAGTGAATAACAATTATACTCCTGTAGCCCTAGAAATTATTACCATTGTATCCCTGATTCTTACCTATAAATATAGGGCTTTGTTCATTAATAAAATACACACAAGGTATTGACTTTAACTCTCTCTTCTACTTTTTCTCTATTTTATAACACGTTATCAGCACGAACTCTTTTACTACAATTTTTTTTCTTTTCTTTAAGACGAAGAATAATTTTTTGTCATCGTACTATCTGTGCCCGAATTTGCACTGCATCCGTTTACAAATTGTAATTTTGGAGTAACCCATCTCTATGCGCTCATCCCTTCCCTTCCCTGCAGTCAAACCTCATATTTAAATTTTGAAATCCAATGAAAATTGAAAGGTTATGTTTCTTTTTTTTAATAGAGAAGATGTAGGTACTTGCAATTGGTTCAATGTCTTATGTCAATATTAGCAGTAATGATTAAAAACATAATCATTGCTTTTACGTAATCATTGTCTTTCCATCTAATGTATTCTTCTTTAAAATTACGTTGTGGGATTGTGTAGAAAAATAATCGGCAAGTGTTTGGATGCATATTCCATTAAATTCCTTTCCATCTCATTATGCACGTTAACTACTAAGAGTAATGCTTTATAGTAGTTTTACTTCCATACATTAAATTAAAGTGAATATTATCTTGTGATTATGTGATGGAATTGATGATTGTAAATCATTGCTTTTGTACGAAAAAAAATATTTTAATAATATAAATTGATTAATTATTATTTTGTGTAATTTGTTGAGGTTCTTGAAGAAGAAGAACGTGATACTATTCTAAAAGAATATTATTTGCTCTTGAAGAGTATGGAATTGTAATTTTCAATATTCCAGAAGAATATTGATATATTGCTCGTGAATAAGCAATAATAAAATACAACGTGCCCTCAAAGTAGCACATGTTTCGGAGAACATATTATTTTAAATTAGTGTTTATCCTTGAAGGAAAACACATAACTTATGTTGATATTGACTTCAAAAAAGAAAAAATAGGGTTATCTAGTATAGATTTGTCTTCAACAACCAGAAACAACAGCTTAAATCAATGGAAGGTCAATATCATAAATATTGTCATGTTGTGCCATGGCTTTTTCAATCACATAAAGCAAAGTCAAAAATTAACAGTACATTAACATATAACAATCGGCAGTCCGCAGTCACCATGGCTATGCATCGATAATCATTGATAAATTGATGGGAAGAAATCAAAGTCATCATCTGTGATAAATCAACGTCATCATCCGTTTCACGTGTCACACTACATACCAAGTTTAATTTCTTCTCTTTCCCCATATATATGTGGTTAGTAAACTTTATATTCTTTTTATATTATTATATTTTCCAAATAAAGCACACTATTATTAATGTTCTAGTTATATTTTACTTGCTCCTGAAGAGCATAATTAAATAAAATCTAACATAAATTATGTTTTTACTCTTGAAGAGTAAATTCTTATACAATTTATTTCAAACAATAATACGTTATTGTTCATGAAGAGCAAAACACTCCGATTTTAATAGTCCAAAAGAATGTTATTTGTAGATCCGTTTATTACAAATATTTTGTTGCTCATGAAGTAGCACAACATTATATTGATATTCTAAAATAATATTATTTGCTCTAGAAGAGCATGATATTACAACTTCAATATTCTAGAAAAATATTAAATTATTAATTGATTTCTATGTAAAATCACAAATTAAATTACTCAATTTCTTTATGTGTCCATTCTTCTGCATACGTATTTAAATATTGATGTTATAGTTAAAATTTATTCGCTCCAGAAGAGTATGATAAATACGATCTAATATAAGTTATATTTTTACTCCTCAAGAGTAAATTCTTACCTAATTTATTATTCTAAATAATAATATATTATTTTCTCCCGAAGAGCGTAATATTATAATTTTCAATATTTCAGAAGAATATTGACATATCGCTCTTGAAGAATCAATAATTAAATATAATGTTCTCTCGACGTAGCATTTGTTCGAAGAATATTTACGAATTCATGTTTATCCTTGAAAGAAAACATATAACTCATGTCATACTGATATTGATTAGTTTGTCTTCTTAATTGAGTATTATACGAGTATATAATGTTTATTCATATTATTCGAAATTAAATAATTGAAATATATCTTATATTGAACCAAAAGTTCAATTTGATTGACATGACCAGTTGGACCATCGCTGGATCAATAATGATGCGAAATTTAAAATTCAAATGGATATTCAATGAAGAACCAGAAGATTCTTCAATCCAATGAATTCATATATATATATCATTTGTTCTCTTTATCGACAATTGATCATTAAACGTTACTAGCTAAAATATGATTCAATTCACTACATTTTTGAAAATTAATTAGGGTGATATATGGGGCCCCATCACCCACCACATTGACTATCTATATATTATTTGTATCTAATAGATTTGATACAAATATTAGATGATTGCATGGTGTTCGCAACCTGAAATTTGTGAAATTATTGCTCAAGTTATTAACATAATTTTCAAATCATATAATCAAGACTGTGTCTTATTAATGCTAATGGGCATAAATCTCAATATTTGAAGATATGTAAGTTGAGATGTCGATAAGTGATTTAACACTATTGTTTATTAAATGCCTCCAATTAATTTAATTGAGAACAAAGTGTTTTTTCCTTTTTGTTTGGGTAATTCTATTACGCATCATTGCCAACATCATAGTTCTCCCTATTACAATTGGCTTATGATCAGAACCTAATTTTTCATCTAATTATTTTGATAATGCAGTATATGCAAAATCAACCCACCACAATGCACTGAGATGAAAAATAAAGAATGCTGAGAATAAATGTATAGTTTGAACCCTTATCCCAAATAGGTGATATTTTATAATGCTGAAAAAAATTATTGTCAAATTGACTGAACAATTCTCTCAGCATTAGGGAAAGGAATTAAGAAGTTGAAAATAATGTATAAATGCATCATTATCTAAATTCTCGCAAAAGATCACTCGAACCAGAAGTTCGAAAGATAATTTATTTAGATACATTTACTGATAAAAAAGATCAACAATATATAACGCACCAATTTTAAGTGCTCCAATACGAATTGATGTCATAAGAGGACAATTTGATAGCATTATATTTAATATATCTATGGCACGCCTGAAGCGTGATGTGTTCGATTCTAATACAAACAAAATCTTCAAACGAAAATGGAGCAATTAGCAAATGTGGTCGCATTAAGGAGGCATACACTTTAATGAGTATTTGACATAACAAATTATTAAACCCCTGAAGATGTTCAGGTACCCGATATATTGAATTTGAGATATCTCAATAAGTTATATCGTTATGGAATAAGAAATAGAATCAAAAAATGAAAAGTTGTCGACAACAATTTTGTACATGATGTGTTGCATCATATATAAATCGCGAGGAATCAAAATAAATGTGTCAAAATATATCAATCGAAGTAATGTTTGGCCAAATAAAATGGACGCAATCCTAAATTGATTTTACTAAAGAAACATGATGTTTTTGGACCTGTAGTCCAATAATCTAAAGATATATACTTATGCGAAAAGAAAATGAGAAAAATGAAGTCATAATGTGTAATGTACGACTCTCAACATAGTGAATTTCGCAAAAATCGTCGTTGATGAAATCACGAATCTATATCATGCTATCTTGCCAATATATGAAATTTGAAATACATGATAGTCAACTCATCTGACATGGCTATTAATGTTATCTCTAAAATATTTAATATGCCTGAAGCATAACTCAAATGATGCATGTCCGAGAACCATGTTTCAAATTAAATTGTAAAGATCATTATATGGATTGAAACAATCTGGACGCATGTAGTATAATCGCCTTAGCGAATATTTGTTGAATGAGAACTATAAGAATGACTATGTCTGCACATGTGTTTTCATAAAGAAAACAAACATAGGATTTGCAATTGTGGCAGTTTATGTTGATGATTTAAATTTAATTGGAACTCCTGAAGAGCTCAACAAAACTGCTAATTATTTAAAAAATGAATTTGAGATGAAGAATTTAGGAAAAATCAAATTTTATCTCGGGTTACAAATTGAACACTTCCTAGAAGGATTATTTGTTCATCAGTTCATCAATCTACATATACAGAAAAAGTTTTAAAACAGTTTTGTATGGATAATGCACATCCATTGACATCACCTATGATTGTTCGATCACTTGATGTGAAAAAGGACCCATTTCGTCCACTTGAAGATGGAGAAAAGGTTCTTGGTCCTGAAGTACCATATCTTAGTGCAATTAGAATATTAACATATCTTGCAAATTGCACTCAACCCGACATAGCTTTTTCTGTAAATCTCATTGCAAGATATAGCTCTACACCAAGTCAAACACATTGGAATGGTGTTAAACACATTTTTCGTTACCTAAAGGGTACGATTGATTTGGGATTATTTTACTCCCAAAAGTTGGGATCTATTTTAGTGGGATATGAAGATGCAGGTTATCTATCTGACCCACATAAAGTTAAATCACAAACAGGATATGTGTTTACACGTGGAGGAACAACTATATCATGAGATCTGTGAAGTAATCCTTGACAGCAACATCCTCAAATCATTTTGAAATTTTTGCAATCCATGAAGTAGGGCGAGAATGTGTATGGTTGACGAACATAACCCATCATATCCAAGCATTATGTGGGTTAATTTCAACAAAAGATAGTCCAACAATTTTGTATGAAGACAATGCAACTTATATTGCACAACTCAAATGAGGGTATATCAAAGGCGACATGACGAAACATATTTCTCCAAAATTCTTTCATACACACGAGTTTCAGAAGAATGACGACATCGATGTTAAACAAATTCGCTCAAGTGACAATTTGACCGATTTATTCACAAAAGCACTGCCAACATCTACATTCAAGAAGTTAGTCCATGGGATTGGAATGCGTCGACCACTACAAGAATTTTATGTTTTCCGTACAAATATTTTTTGTAGGGAAAAGTAAGAATTTGTGGGGAAAAATCCTTGCAGACAAAACAATTTTGTAGGCACATTTGTGGGGAAAACATCGAGGGGATAGGTATAAAACGACAAATTTTTGAAATTTGTGGGCTAACGTTTGTCCCTACAAACCCTTTGAAGACGAATACAATTCGTCGTGTAAGGTTTCTCCTGACAAAATTATTCGTCTGCTAAAGTTAAGTTTGCCCACAAAAATGTTTCGCTTTTCCCCACAAATGATGTTGTGGGCTAAATCGTTTTTTCCCTACGAGTAATGTTTTGTGTGGAAAGAACATTTGTAGGCTAAGATACATTTTTCCCAACAATTAACAATTTGTGACAACATGATAAAGATTATTTTGTGGGCTAAACCCTGTTTTTCTCTACAAATATTTGTTTGTAGGGAAAGCATATGTGTAGGTTATTATAAAACAATTCGTAGGGAGAAATTAAATTATATTTTTTATATTTTATTTGTTATTTATATTATAGCGATTTTTTAGCCTTATTCAAAATAGTGTAAAGATACAAAAAGACAATAAATTAATTAAGACATGTAGTGCCAATGAATATAACATTAATGAATCCAAAATATTTTATCAAAACACAAATAAAACTCATTCAACAAGTATGATTAAATCTAAATTTAAAAAGAGTATGGCAAACATATTATTATGCACCTAAAAAAATAACTCTTCATCCCCCATGAATTAGATATGTGGCTGATCATCACCAAAATTATTCTTTTCATCCTCAATAGCATCATCTTCCTCATCAGTATTATTCTCAATTGACAATGGTGTAAATGGGGGTACAACAAAGCCAGGAACTTTACCACATAGCTGGTGCATAGAATGATGCCAAGACTGCAATGTAGAATTGAATTGTTGATCAACAACCTTCATCTTATATTGCATCATTTGCTCCATCTTCGTTCGAGCTGCATCGGCTACCTTTCAGGCAGCTCGTTCTGTTTCTAATTCCTTCTCCACATTGTGTACATTGGAAGATGTGTGAACATCTCGAAGGCGACCATCTCCTAACCCACGAATTTGACATCCAGGCTTTGTACCTAGAATGGACATCATGATTTTAATTCCGGCCTCAGGATCATCTACATGTATCTCCTCCAAAGGGATATCTTCAGGAAGTTGCTGCTCCTTTGCCCTCTCTACAAGATATTCATGCTCTTTGACAAGCATTTCATCCTACAAACGCAAAAAAAGAGGTTTATGTAATGAACAAGTAACACTCACATGGTCATGCTACTGCCAAGTAATTCAATAATCAATTTGCCCATGAAAATGCATGCAAGATTTAATGATCATGGATGAATCCTCCTTTCTGTGTCAAAACGTCCTATGTCAAGTTTACACTAATGAGGCACCTAAAGACAAACATTCTCACTCAAATAGTTTCAGAATTTAATGGCAGACTTGAAAGCTTTTATCACTTCCATAGGAGGGACTACCAAAAAGCTGTTATATTTCTATACTGGAGAATCAAGGCCAAATTTGGAATAATGAAACTACTTTCTGAGGTTTATCTTATAATATGTTGGAAAAATATAATTATGTGCCAATCTGAAATCTTCAACCAAGGTGATCACAACTACTTTTTTTTGCCGACAACATCGACGTAGAATTAACTAGGAGGAAGGGGCAAAGAAAAGAGAATGAAAAGGAAAATAATCATCTACCATTTTCTCTTCAAACAAGTCTAGAATTTAATCGAAAGATTTCAAAACAATCAAATCAAAAGCTGCAAAATCAAAAAGAGAATATATCCACATTTAAAACCTTTAATATATCTCCCAGGTACTCTCTTAAGTATAAGATGCTCTTTCCATGCTTAAAACTCTATTATAACTTTTTTTAAATATAAAATGGTTAGGCTCTTCAAATTCTCTCTATTCTTACTGTACAACAGCAAAAATTTTAAGCTTTAGCCAAACGCAACCAACTCTTTCACTAATCAACAAGTAATTCCTAAGCGAATCACAGTATTTTCGAAATCAATATCAGAACCTACATGCATAATTGCATTGAAGTGTAATATATACACAAAAACAAGCAATGGGTATTCAACCGGTACCATTTTTCTCCGCCTCCACACTTAGTATCACAGTTTTAGACAACAGTACTTAGTATCACAGTTTATGGGACAAGTGCAAACATTGAATCCTTTAATCAATGGATAAACAAATCAATGGAAAACCTAGAGCAAAAAACCCAAACAATTAGAACCAAAAAAATTAGATTAAATCAAAACCCACATGTAACAAAAATCAATTAAGCGAAAATGAACTGCAAAACTGAAATAATTGTTTCCACTTATCCTTTAACCCACTTCTCTCCATTCCAATCTAACCACAAAGATTTTTTTATTCCAAGTGATTCTAAATCTTGACGAGCTTTGACTGTATCTTTGGATTTTCCCTCTATACCTAATATTGTCCCAATAATAGAGTCAAAAACGTTCTTCTCGATGTGCATTACATCTAGGTTATGCCTAATTTTTAACTTCGACCAGTACTCTAGCTCAAAGAAAATACTCTTCTTAGTCCAGTTCCGTTCTTCAAGTGTTCTCTTCCTTTTTTTTGTCTGGGTTATCAGGATGTTTACCAATCTGACCAAAGTTTATGTTATGTACTTGGGAGAAAATTTCATCACCTGATAATTGCCTAGGTTTTGCACGAAATTCAGTTTTTCCATCAAAGGAATCCCTCCTTTTGCGCCATACATGATCCCATGGAAGCCATCGTCGATGCCCCATATAGCAAACCTTGTCGCTGAACCATTCAGATGTTCCATCGTCATTACAGGCAGGACATGCATTATAACCCTTAGTACTCTATCTTGATAAATTTCCATAAGCAGGTAAATCGTGAATAGTCCACAACACAGCAGCACGTAAGTTAAAAGTGGAATCGGTGCCTTTATCATATGTATGCACACCAATTTCCCATAATTCTTTCAGTTCGTCAATTAGAGGGCGCAAATAAATGTCAATGTCCTTACCAGGTTCATGTTTGCCAGGAATTAATAAGGTTAGCATGGTGAATTCTTTTTTCATGCACATCCAATGAGGCAAATTATAAGGAACGACCACCACTGGCCACATGCTATAAGGTTTTTTCATATCTCCAAATGGGTTAAAACCATCAGCTGCAAGGCCCAACCTTATGTTTCGTGACTCTGCTGCAAAATTAGGATACATCTTATCAAATTCCTTCCATGCAATTGTGTCTGCTGGATGCCTCAGATCACCATCATCAACTCGCCCATCCTTGTGCCATTTCATATCATTGGCAGTATACATTGACATGTATAGCCGCTGTAATCTCGGCATTAGTGGAAAATAACGTAATACTTTTTGAGGAATATTTTTCTTATCAACTGAACTGTTCTGATATCTTGGCTAATTACAAATAGGGCACTTATCTAAGCCTTCATTTTCCTTGTAAAATAGTGCACAGTCATATTTACATGCATGGATTTTTTCATAACCCAATCCGAGATCTTTCAACACTTTATGGGCATTTCGATGAGTAGGAGGCAATTGATTTCCTTTTGGAAGTATCCTTTTCAAGATGCGCATAAGCTCATCAAAGCATTTGTTGGTCATCAAATTCCTCACTTTCAGTTGCATCAACTCCACAATCGATGTCAGCACAGAGAAATCTTTACAACCAGGGTAAAGTTCTTTTTGTGCTTCTTTCAACAACCTTTCGTACTTATTTGACTCTTCCTTACGCATCTTCGATGTCTGATTATTTCCCAATGTGTCATTATCATCAAGTAATACTTTATCTTCTTCTAAAACATTTTTCTCATAATTGTGTGAGGCATGTGGATAGATATCATTGATTATATCTATAACTTGATCATTATCACAATCAATGTCATCAATCAAACTCGAGTTACAAAACAAGTTATTGGTGGAGTAACTTGACGCAGCCCCCAGTCGTTCTCCATGACGATTCCATTTAGTGTAATTGTATGACATCCCATACATGATCACGTGTTGTCGAATTTCACTCACTGGCCTCCAACAGCAATTATTACACTTTTGGCAAGGGCACTCGGAATGACCTTGATGATTGACATGGTTGCTTGCAACACTAACAAATTCCTCAACCCCTGCCAAATATTCCGCACTAGTTCTATCGAGATTATGTATCCAATTTCTATCCATAGTGTAGCTGCTATAAATAACCACGCAATGGTTATGATACACAAAAATATATGTAAACATAACAAAAATTAAATGACAAAACTCAATTATGATATAAGTTACATAAAATCCAATAAATTGACACAATTACTATAAATAGCCAGTTATACATTCACATACATAAACATATAGATACATTTTGATTCTCACGTTACATGCACACACAACAATAAACTGATAAAATTAAATCTAAGAACAAGAAAAACGAATTCAAGAAGAACGAAAATTTTTATTCCATCAATAATGTCGACGGCAATGACAAACGAGGCTTAAATAATCACTAGAAAACCTAAAATAAGCGAAAAGACGGAAATAGACATTCTAGGAAATAAAATAACTAAAACGCCAAAATTGACAAAAATAGCAAAAACTTCGAATGGCCGCCGACTGGGCTTAAACTGCGAATTTGAAGCTGAAAATGGCATCAACCAAGCAAAGCTAGGTTGGGATGGTATGGGGCTCCGCTTCCTGTTTCCGAAAACATATTATAATAGTGATTCTGACACTGGTGTAAAAAGTTATGACCATTTGAAGTTAGCACTCGTTTTCTTGGCTAATTTCCTATCCATCTCCTCTTCGAACTCCAAGGCGATCTGTCCTACATCAGTATAGCTCGTAATTGGCAATCAACATAAGGTCCTTGGGATAATTGTCTATGCTTAGTGCCATTCATTTAAATAATCTTACGATTTAATGTATTTTTACAAATTCAAATGGGATAGGAATACGTCGGTTCATATGTGAAATTTAAGTTTAAAGTGACTCACTGTTGAGATAAATTTGATTGCTTATTTTGGTGGTGGTTGATCTTGTTCTAATATTAATATGGACTATAAATTAAGATGGACAAAATACTAGAACGGAAGAAGAGGATTTCACTAATTAAGATGGACCATAATTTATTAGAATGTAGATTAGTTCTGTACTTTGATTCAATATCTCCACAATGAATCCAAATATGAAATATAGACCATCAAGATCTTTGATAGGTTCATGTTGGATTAGATGCTGGAAAACTGAACTAAAATAAGGAAACAGAGGTATTGGAGTATATTACTACATTCTCCTTGATTGGTTACTTATCACGAAATCTTGGAACATTTATATATATAAATGAATGTTCTTCTTGATCTTCCTTTAGTGGAAATGCTTCTAAAATTGATTATCTCACACTGCAATAAGAACTTTACAATTGTTCATTATCAATATCTCTTCATTTGGCCAGGGAACAATTATCTGTTAAAATAATGCATAGTCATTTTGTTTCAGGTAATTGTATAATTTAATAAAAGGAGTTCTTGCAACCAATTCAATGTGAATTCTTATGCTATTACACGATATTCTCTAATTTACTTAGTACATGATTAAACATTTTGATAAATTTATTCTATTGAAAATATTGAGTACATCGAAATATTTGAACCAGAAGATCTAATAATAGATATCCAAGTTGAGAATATAATATGTGAATATACAAAAGTTCTAATTCACATCAAGTGAACAAGCAAAGAAATCCAGAATAGTACTTGGATTTACGAACTTACCTTGTTGCAATTTGAATTGAAGGAAGCTCTGTTATCCAAAAATCTTTGTATCAAAGGTGGCTTCGCCAGAGGACAGAACCTGACCAGAAAAAGGAAGACACCCGCACCTGGACAGAACCATCTCAAGCACTGCATAAAATCAGCAAGTCACATAAAACACCTCGTGAAAACCAAGCAGGTGAAATAGAGCGACAACAACGAAATGATTCCAGCCGTCACAACAACAATAAACCAACCACGAATAGAAACCGAAAACCAGCAGATAGAACCCAACCAAAGTCCGAAGCAGATGAAGCCAAACCAAATAGACACGGCACCAAAAGACACGGACAACAAAACCACGCTGAAAACCACCAATGCTCGAAAACGAGAAACCCAATCACAAATACATAAAAGCACGATACAAAATAACAAATAATACAGTAGAACTCATGAGAATCAAGCAGCACAGTGGGATATTCTCACACTAGATCTAATTAAACATAGCTGAAAAATTAATTAAAGATTAAAACAAAGCTGATATGCATACCTTGAAGACTGCTTGATGAACACAAAATCGATAGCAAATGAAGAGATTGGGATTGCAATAATGGGATCCACGAGAAACTTTGAGGGTAGTCAAATTGAATTAATTAGGTTTTGGTAGCAATGGATGACGAAATTAATGCCGAAAGCGGGAGTAATTTTTGGAGGCAAATAGAGTATATGCGCCGTGGGTTTTTAGATTACCTTACAGTCGTGGGTTTTCAGATTTAGGATTTCGTGGGTTTTCAGATTTAGGATTTTGTATTTTGTATTTTGTTAAAAATATATATATTTTTTCATTTATTTATCTTTCACTTCAAATTACTTTTTGGAGTGACTAACATAAATAGTATAAGGAAAATTTTGCCGCTAATTTTTTGATGTAGGACAATTGGCTTTGGATTTTGAAAAAGAATTGGAAAGGAAACCTATTAAAAGAGGGGTTTCGAAGAAACGAACATAACTTTAAGCTCGCACGTTAGAATTTCTATTATAATATGTTTTCGGAAATGGGAAGCGGCGCTCCATACCGTTGGTTTAACCCGGTTGACGTTATTTTCAAGTTCAAAATCACAATTTAAGGCGGGTCGTCGGGCACTTGAAGTTTTTAGCGTTTTTTCTACTTTTGCGTTTTATGTCTATTTTGGTCTTTTCACTTAAATTAGGGTTTCCACAGACTATTTAAGACTTTTCGTCATTGTAATTACGCAGTTTATCATTCGAATAAAATTATTTTTCTGGTGGATTCCAGTTTCTTTGTTTTTCGAATTTACATTTGTATTAGCCTACAAACATGTCAAATATTTTTTGTCTACAAAAGATATATCTTGCCAAATTTTTCACTCTAATTATTAGCCTACAAACATTTTTTGTCTGCAAAAGATATATGTTGCCCATAAATTTTTTTGTCTCGAAAAGGAAAAAACATTGTAGGCAAAAGACATCCTACTATATTGAAAAAGTTGAAATAAATCATAGCCCTACAAACAATCTTTTTGTGGGAAAAAGTGAACTTCGCCTACAAATCTTAATTTGTCAATGAAAATTTTGTAGGGCAAAAGTCTTCCCATTATTGAAAATTTTAAAACAAATCATTTCTCTACAAAATGTCATATTTGTGGGGGGGGGGGGGGGGGGGGAATGAATTCCACATACAAATCTCAATTTGTCTCCGGAAATTTTGTAGGCACAAGTTTAAAATTTTGAAACAAATATAGCCCTACAAAACATCATTTTTGTGGGAAAAAGTAAACTTTGCCTACAAATTTCAATTTGTCAATGGAAATTTTGTAGGGAAAGTATAAATTTCTTGTAGTGGACTCAAAGATTTTTAGTGATCAATATCAGGGGGAGTAGCTATACTCTTTTTCCTTCGCATAGATTTTATCCCACTGGATTTTTCTAGCAAGGTTTTAATAAGGCAACATTTATTTTTAATACTCCAAAATAACTATACTTTTTTTCCTTCATTTGATTTTTTTGTCCTATTAGGTTTTTATCAAACAAGATTTTAACGAGGCAGATATTTTGTAATGTGTCATTTAAGGGGGAGTGTTGTAAAAGGAAAGTTTATTAGGGTTTGTAGTGAATGACAATTATACCCTTGTAGCTCTATAAATTATTACCATTGTATCCCTGATTCTTACCTATAAATATAGAATTTTGTTCATTAATAAAATACACACAAGGTAATGACTTTAACTCTTTCTTCTACTTTTTCTCTATTTTATAACATTATTATATTTTTTTATTTATAAACAATTATTTACCTATAATTAAATTTTTGTCTTGAAAATAATTTTTTTAGAGGGATAAAATTGAAAAAAAAAAAAAAAAAAATCACCAATTTGATGGGTTCAAAAATACAAAACTCCAATACACTTTAAACTGCCCACAGTAGCACTCATGTTGTCAACCTCTTATAAACGGCGCCATCCAAAAAATGTAATCACAAATGAAAAAAATCTCAAGCAAACCCTTAGGGCCTGCTTAAAAGTTTTTTTAAATTGATTTTTATAGCCTGTCACTGTTTATGTAAAGTTGTGAAAATCGGTGCTTGTTAAATTTTTTTTAGGCCTTGATTATGGGTGATTTTCGGTGTGGCGTAATTTCAGGAAAGGATTCTAAATTCTAAAAATTTCATCATATTTTTATTAATTGAAAATTGTTACTGTAATTAAATTAGGAATTTGAGAGAATATAGTAATTTTAATCGATTTTCAATATCGATACATAGGAAAGGATTCTAAAATCTGGGATATGCATTTTTTTTTAATCTCATTTTTATTACTTGAAATTGTTATTGTAAATTTGTAAGTGAATTGAGGATTTGAGAAGAGTGAAGTAATTTTAGTTGATTTTGGATTCAGATGCATTGCAAAGGATCAATCATTGAGAGGAAAGAATGTCCTATTGAAATGGAGGTGGCTCATTGATCAGGTGCAACAATTGTATTATAGAGAGCTTCGAGAGAGGGAACTGAAGTTCATGGCCGCTGGCAGCTGGAAGCGCGACGGCCATGGCAGGTGGTTCAAGGATGAAAATGTAAGCTTTAATTTCTTTGTAGTAATGTTGTACAGATTTCTGGTTTAAATTGCAGAGATAAAAAGTTGAGGAGAGTTTTATTTTTTCTTGTTGGCATAGTATACTTGCTTCTACATGATGAAATTTTAATAGAATAAATCATTTCAAGCTGGTAGAGGTCTTGAATTTGCTTGCAGGTTCAGAGTTGTCTTAAATGATAAGTGAGGATTATGATTTTGAGATATCTGCAAGTTATTTTTGTATATCACTGAGATTGCGTATCTGGTTCAAGGTGTAGTATGCGATCACAATTTGAAAATTATGAAGAAATTTTTTTCATCTTTGCTAACTGAATATCGAGTAGTGACAATTGGATAAGTTTGGTCTTGTATTATTCTTTATCTCAACGTGATTTTGAGCTTCTTTTTGGCATGAATATTCCAAGTGATAAACTAAAAAAATTTGCTTTAGTGTTGGTTGGATATGTTGAAAACATTCATGAGAATGATTTCTACTTCTTTTGTTTGAATCTTTGTTCATTATTTCCCCAGCAATGTACATTTATAAAATCTTGATTTCAAGCTAAAACCTCGTAGAACGTTACATTTGGGCTCTTGTAGTTGTAGATTTCACACTAGCCTTGTGCGTTTAGGATGGTGGGCACCTTTCATTTGAAGTTCTTTTGTACTTGCGATCAAACATAAGCTTATTTGTCAAGTTAGATTATAGATAGATGTATACCTTTATATTAATTGGTTCACACATAATAATAGATCTGGTAACAAATCTGCTTGATATCCACGACCATGGAACCAAAATTATCTGATTTTTTAACAGATTAATGTTTAGCACAATCCTAATGTGGTAATTACTCAAATTCGTGATTTTTAAGGTATAAGGCTTGACAAGATAGCAAGGTTGAGTTCAAGCTCGAAACTCAATGTTATCTCCCTCCTCAACCCTTCACCCTTTATTCGAATGGCGGTTTCTACTTCCTTCCCCTTGGCAAGTTCTATCAAGGTCAAAGTCTGAAAGAGGAGATACATTTTCCAAAATTCCAAGTGACATGAGCTTAGGCATGCTTAGGTGAAGTCTAGGTGTGATAAGCCTTTTTTTTTTTTAATTTAATTTAATTTATTTTTAAGATTATTAATAATAATTCCATTTATTTAATTAGTTCATTTAACTTTAAAAAAAAATTAAATTGAAAAAGATTAAAATTAAATTAAGGGCAAGCGCATTTTGACGCTTAGGCCAGCTTTAGGCTCACTTTTGCTACCTAGGTCTGCATTATAGGCAGCCAAATAGGATTGATCGTCCTTTTCATGTCTCTTCCATATGCATCATGCTTTTGCTCAATCTTTTAGAACACTACTTAAAATTGGATACGCTTCGAAACCAAATGAAAAGACCATAGATATGTGAGGTTATAAGGATTTTGTAAGCAAGCCGAAAGTATAAATTTGTCTTTGGGCCAATAATGAGAAGGTGGTGCTCAGCTATGAAGCATGAACACCCTTAATATGGTGGCATGTTCGTGTTCAATACTTTTTGGACATTTGAGAACATGTATCCGATAAGCCATATGTCTTGTCCTATATTTTATGTTTTCGACATTGAATGGATACTTTAGAGATACCCTGTTGGGAAATTATCAATTTGTCATGTGGACATACATATGTAATTAATTGTGTATAAATGCTATCTTAGAGTTAAGCATGTTTAAAGTGATCTAAAAACGAATTAAAGTAATTGGGCTTTGGTCATCTAAATAAAGTGTGGTCCTAAATGTGTAGAGATCAAATTCCTTTAAAATTGTATTTTATGATGGGAAAAATATATATGAAAACTATATATAAAGTTATGGTCATCAATTCATATGTGATTCTCATTCTTTGTGTCCTCCATCAATACAAGAATATAAGAGAAAATATATTGAAAAGTAAGATCCAAAATCCACGATAAAAAATCAAGAACAATTAATCAAGAATCATGAAGAATGATTGAAGCAATTAAATTGAAGAATAGGGCAATTAAGATTAAAAACGAGAAGTCATTCCAGAGGGGATTGCAAGTTGATCTTCAATATAAAAAATTCCAGAAATAAAGTCATGGATCGAGGTATGTTCTATATTAATTAATTATCTTAGTGATTTGACATGGAGACCTTGACTATTCAAAAAGTTTTATAAAGTTTGAATTTCATAAATATTTAACAAATGGTATCAGAGTCAATTCATATTAAACCACTGAGGTTAAAGAAAGAATTCTGGGGCTAGATTTCATATTTTTTTTAATTCTAAAGTTTGGAATGTGAATTTCAAACCTTAAGGTTCAAATTTTGGAAAAAAAAAAAAATTTGGAAACAATTCTAGTTCAAAATGGCAAACACGACGCTCAAGCATCGCTTCGGAGCTTTGCGACGGTCAGCAGTTGCTATAACCAGTGCCACAACATACGATAAGATGCTACAACGCCACAACGAAAGAAAAAAAAAATTAAAAGGTAAAGGGCTATCAATTTCAAATTTTGGTACTTAAAGTTTCTTTCGCATTACTAATTTTCTAAAATAGATTAATTGAAGCAATATATTACCAAAATTACGTCTCTCATCTAAATTGATTTATTCAGAATATTAGGATGGTTATATGTTTTGTAATTCATGTAGATATTGATAGGCCCAAAGGAAGGCAAAAATTTGGCAAAATTACATGCACTCATGTGGTAATAAATATGTGACAATTATAAAGTTTTTATTTATTTATTTATGTGAACAATAAATCAGTCCAAAGATGAATTTATTGTTTGACATAGTTTGTTGTCAATATTTGATTAATATACTAAGAGTGCAACTTATAAGTTGGTATTTATGTCCAAAGACTAAATATCAATGTTATGTTTGGTCTCTTCTGATGGGGTCTACCATTATTTGAATTAATTATTTGTTTAATACAAATTCTAATGTGAACATATTTCTTTGGTTTTGTTCTCTATTCAGATAACTTTTCTACTTCTTCAATATTTGCCAACATCAACTCAATTCATGTTCCAAATGGAACCAACTATACGAATTGGAAAGAGGATGTTCAAATCAATCTTGGCCGCATAGACTTATGTTTGTGTAAAAATTCGCAAGTGTACGGGATTGTTGTACAAATAATAAGATTTGTGAGTTCAGAGTATCGTTCCCACGATGAATGATGTCTAATTTGTAGTTCAATAGCTGTTATTAAATTCGAAGTGTGGTGACATAAAAAGAGTTGTGATCTAGTTGTTATTTATTCTAATTGTACTCTAAGAAAGTGACAAAAAATGATTAAATCTAATGTGAATGCTTGTATTGGATTCATGTATCTCTCTATTTCCATCTACTTCAATTCTCAATAATCATTCTATTCAATTCATGCATTTTTTTATTACCAATAAAGGTAATATGTTAAATGCTCTTTTCCAAGACTAACACAAGACAATCCTATTCCTAGCCTGAATTCATATGAAAGTCATGTTATGCATTTAGTTTAGATTATTAATAAGATTGTACGTGTGAGAGAGATTATTCCTAATTCTAACCACACATATTGATTTTACCGCGTTCTAGACTCATTGTAAGTATTCATACACTACAACAAACAACTAACTACTTAATTGGTTATCAAGCAATAAGTAGTGTGATAACTGCGTTTTACGCACTTATTTAGATCACAAAACATGGACAATTGATTGTAATTATGTTGAAATATGGTTTAATTTATGTAAATTGTGTTTGCAGGACAACATTGATGGATATAACGAGAAGTATGTGAAAACGAGCGAAAAATGACCAAAATGGAAGAAAATGAAAGTTCGAGGATTAAAATGAACAACATGAAAACAATCCATAGATGTGACGGATGATGGAATGAAGATTCAAGAGTACTAGGAGTCAATTGGTTGAAAGAAGACATCAAAGGGATGAAATATCGTCAAAATATGATCATACATCAATTTCTAATCGAAAAGTTATGCACCGGTTTTTAGTCTCATATTGCGACCCATATTTGACATGGTAAATGATCGAATTGGAAGATGATATCTGAATCAAACTTGTATATCTTTGGGTTGTCTTTCTAACGCACTTTGAATCACTTCAATCGGATATCGGTAGAGAAAGTTATGACTAGAATACTGAAAGCTGTCCAGCGGAGAAACAATTGAACCATGCGGTCGCATGGTGTTATTTCCATGCGGTCGCATGTAAGAAACCGAGAGCTCTGGGTGCCAATTTCAGTTAACCATGCGGTTGCATTGATTATAACCATGCGGTCGCATGGTACAATCCCGGCGTGAAAATTCTGGTTTCCTTATTTGATTCAACCTCTTATGGAAACCAATCTTTGACCTCTTTTTAACCCTAAACTCGACCAGAAACAGGGGGGCTACGCATATTTTGACATTCTACAGATTGGAGAGCAAGACAACAAGGAAGGAGAAGAAGATTCATCCCAAAATTCAAGATTTAACTCAAGAATTAACAGGGTGATGTCGTCTCCAACCTATTTCTTTTGTTTTTCTTTCTTTAGCATGCTAGGCTAGTTTTTCTTGTACTAGGAGATCGATGAACCTTGTAACATGATATTTTAATCCTTAGTTTTATATTTTTGACATTAAAACATGTTTTTGGATGTTTGAACGATTTATACGTATTTATTCCATATGATTTTTGTGCGCACATTAATTGTATGAATGTGGTGATCTATTTTATGCATTCAAAAGAAGGGAAATAGATTCGACGTAGTATAAATTGTCATAGGGTCCGATAGGGGATAGAAATATACCGCTATGCTCTATGTGAATCTTTAAGTGTTCATAAAAGTTAATGCGTTCTTTTATGTCTGTATTCGTCATAGAAATATAGTCGGATCGCATATTAGAATAGGTTTAACATTACTCGAAAGAGATTGTTAAATTCAATAGGAACATTGATTCTTCAATATTTAATCGTGTTGTCAAAGTGTAAACTAGGAATTAAATGGATTGTTGCATGGAGATTCGTGATCCTAGTACGTTTCTCTCATCTTAAGTAAATCAATTTGCATTCAATTTCATATTCATTCTAGTATAATTTGCATTTAGTTTAGCCAATTCATTCATATTAGTTTTCATAATTTAGTTTGGTTAGCAATTAATACAAAACTCATCAAAAACTCATCTAGTTTCGGTTAAAGTCGAAATAATTAATATTGAACTACTCAATCTCTGTGGATCGACAATCCGGACTCTAAAAGTTCATTTTATTACTTGTAATGAACTGTACACTTGCGGTGATTTTAAATCGAACGTATTTTCGTAAACAAATTTTTGGCGCCGTTGACGGGGATTGAGTTTTAGTTTAATTTTAGTTATTTAGACACTAATTCGAACTTTTCTTTTTATTTTTATTCTAGTTTAGTTAGATAACTTGTTAAACTTCGTTACTTCGACTTTTGCTAATTTTTGGACAATTTTGGCTATTTCAGATTTGCATGCTAAGATCGACTGGAGGGGAATTGATTCCAACTGATCCAGAAATCGAGCGTACTTTTCACCAATTGCAAAGAGAAGCTAGAATAGCACAGCAACAGCAAATGGCTAACGAACGACATAATCCAGTAATTCCGGCTAACGAGGAGGAAGCTGTGGACGAAGGAAACATGCTTGTAGGGGTTTTCATAATTCCCCAGATTATTCAAAGCCAGTCTAGTATCGTGTACCCACCATTTGGGCAACAAAACTTCCAACTGAAGACCAACGTCATACACTTGTTTCAGAATGGGCATCAGTTTTATGGGAGAGCTGAGGAAAACCCGCATACACACGTCTCTAGATTCTTGGAGATGTGCCAACACTTCAAATATCAGGGTATCTCAGATGACGCCATCCATTTGAGGCTATTTCCACACACATTGCGTGACAAAGCACTTGAATGGCTGGATTCTCAACCGATTGCTAGTATCACAACTTGGAATGATCTTGCTCAAAAGTTCTGTACCAAGTTCTTTCCACCAGCCAAGATTGCAAAACTGAAGCATGATATCTCTATTTTCCATCAACGGGAGTATGAATCATTTGATGAAGCTTGGAACAGGTTCAAGAACATGCTTCGGAAGTGTCCACATCACGGTATCAGCATGGGACTCCAGGTCCAATACTTTTATGCGGGACTGCTTCCATCTTTCAAAAACAATATAGATTCTTCATCTAATGGGTCGGTGTCTACTAGGACAGTTGATGATGCACTAAAGCTATTTGAGACTGTGGCTACTACTTCAGCCATGTGGTCTTCAGAACGAGCAGTTTAGAAGAAGGCACCGGGGTGTGTTCGAGGTGGACACTATTTCAGCTTTGTCGGCGAAAATTGATTCACTATTCCATAAGGTTGACAGCATGTCACAGACCACCAATGCAGCAACTGTCAAGAAACCAAGTTGTGGGGAGTGTAGAGCTGATGACACTACTTCAAACTGTCCAATTCTTACACAGGAGGTAGAGCATGTGGATTATGTGCAATAGGGTCAACGCCAGCAGAACAACCCGAATTCTGAGACATATAATCCGGGGTGGAGAAAGCACCAAAATTTCTCGTGGAGTAATCAAAATCAGAACCAAAACAGACCACAGGATCAATTTCAGCAGCAGGAGAAGAAGCCACAGTTGGAAGAAGTTCTTGGAAAATTCATAGAAACAACTCATCAGTACATGGAATCTAACAATCAATTTATGAAGAAGACAGAAGCCACTCTCCAAGAACAAAAGTCTGCAATTAAAAATTTGGAGATTCAAATGGGGCAGATGGCACTTACTATGACAAGCAGGGCACCAGGAACTCTACCCCGCAATACCGAAGTGAATCCCAGGGAACAATGTCAAGCCATTACTACAAGAAGTGGGGTTCAACTACCAGAGATCACTGTGAAGAGACTGGGTGAAAACAAAGATACACTATCATCTTCAGAGAAGGAAAAAGCTGAACAAACAAAAGAGACATCTCCAAGGGAAGGTTCAGATACATCACAGAATAAAACACCTGTCCCGATCAATCCTTACAAGCCACCAATCCCATTTCCTCAGAGGTTGAAAAAGCATAAATGGGAGCAACAGTACAAAAAATTCCTCGAAATTTTCACAAAGCTCCATATCAACATCCCATTTGCGGAAGCACTATTCAAAACGCCAAATTCCTGAAGGACGTTATCTCCAAGAAACGAAAGCTAGAGGAATATGAGACAGTGATGCTAACAGAGGAGTGCAGTGCTCTTATTCAGAAAAAGCTCCCACCAAAACTGAAAGATCCAGGGAGTTTTACTGTACCTTGCACTATTGGTGAATGCCATTTTGATAAAGCTCTATGTGATCTTGGTGCCAGTATTAATCTGATGCCTCTTTCTATTTTCAGAAAACTTGGATTAGGTGAGGCAAAAGCAACCATGGTGACGCTGCAATTAGCTGATCGATCATTGACACATCCGAGGGGGATAATTGAAGACGTATTGATCAAGGTGGACAAATTCATTTTCCCAGCCGATTTCCTCATTCTGGATATGGAAGAAGACAAGAATGTTCCACTTATTTTGGGCAGACCATTCCTAGCTACCAGCAGAGCTCTAATTGATGTTCAAAAGGGAGAATTAAATCTGAGACTTGGCGAAGAACAGATCACATTTCTTGTGTTCAAAGCCATGGACGTCCATACTGAGTCAGATAAGTGCTATCAAATTGATGTGGTAGAGGATGCGGCGCAGGACAACACTGTTTCTCAAGACTCTTCAAACACTGCTAATGTTCATAGTGTGCATACTCAACTCACTCAAAATTATGAGAAGCAAGAAGCCTATATTGTGGATTTTGAGACAGGAGATGAGGAGAAATCAAAAGACATGGATAAAGGTGCGGTTAAAGTCTGGAGGAAAGCTACAGTAAGAAAGAAATAGTCGTTGAAAAAGTTGCTCTCACACCACCGAAATCAAACTAGCACGGTATAGTCGAGCTATAGACTATAAACTAGCGCTTGTTGGGAGGCAACCCAACGTTTCTACCCTTTTATTTATTTCGTTTTATGCATTAGATTAGAAATTTTTTTTAATGATTTTATGCATTTTTAGTAGTTTTAGATCATCGTTCACCTATTCTATCAATTTCCATTATGCAGGCCAACTTTCGTCCTTTGTAGGATTGCACCATAAAAAAAAATTCCTAAGGGAAAATGTTGTCTCCACCACTTGGAAATAGCATATCGAGACTCAGTTTCTTCCACCATCTTCACCACCGCCTCCATTCTGATTAGGGGAGTTTTCATACCCCCATATTTTATTTTGTTTGAGCTTTGTCATTCAAATTCTTTATTTAACTCTTACACTTTACACATTGAGGACAATGCTTAGTTCAAGTTTGGGGGGTGGTAGAATTTGTATGACAAAATTGGTGGACGTTTCATTACTTTTTCGCTATTCATCGATGTTTACTGCTTTTTTGTGTTTGTGTGTTTGTTAAAAAAAAAAATATTTCGTTTTTGACATTCTGTTTTAGTAGTTGTTCAGTTAGTTCAATTTGTGTGCTTGTGTGGGTTTAATAGCCTTGCCGGCAATGATGTGAATAGTGGAATAGGTATGAACTGTGGATAGTGGAAATGGTGCATGTCTAGATTAGCCAATGCTTATGTATGTGATACTTGACATTTCTTGCGCACGAAACTCATGTTTGACATGTTAAGTTGATGATTGGGTTCAGTTTTTATAGGAGATCAGAACATGATAGGTTACACCTGAATTACCTCTTCTATGCTTAAAAATATTCCATTGTTTTAGTGGTTTGGAGGACTAATTATTGCAAGGGAACATTGAGATGAGTAGAGATTCCATGCATGAAAACTGAGTTGTGTGGATTGTGTAAACTGATGAGACAAAAATGAGACGAAAGCCTGAAATCAGGGGTTGGTTCTTGAAACTAAGTGTCTAAAAAAATAGGGGTTTACATAAATTTTTGTGAGAAAAACACTCTTTTCAAGCCTTTATGACTTGAGCAATTAAGCCTGAAATGATGAATAAAAATCTGGTGCCCTAAAATCAACTGATTTGGGAGTCATCGGCCTAAAACTCGATACAGGGGTCATATAGAAAGCAAGAAGGAAAGAGTCAAAAGAAAAGAGAGAAAACACATTTCTCGAGCCTTTATAACTTGAGCAAGTAAGCCTGTAAGGGTGAATATAAACTTGGTGCCCTAAAATCAACTGATTTGGGAGTCATCGGCCTAAAGCTTGATACATGGGTTATATAGAAAGCAAATGAGAATGTGTTTGCAAAGAAAAAAAAATAGAGTGAGAAAAGTGCCCCATGACATTTAGTTAATAGAATTGTACCATTGATGTAAGGCAAGTAACTTAGTTGAGTTTTAGAGGTTGAAACAATCAAAGAAATAGGAGAATCTCTGTTTGTTGAAGTGTAAACTTGTGATTGCGAGACCTATCCAAACTAAGAGAGGGTGAGAATTTAAGTTAACTAAATCTCAAGTATAGAACACACCCCGGGAAAAGTGAGTAAAAGAATAAGTTTGGGAGGTGTGTATCTCTCGAGCGAAGAAAGGAAAAATTTGACTACTGTAGGTCGGGATTTGAATCTATTAGAAACTGAGCATATTTACATGAGTATACACACACACGTGTCAGGTTGCATATGATAAGTGAAGGTTGATTTGATGTTGCACTGTTGATATTGTTCACTATGTTACTACTCAATTCTAATTCTGAGACATGGCAGGTTGTTGAACCATGTTTTATTTAGAGTTAAGTCACCATCTTGTTTGAGGACAAACAATAGTTCAAGTTTGGGGGGTTTGATAACTGCGTTTTACGCACTTATTTAGATCACAAAACATGGACAATTGATTGTAATTATGTTGAAATATGGTTTAATTTATGTAAATTGTGTTTACAGGACAACATTGATGGATATAACGAGAAGTATGTGAAAACGAGCGAAAAATTACCAAAATGGAAGAAAATGAAAGTTCGGGGATTAAAATGAACAACATGAAAACAATCCATAGATGTGACGGATGATGGAATGAAGATTCAAGAGTACTAGGAGTCAATTGGTTGAAAGAAGACATCAAAGGGATGAAATATCGTCAAAATATGATCATACATCAATTTCTAATCGAAAAGTTATGCACCGGTTTTTAGTCTCATATTGAGACCCATATTTGACATGGTAAACGATCGAATTGGAAGATGATATCTGAATCAAAGTTGTAGATCTTTGGGTTGTCTTTCTAACGCACTTTGAATCACTTCAATCGGATATCGGTAGAGAAAGTTATGACTAGAATACTGAAAACTGTCCAGCGGAGAAACAATTGAACCATGCGGTCGCATGGAAGAAACCGAGAGCTCCGGGTGCCAATTTTAGTTAACCATGCGGTTGCATTGATTATAACCATGCGGTCGCATGGTACAATCCCGGCGTGAAAATTCTGGTTTCCTTATTTGATTCAACCTCTTATGGAAACCAATCTTTGACCTCTTTTTAACCCTAAACTCGACCAGAAACAGGGGGGCTACGCATATTTTGACATATTCTACAGATTGGAGAGCAAGACAACAAGGAAGGAGAAGAAGATTCATCCCAAAATTCAAGATTTAACTTAAGAATTAACAGGGTGATGTCGTCTCCAACCTATTTCTTTTGTTTTTCTTTCTTTAGCATGCTAGGCTAGTTTTTCTTGTACTAGGAGATCGATGAACCTTGTAACATGATATTTTAATCCTTCGTTTTATATTTTTGTCATTAAAACATGTTTTTGGATGTTTGAACGATTTATACGTATTTATTCCATATGATTTTTGTGCGCACATTAATTGTATGAATGTGGTGATCTATTTTATGCATTCGAAAGAAGGGAAATAGATTCGACGTAGTATAAATTGTCATAGGGTCCGATAGGGGATAGAAATATACCGCTATGCTCTATGTGAATCTTTAAGTGTTCATAAAAGTTAATGCGTTCTTTTATGTCTGTATTCGTCATAGAAATATAGTCGGATCGCATATTAGAATAGGTTTAACATTACTCGAAAGAGATTGTTAAATTCAATAGGAACATTGATTCTTCAATATTTAATCGTGTTGTCAAAGTGTAAAACTAGGAATTAAATGGATTGTTGCATGGAGATTCGTGATCCTAGTACGTTTCTCCCATCTTAAGTAAATCAATTTGCATTCAATTTCATATTCATTCTAGTATAATTTGCATTTAGTTTAGCCAACTCATTCATATTAGTTTTCATAATTTAGTTTGGTTAGCAATTAATACAAAACTCATCAAAAACTCATCTAGTTTCGGTTAAGGTCGAAATAATTAATATTGAACTACTCAATCTCTGTGGGATCGACAATCCGGACTCTAAAAGTTCACTTTATTACTTGTAACGAACCGTACACTTGCGGTGATTTTAAATCGAACGTATTTTCGTGAACAAGTTTTTGAGCAATGGGAATGTAAAATCAATCAAACAATAACACGAAATTCTAAAATTGAAATCTTGAATTGAAATAAATGAAAATAGGGTTCAAACATTCATCCAATACAATCGAAAAACCTATCCAATCATCCTAATTATTAAACTATACAAGAAATAATGAAAAAACATCACTCGGATCGAGAATTAATGCAGAAAGTGGAGAAATACAATTCTTTGCTTGAAACTTGAAAATGGATGAATATTCTTCAATAGATTTGTATATTTTGGCTTTGGTTGATGATTTCGCATTGTTCTTCATCTCCAAAATACGGAGAATATATGATTTTTAGGTCAAAGTGAGGTTCTCCACGTTTTGGACGATTTTTTATATAAATAGGATGTCAAAAGATTGTATATCAAAAGTTTTGAAAACAAGATAAGAAAACAATTTTTTTTTCCCGGAGTCGAACCATGTTTACGCATGGTTCATTTGGTGCGTAAGCACTATACACTTGATTTGGTCTTCGGAGTGGATTTTTGGAACCTTGTGTATGCAAGACCTATAGGCACATGCGTACGCATGGTACAATCTTGGGGACCAACTTTGCAAATTCGTCCCTGAACATTTTCAAGTATGTGTTTTCATCATTTTTCAAAATTTCTAGTTCCGTTGGTACAATTTTGCAAATTGGTCCCTGAACTTTCTTATGTATGTGTTTTCAACATTTTTCAAAATTTCTCGTCCCCTTGACTTTTCTTCAACTCCAATTTACTTTTGACATTCTCAAATCATCGTTTTGCAATCCGACTCAACTTTTGAAGTATTTCATTTTAGTTCCCAAACTTTGTATATGATTCGATTGAGCCATTTTTTCTTGTAATCTTATTCATTTATCTTCCAATTGTATCCAATTAAATCTTTTGCATCTTTGATCTTCATTTTGTCGTTCGTCTCATCTATTGATCAATTGTAATTTAGTCAACGACTTTTTTCACTTTTTTTACATTATTTTCTCCAATTCCTCATCAAACATCGAATTTTACCTACAAAATGTAATATAACACAATTTAGGTAGTATTTTATCCAAAGAACAATAAAATGTCATTTTTTAGGACCTAGAATAAATGTAGATACACTTATCAACTTAGACCTTGTATTAATGACTAAACAACTGGCTTCACTTACAAATAAAAGTTTCATTGATGAAAAATGGACTTTGATAAGTGAGATCGTTCAAACCACATGAGTCTTGTGATCATAAAGCGTGAAATTTTATAATCATTCAAGGACGCCGTGCCACATGATGTAACTAATGCCAAGAAATTTCTTAGTGAAATGAAAAAACACTTTGTGAAGAGTGATAAGGTCGAAAGTAAGTACGCTTTTTACGAACTTGTTTCATTAAAGTATAAGGGTAAAGGAAACATTCGGGTTGGGAGTACATGATAGAGATGTCTCATATTGTTTCAAACCTAAAGGCGCTAAAATTTAAGCAGTTTGATTATTTGCTCGTGCATTCAGTTTTGATTTCTCTCCCTACACAATTCAATCAATTTAAGATCAGTTATAACTGTCAAAATGAGAAATGGACTCTTAATGAGTTCAATCCATACTGTGTACAAGAAGAAAAAAAATTGAAGAAAGACAAAACATAAAGTTCTTACTTAACTTGTACCTTTAAAGACAAGTTCAAGAAAAGAAACAATAATGAAGTTGCATCTAATCTAGCTCAAAGGAAACAACAAAGGCTTGAAAAAGATGAATTATCTAGCTATTACTTTTGTGGAATTGACACTTAAAGAGAGATTGTATCAAATACCATGCTTGGCTTATAAAAAAGATATGTTTCTCACTTTGGTTTGTTATGAGGTTAATTAAGTCTCAATACCTAGACATACTTGGTGGATTGACTCCTATGCCACTACTTATATAAGTGTGTCTCTTCAGGGTTGCCTAAACAGTCAAAAGATAAATGATGCTGAAAAATTCATCTATGTTAGCGATAGCAAATCAGTTGAAGTTGAGGCTATATAGACTTTTAAATTATTATTAAAGACTGTTTATTATTTAAATTTGAAAGAGACTTTGTGGTACCGTCTTTTAGACGAAATATAGATTCTATTTCTGTATTGGGCAAATTCGGTTATTCTTATTAATTTGAAACAGTTTAATCTTTTTCTTAATTCAAATCTTGGTTTTTTTTTTAATTCAGTTGTCTCTTATAATGAAACCTTGTATGTGAATTCACAAGGTATTAAATTGACCAATGAAAATTTCGCTCATTAAGGCATAAGATCATCTACAGTGCTGCACCAAAATTTGCACCATTTTGCACCAAATTTTGCACAAACTAATAATTATGTTAAATTAAAGAAAATATTACATTCATTAAATAACATATCTAAACTTACATTTGTTCTTTCAAAACGAACAAGCAAGAATTTTACAAATGAGAGCTCAACAACAAGATAAAGGATTTGGTAGTTCATCTGATTTGTTTGAAAATTATTTTGAGGATATTGGAGGACTGGAAACGATATTCCAGATTACTAAACTATGAACTTGTTTTTATATATCGTTTTCTTTAAATAAAACTAGATTAATGTAAGTATGTGATGGTTGTAATATATTTCATGTTAATTTTAAATAATCGTGTGTTGTATTTTAAATTTTTTTGTATTCTTATTTTAATTAATTCATTAATTATTATTTTTTATATTTTAGATTTATTTTAAATGTAAATAATAATAATGATAATAATAATTATTATTATTATTATAATATTAAAAAATATATAACACAAATAACATAAATACCCTCCATCAATTGTTTTGATAAATTGAAAAAATGGCAAATTTAGCAAAATGGTGCAAAGTTTGGTGCTCTATTGAAGAGCATTTGCACCAAAATTTGGTGAAATTTGATGTTTTGGTGTTATCATTGGAGTTGCTCTAAGCAATTAAGTCACATTTCTCAAAAAGAATCGAAAAGCTTGTGCCAGAAGGGATTCTTGCTCCCTTTGATTTTTCAGACTTAAATGTTTGTGATAAGTGTAGTTTCTATACTTATTTGAGATCCTAAATAGTGATATTTTGTTACTCTTTAAATGAATCGGTGCGTATTTGTTATCCATTGCTTTTATTAGAAAAAAAAACTCATGTTTGAATGAAAAATTGGAAGAAATAATGAAAAATAGCTAAAATAAAGCAAATCCAAAGTTCGAGTACTAAAGTGAAAATACTCAAAACTTGTGACGGGCTGCAAATCGATAATTGGAGATTGTTAGGGTCATTGATGCAATAATAAGTCAAAAAGAATGAAATATAATCAAAGGATCTTTACAGATCAAATTTCAACCGCAAAAGGATACTACAGATTTTCTACAAGAGTTTGAGACCCATTTTTGGAATAGTAAAAATTCGAATTGGAAAAATTCTATCTCTAGAAGAATTGTAGCCCTTTTAAGTTATATTTTCATCAAATTTTGAATCACTTCAATTGGATATCGGGAGAACAAGTTGTGACCAAAATATTGAAAGTTGTGCAGAGACAATCATGCGTGCGCGAATGCAACTTTCCTGATTTGATTTAAATTTTTTGAGGAGGAATATCCTTCTTTGTAATTGACAATGATCATGATCAGGATCAGGAACAAATGCTTGCAACAATCTTGTTAAAGAAGCAATTTTGAATCAAGATAATATTTCAGAACCCCCTATACACAATCAAGAGATTGTTCTAGAAAAGTAAACTCAAATCCTAAAGAATAAATGTCATTAAGGAGATCCACTAGAGAAATGAGAAATTCAATTTAGGATGACTTTATAGTATTTTTCCAAGAACATGAGGATGGCATTGGATTGATGGAAAAAGATCCAATCTACTTTCATCAAGCAATGCGAAGTGATAATTCTGAAAAGCGGATTGATGCCATGAATGAGGAAATAGATCCCATGAAAGACAATGACGTTTGGGAACTTGTCTCGTTATCTGAAGGTGCAAAATTTATTGGTTGCAAATGGATATTTAAAATCAAGAGGGATTTGAATGGCAATGTGGAAATCAATAAAGCTTTTCTTGTTGCAAAGTGTTTTATTACAAAGAGACTTTATCTCTAGTTACAACGAATGACTCTTTTAGGATTATTATGGCACATGTGGAACATTTTGATCTTGAGATACATTAGATATATGGAAAGAGGACATTTCAACGTGACATTGAAGAAACTATTTATATGGTGCATCGGGAAAACTTTGTGTCAAGAGACCCTAAGAAGATGGTTTACAATTAAATAAATCTATCTAGGGTCTTAAGCAAGCTTTTCCATCAATGGTGTCACAAAATTTCTCAAATAATTTTCTCATTTGATTTTAAGATAAATGTAGTTGATAATTGTATATATTACAAGTTCAATGAGAGTAAGTATAGTTTCTTGGTATTTACGTCGATGACATACTACTTGCCTACAATGATATATGCTTATTGTACGAAATTAAGATATTTTTATCAAAAAAAATTTGAAATGAAAGATTTTGATGATGTCTCTTTTGTATTAAGGATATAGATACACCTGGATCATTCTCGGGGTATTCTTGAATTATCACAACAAAACTATATCGATAAAGTACTTAAAAGATATAGGTGTAGGATTGCAAATCTGGAGATACCCATGTTGCTTAGGGAGACAAATTTAGTTTCAATCAAAACCCTAAGAAAGACCTTGAAGAGAAGAAAATACAAAAAAAAAAAATCCTATGCTTCACTAGTTGGGAGTTTGATGTATTCTCAGGCATGCACACGTCTAGATATAACATTCATTGTTGGAATGTTAGGTAGATATTTAAGTAACTTAGTGATGGATTATTGGAAAGCGACCAAGCGGGTTATACGGTATCTACAGAGAACAAAAAATTACATACTCAAATATAAGAAATCAGACCAATTGGAGATCATTAGTCATTCTGATTTTGATTTTGCTAGATGCCAGGACAATAGGAGATTCACATTGAGTTGTGTCTTCCTGTTGGCTAGAGGAGCCATATCTTGGAAGAGTGCTAAGTAGATACTTATAACTTCTTCAAGTATGGTAGTAGAGTTTGTAGCATATTATGAGGCATCCAATTAAGGATTATGGTTGTAAAATTTTGTTAATAGGCTGCGAATTTTGGATATAATTGAAAGACCACTTAAGTTGTTTTGTGATATGTCAGCAGTCTTGTATTCAAACACCAATAGAAATTCAACAAAATTTAAGTTTATAGACATCAAATTCTAGTTGTTAAAGAAAGAGTTCAAAGTGATCATGTTACTATAGAACATATTATGACAAACTCCATGATAGCAAATCCATTTACTAAAGGGTTACCATCCAAGGTCTTTCGTGATCACACTATTCACATTAGTATTTTATATTTTGATGATATGCTAGTTAGTGAGAGTTTATAATTTTTGATGTTGTCTCTTTTAGACATATGATTTTATTTGTGCACATTCAAGTTTATTTCAGTAATAAAGTATTCAGTTCAAATTTTATTCTAATTAAAAATTTTGATTTAATCTCATTAAAGTATAAGGTATTAAAAAATAAGGTATGACCAGTTGAAAATAAGCATATTTGGATCACATTATATGTAATTTTCATGCTACACATCAATGCTTGATCTATGTCATTTGATTGCGTTGATATGAGTTTAGTTATGTATTTGTAACGAAAGTTGCTTTGATTCTATGTTGACATAATTAATGAACGAGATTGGTCAAAGCTGTTTTTGGTTATGATAGCAAAAGTTTTAGCCCATGAGGTTATACACATTTATAAGATAACATATTTACCCAAGTGAGAAATTGTTAGGATTTGTCGTGTGGGCTAGATATATAATTAATTGTGTATAAAGATTATCTTAAATTTAGGCCTATTTAAAGTGATCTAATAAAGAATTAAAGTTATTGAGCTTAAAGTGTGTGCCTAAATATGTGTAGAGATTGAACTCTTTTAGAATTGTTGTTCATTATGGGCAAAATATATATGAAAGCTACATATAGATTTATGATCCACAATTCATATGTGATTCTCACTCTTTGTGCTATCCTATCAACACAAGAATACAAGAGAATATATTGAAGAGAAAGATCCAAAACCCACACTCAAGAATCAAGAACAATTAATCAAGAATCAAGAAGAAAAATTGAAACAATTAAATTGAAGAACAAGATAATCAAGATTAAAAGCAAGAATCCAATCAATAGGGTTTTGCAAGTTGATTTTCAAGATTAAATATTCAAAAAATAAATTCATGGATCAATGTATATTTCGCATTAATTAATTCTCTTAATGATTTAATATGAAGATCTTGACAATTCATGAAGTTTAATAAAATTGAAGTGTCATAAATATTCAACACACCCTTCATGCAAGTGTCTAGCATGCCATTTGTCGAGTACTGCTCTATTAAAAAGTGTAAAACTAAAGATATAACACAAAAATTTCAAATTTCAAATAATTTAAATCGGTGTGTTGTTCGTGTGGTCGTGTTCTATTTTTTTTAACTATCTCCTATTAGATTGTCTACATCATGTAGAATTCGTATTGTGTTCAATATGAGTCCCAACTATAGCCAGGATAGACAATTGCCTAAGGCTCACTTTGGTGAAGGCCCCAAAATTTTTTTTTAATTATATTTTTTAATTATAATTGGTAAAGAACATTTCTAAAAAAATGTTTTACATTGTTAAATAAGTGTCTTGGAATTGTACAAAAGAGAGAGAGAGAGAGAGAGAGAGAGTCTAACACATAGAAATTGCTGCTCAAGTGAAAATTGAACCTACATTTTATGTATTATCCATAGAGAGAAGTACTTTGATTAAAATGTTAAAAATGAGATAAAACATTATGCCGAAAAATCTTTTAGAATTTATTATTTACCATTTGTAGTTCATTAAGCTCTTTCTTCATCTAGGTTAGGGTTTGAATAATTTTAAAAAAATATGAAAATGCTTTTGAGTTTTGTTTGATTTTAAAATATTTCAAGATGCTGATGAAAATGGTTTGAAGTGTTGTTGTCATAAATTTGAAAATAAAATAAAATAAGACATAAGAAGTAATATGAAATTATGAGCACAAATTTATTTTCTAAGCCGCAAATTGTTAGAAAATATTTGCTATAAGATACAAAAAAGGTGATTGAAGTTTTAAACTATATAAAAATGACGGTTGTATTTTCAAATGTGTATATTGCTTATAGAATATTACTAATATACCCGTTACAGTTGCATCTGTTGAGATGACATTCTCAAAGTTGATGTTAATAAAATCCTAATTTGGTCAATAATGTCATAAAAATTGTTGAATGAATTGATTTTGGTGTCTATCGAAAAAGAAGTTTTAAAACAAATTGATTGTAATAGTATAGTTCACTACACCAAAAATGAGCTTTTACAACACATAAACGGCAGCATTCGGTAGTTTAGTGTTGCGAAAGGGGTCTATTGCAACATTTTAATAAGTGAGTGTTGCAATTGGTTAGGAAAATTGAGCTTTAGCAACGTTTTGTAAATGGACGTTGCAAAAAGACACCTTTTGCAGCGTTCAAAGAACGTTGCAAAAGGTTCAGCCTTTTGCAGCGTTCAAAAAACGTTGCAAAAAGTCTCACCTTTTGCAGCGTTCAAAGAACGTTGCAAAAGGCTGAAGCTTTTGCAGCGTTCGATGAACGTTGCAAAATGTGTCTTTTTGCAACGTTTTTTGAACGCTGCAAAAAGCTGAATCTTTTGCAACGTTTTTTGAACGCTGCAAAAGGTGAGACGAGTTAGTGGGCTACTATACTGGGCTCATCAACTTTTAAAAATGAAAAATTATCTAAAAACCTATTTTTAAAGATTAATTTTCAGAAATAAAGGTGATTAAATTTTATTTCACAAATCAGGTGATAATTAAATTTTAATAATTATAATTAATAAAAATTTAATTAAATATAATCTACATATTCTCCTTATCCAAACCCCACCCAACACACACCGATGCACCCATCATTCATTTCAAAAGCTTTAGAAAAATTTCTCTCACTACTCTTCTCTCTCTCGCGTCTCTTCTCACCCACCCACGCACCCACTTCGTCTTCTCCCGTCTGTGCCAGACTGCCACCGCCGACTTCCAGTCGATTCGCTCCGGCACTCAAGTTCTCAACCTCTCAAGAACTATAGAACTATCACTCGGCGTCGGCGCTGTCTTCCCCACCCCCAATCTCGGAATCTCTTGCGATTCTACAAATTTTCGAGCCCTAGCTTTGATGGTGGCGGTGGTTCTTAGAACATAGTCAGGTGAAATCTATAGATACGCCCATTTGTATCTATTAATGTATTTATTTATATATGTCAGGTGAAAGGTCTTATTAATGGTGCGGTTTGTAAAATCTTGGCGGAGAAACAGTGGATGAAGTGAAGGCGAAGCGACGTCGTGTTCTGGGGGAAAAATTCCTTTATTGCCTTCTTTATTTGTACATTCTCTTTATTCTTTGCCTTTTCACTTGGATTATTCGACTTTCTTCTGAGTTGTTCTAAAAGCCCACAAGAAAAGAAAAACCATTTTTCGATCTTCTCTCTATCAACTGTACCTTTGGATTTTGTGGAGTTTTCACTGCAAGATGAAGTCGTTAAATTCTGTATATGCCGCTTTCTTTTTGTAATGTATTAATGTATATATTTATATCTGTATATAACATGTAATTTTTTCTGTTACGTTGCTTTGTATCACTGTTTATAGTACTTGTAGCTATTTGAGTTGAATTATAGCTTTCTTTTTCAGTAGTTGATTATATTGTTTCTTGGAAAAAATAAATCAATCAGTACTAGTTTTGACAAAATATTGGGGTCTCTCCTTATCCCTCTGATGTCTGGTCGTTTGATGAGGAAATGCCAAACATAGAGGTTAGAATTTGTGAAGAATTGTTTGAGTTCAATTTATACTGATCCTATTTGGAGGCATATGGTAATTATGCAAGCCTGGTGAATATTTGTTTGCTTTGACACCCGTGTATTGGCAAGCAACAACGAGACGGCTTTCTTGGTATTCCGTGTAGGCGAGATAGTTTGAATTATTATCCATTTTATTTTCTGTAAGTATATTCTTGGTTCTGGTGTAGTTAACACCAATTTAGGAATTTCCCCAAACTTGGGGTATCATCTTCTCATGTTTTAGATGAATAAACTGAAGTTTGCTGCTGTTGACCGATAATCATCATCGACAGTTCCGCAAAATTGAATGATCCCGACCTCACTCTGCACTCTAGAGATCAATTATTCTCTTTTTATTCCTTTGTATTTTGCTTCATCAATACAATAAGATCAAATTGAAGATGGATCAAAAACAGTGATCCCAGAAGTAATTTAATTGCATATCATTATCAGTTTTGATGTATGTGACTTAAATAATAGTAGTTTGGTTGATAGAAGTTCGGCCTTTTAGTTATTTAGGCATGATGATTCATTTGATGGACCAGTTCTTAGGCAGAGGCGTGTTACCTATGATTGTTCATCACTACCTTCATCAACTTAACTATTGGTTCTTTACAAGTGATTCAAATTTTTTATTTGATGTTGATTATTTATGCCCTATGTATCAATTAAATAGATGTAATAAACCACGTGTACTTTTTTTGCTCATACAATTTGATTTCAACTAAAGAGAAAACCCATTTATTTTTACCTGTTTTCATCCGTAAATTGGAATATAAGAACAGTTCTTTTCCTGGAATTACCTCTTATTTTTGGAGCATGTTCCCCTGTACCTGCTCATACAATTTTTGGAATATAAGAACAGTTCTTTTCCTGGTATTACCTCTTATTTTTGGAGCATGTTCCCCTGTACCTGCTCATACAATTTTTGGAATATAAGAACAGTTCTTTTCCTAGTATTGCCTCTTATTTTTGGATCATGTTCCCTTTCAGGTTATATTGGATCCTAAAAGCAGATCATGTCTCTGCAGTCTCTTTGTAACATCTTCTTTGATTTTTGGTGTTTATTTCATTGGGAGTGCATGGTTGGGAAAAAATTCTTTCAGGGTAAATATTAATGCAAACGTATTCATAGATTTGCTTTTTGTTTCCAGTTGTAAACGATAGAAAATCTGCTGATGTAGGTTTACCTCAAACTTTTACATTTAATATCGAAAATAAACATTATTTATTCTGTGATGCAGATATTACCTGGATTTGGAGTGAATGGAGCACATAAAAATACAGAATATGATGATTGCCAGGTACATTTGTGAAAAATTACATCATTTTAGTGGCATCCATATCTGACAAATGCTAAGTATGTCTTTATGCAAGGATATGGGTATATGATATTGGCATTTAGGAGTTAAACCATTCTCCCCCACCCCTTCCAATCCCTCTCCTATACCTTCCAAGTCCTGAAGGAAAGGAATGTTTATCTTAAAGATCAAAAATTTCTTTGACATTATAATTGCCAATCATATTGTTGTTTTCTTAAGTTATTTATATGTTCGATGAAGTTAAATAATACTTGAGAAGACTAGATACATTATTTTTTCTTGCGAGACTTTAATAATACTTAAATAATTAAATTATCAGACTTGAGAAAAGCTGATCTTCTATTTGTGGGAATTTTGAAGAGATTGGGCTTTTAGACACTTTCTCTCTTGATTTCTTAGTCCAATTCCAATATATGTAATAATTAAATTTAGTCATTTGATGCAGGTACACATGTTGATGGCGGTGAGAGATGGGCTTAATTTCATGTCGGCACCAACGAGCTACTCATTTTTTGATGCTATAGAATGTCAATCCAAACTTGCTGAGCACTAGGAAAAAATCTAGTATGAATTATTGCACCTTTTGTACTCATCGAAATGATGGAAAAGCCTTTTTTGTAAACTTGAAGTATAATGAAATTATTATGAATATTGCACAATCAATGTATAGCACTCGTATGGTTTTAATTATACGATTTCTTATATTTTTGATGTTTTCATATCTTTATTATGGGAATTGTTAGTTTATTATTCGAATTATTTGATCAAAGAGTAGGACTAAAAATGCGAATTAATTTTTTAAAAAAAATTAAATTGACCAATGGCAACGTTTGCCAAAAATAAAGGATGAGTCTTTTACAGCGTTTTTTTAAACGTTGCAAAATAACATTAAAAAAACTGCAAAAGGTCCTTTTGCAACGTTCAAAAAACGCTGCAAAAGACCTTTTGCAACGTTCAAAAAACGCTGTAAAAGAACCTTTTTGCAACGTTCGAAAAATGCTGCAAAAGAACATTTTTGCAACGTTCGAAAAACGCTGCAAAAGAACCTTTTTGCAACGTTCAAAAAACGCTGCAAAAGGTCTTTTGCAACGTCTTTTGCAACGTTCAAAAAACGCTGCAAAAGACTTTTTGCAACGTTTTTTGAACGCTGCAAAAAGTCTGCCCTCAACGGCAACACCGACCTCCGCAACAGACACTAAAACGCTGCAAAAGGTCTTTTGCAGCGTTTTTTGACCGCTGCAAAAGGCCTTTTTTGGTGTAGTGGTTGTTGATTTTCTATCAAAAAATTCTAAAAAAATAAATTTAGTCTTGACATTTAAAAGTTTTAGATTATTATTCTTGTAATTTCGAATATTTTTACTTCGGCACCCCATATTTGAAATTTGGTCTAAGCCCCCCCAAAATTTGAGGCCCGATCCTAATTGTGGTTGAGGGTCCATGCTTCTTAGGAGCTCGAATCTACACTGAATGCTTTATGGTGCAGCATGTGTTTCTTCACAGTGCTCTTGGACTCTGATTCTGGCCCAAAGTTTCTTGAGATTTTCCACAAATTGACCATTAACATTTTTATTCTTAAAATTGGAAGTGTCCGAGCAGCACTAATATACTTTCTCTGCTTGTGTCTAACTGCTCCACAGCAACTAATGATGCTGAGGATGTAAATGGGTTTGAATGGGCTCAGCTTTATGGTTAAATATTAGGTACCTTTCGATGTCATTGTACAATATAAAAATTTAAGAACTTGTTAGCTAGGTTTACTCTTTTATTTTATTTTTTTCCCCTAATCGTGATCCGGGTCGAAATTTTTTGATGCACATAATATAAAGTTCATTAATGGGTTGCTGTTTTCTCATCTCTTGTTTAATGTTAATGAAAGGATTTGGACGAGATCAAATGCTTGGGATTCTAGAAAGTTAATAGATCTTTACGTGAAGAATTAAGCTTCTTATGGTGGCACCATTTAATAGCATGTAAAAGTAGTTGGCTTTAAAGTTGACCCTCAACTTCAATATTGAGTGCCATGCAGGTAACTTTGTTAGTTGGACTCATTTTTAATGCGTGATTTGTATGTAATATTGGTTAGAACTTTAAACTATAATGAAAGTAATTTTAATTTATTTTTTAATATTTTCAAGTAATACAATATACCTTAAAAATAACCCTTAGTGAATACCACCTATGGCCATATAGAAATCGTGCCCCGACCCGGTCTCATCTCCTCTCGAGTTTTTCTTAAGACTTGCTTGAGAGTTTTTTTAATCGATTTTGACTATTTTTTAGCGACACCGTTTATAAGAGGTTGAAAAAATCAATGTTTGTTAGTTTATTTGGACACTGATTTTAATGGTTTAAAAATCACCCAAAAACCTTTGTAGTGTAATTTATGCCATATTTCTCAACCAACCAATCTTTTTCAATTTCCCTTTGAATTTTATCGTCTATAAAATAATTATTTTCAATTCAAAACTAACTTATAAATAAAAATGTGTTAACTAAAACGCTTTATGATAAAAATTCACTTTTGTATAAAAATTTGCTGATAAATTTTAAAAAATAAAAATAAGACAAAAATTCATTTATAATATATAAAAAAATTACTAATAAATACAAAATACATGTAAAAAAATGTTTAAAATTACAAAACTATAAGATTTAGGTATACGTAAAAACTTACTTACAACTTAAAATTTTAAGTGAAAATTTACTTATAATAATAAATATTATTTATAAGTAAAATATCACATTATGAGTAAAAAAGTTTCATACAAGAAATTATAAATTGAAAATTTCATTAAAGGGCATATATGTAATTTTATTCGTTTAAAAAATTTCGAAACCATTAGATACTAAACTCTCATTCATGGTTGGATTGTATAAAAAATCACTATTAAAAATCACTCAAAATTGATACTTTATAAATGAACCACAACGTGTACACAAAACTCCCGAGCATGCCCTTGAAATTTTCAACATGAGGCAGCAATGACATGCGTAATGGCACTTGTAGTCACCTGCGTGGTAGCTACTTCTCCATGTATATGTACCCTTCTAAATAGCAGTAGTAACATGTGAGAAGATAATTGCTGACGATATGGCTGTTTCTCTAGATGATTATAAGGTGTTGATCTCTGTCCTAGTAAAATATTTTATGACTTCAGACAAAACTGACTTATATGAATGGCCAAGGTTTCCTGAAGCCATACTAGAACTGAGCAATGGCTCCGACCAATCTTATCTAGTCTGGCATAACCTCTTGTTGATGCTAGTTGTCTTCGCATCAAAGTTGATTAGTTGAATCATTACCTGCATTTGTGACACTTACCTTGAAAGTGTGTTTGGCAAAGTAAACTTGAAAGAATCGAACATAAAATTGAAATAACTGAGTCATGCTTCGTCACGACCAAGCAAAAGGTCACCTCGCCAATATTGCCTCAGGAAAGACAAGACACTCCATGCCAGAGCATTACTTCTTCAACTGTGAATAAAATTTCTAACTTCTGAAGTTCATGCATTATATGAATATTCATAATTGGACTTGGGGCTATTATTACTCATCATCCACCAAGGCTCCAAATAAGGACCTAATCAAGAAGTCAATACAGTATCGTACTATATGTCATCACCTAGCCTGGTGGAACTGAGATTGTGAGAAGAGACGCCAATGATGAGGCACTTTAGCTGTTCAGATGAAGCCACGTGTTTATCCATCCAATGGTAAGCACATATCTCCTACTATAAAAACTACACTTAGTACCATTTGAAGGTAATGTAATTTTATATACTCGCTACAACATTGTTCTCTTGTTTTTACTCTATATAAGCCCTGGTGCCCAAACACTTTGGTGGTTCACGTATTTAGCACTTCCCATACTTAAATACACTATACAAGTTGACTGATTTGACCATTGGAATGCACACGACCATCTTCCCTATCACGGAGAAGACCACATGTTGCTAACAGTTTGTCCCAATGTGTAGGATCTAGCTACGTGGACGTGAGTGAAGTTGAGATCTGTTGACCACGTCATCCGTGCAAAAAATGAGGCAACAATAACACTTGAGACGTCTTACTTCGTTAATTTTGTTCACTTCTCACTAGCTCACTATGTTGGCCCGTTGGCAAGATTTATATTTTTGCTTCTACTTTTTGTAAAAATGTTAAATAAAAAAAGTTATTTTAGATCAGCTTCTCATAGAACTTTCCTGCCTATGAAAAATACTTTCATAAATTATTAAAATATGTTGAAAAGTTGCTTCTTAATTTCATTTTTTAAAAAAAAGCTTTTTTAAAGTCCTGCCAAAACAATCCTTAAAAGATTGTAGCCATTGATCTGGTCGTCAAGTCGACAATGTTGAGAAAAAATGTGGAAGTCATTATCCCATAAGTGCTTGTGTCAATTCATTGACCCACTCTATGTGATTCTTATGAATGTAATAATGACACGAAGGAAATACATTTTTTTTTTCAAATACTAAATGAATGAAATTTGAGGTCAAGTCAAGTAGGCTAGGCGTAAACAGTGATAGGAGAAAATTAACTATGAATTATGGCCATTGGATTTGTGGTACGTCACATATAACTTTTCTATTTTCTTTTTCCTAAACTTCATATTCTTTAATCTTGGTTTATCATGTAAGGCCCACAAAAAACAAAATAGAACCTTCTTCATTAATAGTTCGAGATTTCTATTTTTCTTTTCTTTTCACCTAATTTTGTGTCTTTATTATCCACACACTAATGGTGGATTAGGTCTAGAGTGTTACGTCATGTTTTGAATTTTAAAAATACATTTGTTCTTAATTTTTTAGAGCCGTAACAGAAAATTTGCCTACCCTTCATTTTCTTACATTTATTAGATTATTTTCCACAAACGACTTTGAAAGTTCATAGTTTACTTGTCACCTTCCTTTTTTTTTTTTTTTTTTTTTTTTTTTTCAATTGCAGCTGATAAATATGAAAATATATGCAAACCAACAAGTTAACAATGTTTACGAGTAGATAAAGAGTTCAATAGGCTGATGTGACATGCCATATACTGAAGTTTCAAAATTATTACATATAAAATTGTGCGAAGGCTTAAGCCTTAATTGATGGGTGAAAGAAAAAACATATTCAAATTTGATTCTAAGAAACTACACCAAGAACTTGTATTCTTGATGTGTAAGGGTACTTTCTCGAAACTAATTTATAAATACCTTGAACTGAGTAGACATCAGGGATTAAAAAATTAGCATATATTGATCTTATTATAGACCGTAAAATCTTAAGTGTTAAAATTAAGGGTGAAAGCGGCCCGATTCGATTTCACTGAGAATCAAACCAAATTGGGTACCAATGAGTATTTAAAAAAATGGAACAAAAACTGTTCAATTTCGATTTCAATTTCAATTTTGGTTAGGTTCAATTCGGTTCCTTCAATTGAAGTTCTCAAATACATTAATTGATGCATGGAGTGTTTAACTATAAAAGTTCTTAAGCTATAATCGTTTCAATAACTAATGTTCATCAAATGTTCATTAAATCATCTATGTTGATGTCAATGATTTACATTTTTCAAATTTAACTCAATGCAACAATTTAGATAAAATGATTTACTAGGAAGTAGAATAGTATTGGATTGAACGAGTTTTCTATGATACTAATAATAATAAAAACATGTCTCATTTCACTTCCACTTTCTTTTATATTTTGAGGATGTCAAAAATGTTGACTTCAAAGTGAATTAATTTCAAAGTCACTTCTAAGAAATTTAAAGGATCCATTTGTCTAGATGCTTAAATAAAACACCATAAAGAATTGAATATGAGTCTATGTACTATGGTTAAGAAGAAAAAGTAAAATGGAATGTACATTGCACCACCATTATTTAAAATTAAAAATTAAAATTTTGGGTTAAATCAAATTTCGGGTTTCTTGGTATTAAAATCGAGATCTGACTGGAATCGCTTGGATTTCAATTATAATATCTAGGACTGATTGAAACTTGAGTAGAATTGGACCAAATCGATCGATTCCGATAACTTTTGACCAACCCTACTTAAAATATTGTTTACTTATTGATAATGGCCGTAAACTTGAGTGAGTAATCTATAAAATGCTTTGAAATTTAGGACTTCAATTAGGATTTTAACAACTATAGAGATCGGACTCTAAAATATAATTTCTGACAACTTTACTCTCTTTGGTAGAAAAATGTTTTCTGAGAAAAGTAATTAGGAAATTATGTTTTAGCCCCTAATATTTTTTGCAATTGTTCTAGGGGCCCCCAGTTAAACATATATTGATGGAATTTAGATGAGGAAAAATTACAGATACAGGCTGCAGCTGGAAAAGACCGTTGCGTTCGTTTATTCTTTTTATCATTTATCATATGATGTTTGACATATTGTAGTTTCTCAACATATATTAATAATGTTGAATGAGTTGCGTTTCTTAACAAAATATCACCGGCATTGACAAAGTAAACAACAAAAGACACGATATAGTGGTGGCATTAAGGGGACAATTTATTTTTTTATAGAATTAATACCCCTGTCGAGGGTTAAGGACGGGGAAACATTTGATGCCCCCCTATTGGAGTGGGGCTTGACACTGGACGGGGAGCATGACTGTTTTTTTTTTTTTTATATTGGGTAAATGCATAGGGAATATATATTTTTTAATTTATATTTTTATACTGGACTAGTATATTAGGAAAAAAAATTCGTTAGTTATGAATAGAAGCGAACATAAGAATTCTATAGCTTTATAAATTTTACTAGAGATTAATCTTCTTGGTGTTTATGATGAATTTCCAAGTTTTAGATATCTTATATTTCAAAAACTTTAATGAGAAAATTTTTAGTTTTTATTTATTTATTATTATTTATAGCAGAATAGGACATATCATAGTCATTTGCCAAAAAAAATTGACACAACAGCAACTAGTAATGTAGACATATATTTTGCTTATAGCCACTTCAATTATTTAGGTTTTAATTGTGAAACATATAATTATTGAGTTCATTTTTGGTTTAGATAGAAAATTAAGTTAAAGTCAATCATTGACTTTAATCACATATTTTTAAAATTTTTATTATAATTTACTAAAAATATGGTTTTCAGCAAAATCAAATGAGGTCTTAGGCAGTGAATGACATCGTTTTTATGCATCAATCACCTTTATCTCTAGAGATACTATATAGCCCCTATTTAATTTTGCTAAAAAAATTAGATTATCATTTTTTTTTATATATATAGATTTGATAAAAATTGATAAAATATGTTATTCAAAAATTAATAAAAGTTGTAGTTCCCATAAAATATACGGAACAGATTCTCATACTCATAAATTAGACACATTTATTTGACAAATAATCGTGACCTTTAATTTAAATCAATTCAACGCTCAGTATGCATTTCACTAAGATCATGAGAGAGTTGATTATAATTTCCTGAGATCCATAAGATATCGAACGTTTTATTAATTTAAATTAAAGATCATAATTATTTGTCAAATAAGTGTGTCAAATTTATGAATACGAAGATCTATCTCGTAAAATATATGATTGAATATGATATATGGAAAACAAAAATTAAAAAGTTGGGCTAAACAGGGACATAGTATCTCCTTTACCTACTTATATGAAACAAAAAATAACTTTCTTGTTTGCACTATTGGTGAAATTTTGCATTCAAATAAAATCAAAATGAAGGCAATTGCAATGCACGAACAAAAGTAATAATCCTTTTGGACGGATTCCGTCTAAAGGACCATTTACACCACATTTGAAATGTTTGAACCAAAGAAAAATAATAATACAATTTCCTTTTAAAATTTATGTAAACTTATAAACTCTTAAATAATAATTAATATGACAAATTTATAAATGCTTTAAAAACAATAATAGCAAGAATAATACCGATTTTTATGAAATATATGAATAATAGGGAGTAATAATTTATTTTATATTTCAACTTTATGTTTGAAATTTACTATATATTTATAAGAGGTATTTTAAAAAATATCTAAAATTAAGGGGGTGAATTGAAAAATGTCCACACTTTTTAAAAACGTACCAAATTGTCTATTATGCCCTTAATGATATTCTCGACACTTTAAATGTCGTTCTCAATATTTTTTTTCAATTTGTCACAAATTTTGAGAAGTACTTTCATGATAAATTACATTAAAATAATATTTTCGACATTTCAAATGTTGTTCTTGATACTTCATTTGTCTAGAATGACATTTCATTTCGAACATGACAATTCTCTACATTTGAAATGTCGAGAATAACATTTTACAAAAATATCTATTTTTAGGATTAGTGTGAAATTATAAATCGTTAATAAGGGTATTTTGGTTTAAATTATTTTAAAATGAATATTTTTACAATAATGAACATTTTTGTAAATGAACATGTAAAAATGGACATTTCTTGAAATTTCCGCTATTTTATTTATAAAGGCTAATCCTATAAAACATTTTTTTCCTAACATTTTTTTTATTTTTGCCGAACATTAGGCTAGAAAGTGGTGGGGCCGGTATTGTACAGAGCTGACTATTGTAATCTATCTATCTTCTCTGCAATAACTATCTACCGCCATTCATGAAATGAAGTAGAAGTTTCTCTACCTTCTCTCGTAATTGCTCTGATTTTCTCTCTTTTAAATTGCAACTGCTGACATTTCAAAGAATCTGAGTCCTGTTCTCGATAATTTTAGCTCGACTGCATGAATTTTTTTTCGCCATCACAACTCTAAGCAGCTTTTCTTCTCCGATCAACAAAGTGCAGGGTCACTATGGGAGCCTGCAGCTCAAAGCCTTATCAAAAACCCAATCCCTATGCCAAAAGAGAAACTGTGGAACTACCAGAAATCCCGGAACCTACCATTAATCTCGAAACTATGGTGAGAGAAGATGGCGTCGAAAACGAAGGGAAGAAGTCGCCGTTCTTCTCATTCTACAGCCCGAGTCCCGGCCGTTTCTTCTCTTCCAAGAAATCTTCTCCAGAGGTGGCGGGGGGGACACCGCAGCTGAGGATGTTGAAGATGCCATTTCCACTGCCGTCGCCGGCGAAGCACCTGAAGGCGATGTTACTGAGGAGGCATGGCGGTGACGAGGCAGCGAAGCCGAGAGATAAAGGGGTAATGGAGGCGGAGGAGGGTTACCAGACGGCGGATTTGAATAAGAGTTTTGGGTTTCCTACGCAGTTTACGAGTAGGTACGAGGTTAAGGAAGAAGTGGGACGAGGACATTTTGGGTATACTTGTTCTGCCATTGCTATGAAGGGAAAGCTTAAAGGCCAAAAAGTTGCTGTCAAGATTATTCCCAAGGCAAAGGTGTGTATGATTTATCAATAATACTATACAATACTTTTGGTTTAAAGTATTGAGCTTTTGGTTCCCTCTTAAAGGCCTGTCTTCCTATTCTTAGGCGGATCGAAATGTTCGATTTTTCTTTTGAGCTTTGATACGGGTTGAGTTTTGGATTTCATCTGTCAACCACGAGTAGGTCGAGCCATTATATTTGTTTATTAATTTTCCATTTGAGCGACTTGAGATTTTTTGCTTGATCATCAAATACTTTCTTTTCTATGTTAAACCAATGATAAATGCCTATGGTTTTTAGGAAATTTTCGTGATAATACTTGTAATGAACTTTCTTTTAAAGTCGTGGTTTTGTTCACAATTTCTTGTTGGTAGTTTATTGGATTTCCAAGAAGAGTGTCTATGTGTATACAAGTCAAGATGGCTAGTCTCTTTCACAAGTTTTACAAGATTGCAACAGGAGTTGGATTGTCCTAGTTCTTACGCAGATCAATGTAAGAAATGCACTGGTGTCTTGACCAGGTCTATATGGTTCTTTGTCACATAATGGAGGGATTAAGATTTCATTCATCGCATAAGCTTACATAACCAGACAAGCTATACCAGTTGAATAATTTTTGGGCGAATTATTTGGTAGATGTTATGATAAGTAATCTACTTGAGATGCTATGCTTTGACATAAACCTATGGCCGCTGTAATCTGGTCCTGGCCATAAAGGTCCTATGATACACCCTTTGTGGAGTCAGGGATGTTGGTATTGAAGAATCTGATTATTATATGGGCTATGACCTTGCTTAATAAGTGATCTTGGTTATAAAGCTTCCTCTACTGAGAATTTCACATATGCTTATCTCAACTGCCTAGCTGATCCTGAGAGAGAAATACGATATATTAAGTCTTGGATTCTACCGACTTAACGAACTAAAATGATATTCTTGATCCATACAATATATAATAGTCCCGTGGAAATGGGATTGTTTCAACAATAGGGGATAAATGTTGGGGCTTCCCTGCATCTGATCGGCTTATACCTCCCAGACCTGTATCCAGAATGAAAGAATCTTATTTTAAGCATGAATAGTATATGAATTTACTGATTTCCACGAGACCAAATGAAAGATAATATGGTACATAATCTTAGTTCCATCTATCATGTCTGTAACCTTGGCAAGCTTCTTAAACTATGATGGCAGAACTTAAATGAATTTTTCCAGAATGATGTTTGTCTCTATTCATAGAATACCTGCCCAAGGTTGATTTGACTACATCTTTTGTTTCTGAGAGCTCCTTGAAGCTACAATATCAGTATTTTAAGATTTGTTTTTTGGATTTGTAATCTCATTTCGTATACGCAAAGACAACTTCTTGAAGTTTAAATTCCAATAAGGTTTGAGGAGGAAATTTGCTCTGTTTTTTCATCTTTAGTGAACAAAGGACAGGAGTAGATGAGTTGATTGTTGAACCATCTCATCCAAAGGCCTAAGATATTGAAGAAGGAACACATTTATTTATTTAAATTTATTCTTAAACACGTCCACTCACGTGCATGTCAAATTTGTTTATGTCAAAGGTCAGATGTGCATAATTTTAAGAAATGGGTGGCGAAGAAAACTTGGAACATAAAGCCTCTACCTGCACTGATACCAGCACTTTGAATTATCTAATTTAAAACCTTAAACGTGTTCCCTCTATGATAGCTTATGTTCTTCAACAGTGATCTGTGCTTGAGTTAACTGCTAAAGCTAGTTATAGATGTTAAATTGGTTTCTTTGTTGTTGTATGCAATTTCTATCTACGGGCTGCATAGCTTGCTAATTAGAGGCTTTCTGGTTCAAACTGCTCTTTCTTTCGTCACATTTTATGGGTTTCTTCAACTGTGTACTATTCAAGATGTGGCCAACTATTTCCATTTATTAACAGATAATGCTTCACATGTTTCTTATGCGTGACTTCTTGCTGCTAAACTTTATTTTTTCTTATGCCATTTCTGTATTTTTCCTTTTTTTCTTATGCCATTTCTGTATTTTTCCTTGTTTTGTTGCCAGATGACTACGCCAATTGCTATTGAGGATGTAAGAAAGGAGGTTAAAATATTGCGTGCCTTGACAGGACATAGGAATCTTGTACAATTCTATGATGCTTTTGAAGATAGTGATAATGTCTATGTAGTAATGGAGTAAGCATGGATTCGTTTAACATTTTCTATTATCTTAGTTATTGGCTCACTTTGTCTTTTCTGATTATTACCTTCTCTGTAATTGAATGAATGGGTGTGGCTTGAGGCAGCTTAAGAAAAAAATTTGGAAGGCTTTTTCACCAATTTATTTGAATTTTGAGAAAAAGTTTATACGGCGAGAAACTCCAGTTCAATACTTATTTAAATCATTTTCAATTAAATATATAAATTAACTGATAGGAAAACATGCTTCAAAAGAATTTAGTTTACCAAATCAAATTGATTTATTAATAGTACCTTGCGTGTGATTTTCAGGCTGTGCCAAGGAGGAGAACTTCTAGATCGAATACTTGCAAGGTGTTTTTTGATACCGTTCTTTTAAATGTTAACCTCCATTCATTCGTTTTGTATTCATAATCATGATCGGCATTTTTTATATTTTTATTTGCTTTATTAGAGGAGGGAAATACTCAGAAGATGATGCAAAGGCTGTTATGGTACAGATTCTAAATGTTGTAGCATGTTGTCATTTCCAGGGTGTGGTGCACCGAGATCTTAAACCAGAGGTAACAAAATATCTCCATTTATCTTTATAGAAAGGGAAAACTGCAGCAACGGTCCCTAACTTTTTCAATTTTTACAAACTTTATTCTAACATTCAATTTGTGTTAGCGGAGGTCCCTAACCTTTCATAAATATGCACCTGGAGTCCATCTGGATAGAAATCGTTAAGGAAACTGTCAGTTAACCAAGAAAAGTGGACTTTGACTAATTTTGACCAAATTAAAAGGGTAAAATGGTAACTCTATATATTTATAAATATTGACAATTAAAATAATAAAACTAAAAAAAATCTACCCCAACACCCCACCCTACCCCACCCATCTTCATCTTCTCCAATTACAAAAAGAAAGGCAGAAGTACATAAACATGGAGGCAAGTCAACCCATGAATTTCCCGAACAGAAAAGCCGGCAAATGCTTGTACTCGTCTTAATTGCTTAAAGCTTTTACTGGGTATTGTTGCCACAGTGAGTTGGTTGTAAAAAAGGGCCCTCCAAGCCCATATTGCTTTCCCTTCTTTTTGTCCAAATTTGAAACTGGACAAGAAAATGAAATTTGAAACTGAAATCAGAAACAGATTCAAACCATTCTTGCTTTCCCTTCTTTTTCTCCAAAATTTTCTCCCGTCTTAAAGCCCAGAAATTTAGAATCCCAGAAGAAATAAAAAACCCAACTGGGGTTTCGAAGTATGATTTTTTATTGTGTTGCAGACTCCTTGGGAAGGTGTGGAAATTTGAAGGTTGTTGAGTGAATATATAGGTTGGTGGGGTGGGGTTTCTACCACCCTTGAAATGATTTTTGGTTGGGGATGGTTCGAAATGGGGTGTGGTGTGGGGTTGGAGGGTGGTGGCTGTAGCTGTGGTCGTCGGTGGTACGGTGGCTGTTGGTAGATGGTTGGCCATGACTGAAAATTAATGTGTTGGTTGTAGAAGATGAAGATAGGGGGTAGGTGGGGTGGAGGTTTTGGGGTAAATTTCTTTTTTTTTTCCCTTTTAGTTTTGTTATTTTAATTGTCAATATTTATAAATATACAAAGTTACCCTTTTACCTCTTTGAATTTGGTTAAAATTTGTCAAAATCCACTTTTATTGGTCAACTGACGGTTTCATGGATGGTTTCCATCTAGATGGACTTTAGGTGCATATTTATGAAATGTTAGGGACCTCCGCTGGTACAAATTGAAGGTTAGGGTAAAGTTTGCAAAAATTGAAAAGGTTAGGGACCACTGCTGCAATTTTCCCTTATAGAAATCCAGTGAATATAATCTTTTTCTCCTTCTTGTTCGTGGAAATAACTTCTTGGCTTTCGATGCATTTGACACATTGTTGGTCTGCTTTTGTGCATGCTAAATTTAGGATTATGATTTCGTACTTTCTTTATGTAGTCATTGTCAAACTTATAATCCTTTGTATTCAGAATTTTCTGTTTACCTCCAAAGATGAAAATTCCGAGTTGAAACTTATCGACTTTGGTTTATCAGATTTTGTTAGACCAGGTTAGTCTTCTATAGCTGGAGTCCTGGGAGTCTAAATTTTTACATTATTTTTAAGGTTTGGATAGGATTCGATAATAACAATCATATGCAGATGAAAAGCTTAATGACATTGTTGGAAGTGCATATTATGTCGCACCTGAAGTTTTACATAGATCTTACAGTACAGAGGCCGATGTGTGGAGTGTAGGCATAATAGCTTATATTCTGTTATGCGGTAGTCGCCCATTTTGGGCTCGAACAGAATCCGGCATATTTCGGGCAGTCCTGAAAGCTGATCCAAGTTTTGAGGAAGCCCCTTGGCCTTCATTATCGTCAGAGGCAAAGGATTTCATCAAACGCTTATTGTACAAAGACCCTCGAAAACGGATGACAGCTGCTCAGGCTCTATGTGAGTTTCTCTCTCTCTCTCTCTCTCTCTCTCTCTCTCTCTCTCTCTCTCTCACATAGTTTTGAAACCTGAACTGTCTATTGACCCAGATACAGTAGTGGGTCACCACGACATGGGTTCAAATCATTGATCACCAGTTTAACTGGTGGGTCATTCGTTAGAATTACGAAGCTTTTTTTCATCATTTTTTTAAAATACTTTTTATAATCTTTCGTTTGCAGGTCATCCATGGATCCGAAATTACAATAATGTGAAAGTGCAACTCGATATTCTTATATTCAGACTAATGAAAGCGTATATGCAATCGTCTTCTTTGCGTAAAGCTGCCTTGAGGGTGTGTATATGATTGAACAAGTAATGATGCAAATAATTGTGTTTGGCCTCTACATGTTATCACATAAACCTCTTATATGTCTATAATCTCTATTGGCTTTTTAAGGGGGTTGGTCCTTGTGGATTTTATCAAACTCTGGTTATATTTTCCTTTAAGAAACTTAGTTGATGGAAGGGCTTACGGTGAAGTTGCAAATCCTTTAAATATATACACACTCATTTCTTCTTACGACTTCTTAGTAGTTCTAACCGAAGAAGTGGAGTAATTGTATTCAAAGGATAACGTGCACTTCAGAACTTCACATTATCTGTAGAAATTTTCTGTCATTTTATTTTGCTCTTAGTTCTCAGAATTTTTCAAAATTTAGATTTCATAACATGATATTTTAAAATGTGCGGTACACTTCCTTCTACTGCGCTTAATGAGTTTTACTGTTTTAGTTTTGTGATTTCCTGTACTGTAATGTAATCTTGTGCAAATGTCCTGGCAGGCTTTATCGGAGACATTGACTGCAGATGAACTCTTTTATCTCAAGGAGCAATATGCATTGTTGGGGCCCAACGAAAGTGGCGGCATAGCTTTAGAAAATATAGAAACGGTTAGTTTATTTGATTTTCTCGCCCTCAAAACCAGTAATCACTCTCTCTCCCGACTCAGTTGAATAAAGCATTTCCCATTATTTTGTTCTAAGCAGGCGCTGATGAAAAATGCTACCGACATCATGAAGGAGTATCAAATTCCCAATTTCCTTGCGTCAGTATGGATCGCTTCTTTCTATGTGCCTGCACTTCTTTTTTTGGGTCAAAACTTGAAATCCATGAACTAACACTATTTATTTGTTGTTTAACGACAGCTAAATGTGCTTCAATATAGAAGGATGTATTTTGAAGAATTCTGTGCAGCTGCTTTAAGTGTTCATCAGTTGGAGGCACTCGACCAATGGGAGCAACATGCTCGTTCTGCATACGAGAATTTTGAGAACAATGGGAACAGGATTATTCTCATCGAGGAACTTGCATCAGTAAGTCGAGTTTTCTAATCTTAGATTATTGGTCTTTTAGTTGATACCACTGATCTCATCATCTAAGAGTTTAAGCTATTAGAAGCTACAAATTTATTTGTTATAATTTATCTTAAACTACAGGAACTTAGACTTAGTCCTTCAGTGCCAGTCCATGCTGTTCTCCATGACTGGATAAGACACACTGATGGAAAACTAAGCTTCCTCGGGTTTGTCAAATTGTTGCACGGCCCATCCACCCGCTCAATTTCGAAGGCTCAATAAAAGCTGAAAGATCATTTATGAGAGCAAAGGTTGCACAAAATGGAACCTGTCTCAAGGCATAGCGTTTGAGCAAGAATGGCACGAACTATAAGCTTCAACTCTGCGATTACATGATATCATGTCCTTGTTTTGCATATATATCATTTCCTTCAATACTTTGTAGCTCGAAATAGTCTTCCAATTTGTGAGTGTTCGATAGAATAGTAATATAGGCTCGATCAAATTATTCGTGGATTTTAAAAGAACCGAAGGCCAGGAATCCCAATGGGAACTGTCTTCTTGATTGTTGTATCTCAAAAATAACAGCCTTTTGTTTAAGAAAATACGTTAGATTTAAAATCACTGCAAGTGTATGGTTCGTTACAAGTAATAAAGTGGATTTTTGAAGTCCGGATTGTCGATTTCACAGAGTTTAAGTAGTTCAATGATAATTATATCGACCTTAATTGAAATTAGATTAGTTTTTGATGTAATTTATACTAAATTATAACCGAACTAGATATTAAATTTTACTATGAATGAATTGATTAAATTATATGCGAATTATCTTAGAATGCAATATCGAATTCGAATGCAAATTAATTTACTCAACTATAGAAAAACGTACTAGAATTACGAATTTTCATGCAATAACTCATTTTAATCCTAGTTTTACAATTTAACAACATGATTGAATATTGAAGATGTTCTTATTGAATTTAACAATCTCTTTTTAGTAATGTTAAATATATCCTATAATGCGATTCGATTATATTTCTATGACGAATATAAATATAAAAGAATGTATGAACTTTTATGAACACTTAAAGATTCACACAAGGCATAACGGTATATTTCTATCCCCAATCGGACTCTATGAATATTTATATTATGTCGAACCTATTTCTCTTCTTTCGAATGCATAAAACAGACTACCACATTCATATAATTAACGTGCACAATAATTATACAGAAGAAATACGTATAAATCATTCAAGATATCAAAAACGTGTTTATAATGTCAAAAATATAAAACTAAAGATTAAAATATCATATTACAAATTTTATTGATCTCCTAGTACAAGAAAAACTAGCTTAACATGCTAAAAAAAGAAACAAAAGAATAGTTGAAAAAACGTCGTCACCTGAGTAGATATTCGATTAATTTTTGGAGTGGTTGATGATTCTTCGCATTGTTTCTTGTATTCATATTCCCAAAATCACATTTTCTTCTCCAAATTTGTGTAACCCTTGTTTCTGGTCGAGTTTAGAGTTATAAAGGAGTCAAAAATCTCTTTCCATATGTGTTTTAGTTGGAAAAGGAAAACTGATAAATCGCGCGCGCCCAGATTTAACCACCCGATCGTGTGGTTAAAACCTGGGCGATTGAGTAAAACAAAGTTTGGGACGTCAAGAATTCCCTGTTTAGTATGGGCGACTGCGTGGAAATCCTTCCATGCGATCGCGTAAAATGATGAATCTTCAAATTCATTCATTTTGGTCCTCATGTTTTCATTTCTCCCATCTTGACATCATTTCTTTCTTCTTCTTCTAGTATTCCATTATATCAGCAATTTGTACTTAGTACGTTTTCCTTCTTGATTTGGGTTTCAGGTTAACTTTTGAATAATTACATCCTAGTCCTTGAATTTTGGCTTTCTTCCATTTTGGTCATTTCTTGCTTGTTTTCACTTACTTTTCGTTATTTCCATCGATATAGTCCTGCAAACACAATTTATATAGAATTAAGCCATATTTCAATATAATTACAATCAATTGTCCATGTCTTGTGACATAAATAAGTGCGTAAAACGCACTTATCAAACTCATCAAACTTGAACTATTGTTTGTCCTCAAACAAGATGGTGACTTAACTCTAAACAAAACATGGTTTAACAACATGCCGTGTCTCAGAATCAAAAGTCGATAATCAATATAATGAACAGTATCAACTGTGCAACATCAAATCAACTTCCACTTATCATATGCATAACCTGTAACGCCCCAAATTCTCTAATAACTCGAGGCACTACTTAAGTCAAAGTAACCTGTAAATAAACATTTTCAAAAGGTCGCCACAATGCGAAGGCATGCATATATTTTTTTTAAAAAAAAAACCTGTAAATACATATTTCAATAGTCGTCAAAATGCGTAGACATATATATATACTTGAAAACTAAAGCAACTAAGCACAAAGCGGAAATATCATTGTAACAATTTTCTCACATCTAAGAGTTAATACAAATGTAATAAGCAAGTACTAACACTTGCAAAAATACTAAAATTCGATATTAAAGTGTCAAAATGGAAACCAACTATTTAAAATTTCTTGTCTCAAAACTTATAATTTAAAAGTTCTGTTATTAAATCAAAAATTGCCCCGCTCATTGCCTTGCCCTGCCAAGCTCCTTAACGTGAAAGGATGAAAAAATAGTGGGATGCACATAACGTATTATACTCAGTGGAGATACAACAATCAGTCCAAATTAAGTCTAAATATGAAATCAAGTGGTAAACATAATATCCATATAACATACTATAGAAATATGTATTGTGGGTATTCCCAAGGACTCAATTTCGATCCCGGACCTATTTACGGTCCCTGACAACATGTAATAAGCGCTTAGCAAATTTTTGCACTGTGGGCATTCCCAAGGACCCGATTTCGATCTCGGACCTATTTACGGTCCCTGACAACCTTTTCATAGGTATAAACATTATATCACAATCAAAATCACATATCAAGAATTAACATGGACAAATAACTACAATTGCTTAAATGTAAATCCCACCTTAAAGTCTTGAAAGTTTTTCTTGGAAATTGAACAGTTGTGGTGTTACTGTGCTTTACACTTTGCCCGCGATCTCGTCTAGCAAGAACAAATTTAATTTAATTTAAGGTACTAAGTCTAATTAAAACTTTAAAACTTTTAGGGACTTAATTGAAAAGTATTAAAACTGAAATTTAAAAGTTTAAAAGCTGAATATAAACTTTTGGAATTTTGTGGGCTAATTTCAAAGTTACTAAACCTTAGGGACTGAATTAAACAATTTTCAAAACTTTGGAATTGAAATAATAATCCTTTTTAAAACTTGGGGCTAAAAGGATACTTTTAAAAATTGGGGCTCAAGGGGTAATTTCCAGAAATCAAATATATACAAAAAAAAACATATCTATCTCTCTCTCTCACACACTCGATCGATCAAGGCAGAGAGAAGAGAAGAGGGTGCCAGCGACGGGAGGTGGGAAATGGCGACGGCGAAGGTGGTGATGGCGGCCAAAATCAGAGGCATCGGCGGGGAAGAGATGATTGGGGGTTTTTGGGTGGCAACCGAGGTCAAAATCGAGGCCCACCGTTCGGATTTCTTGGGTGATTCCGGCGGGAATCCGGCCAAAAAGGGGTATAGGGTTGAGGTAAGTGTTTGAGCTTTATTATTCCTTGGTTTTGTGGTTGAATTTTGGGTGAAATTTGGTGAAGTGGAGGGTCGATTTGGCCAAAACGGGGCTGCCGTTTTGGGTAGTGGAGGGTGTGGTATGAAGTGGTGGTGGTTTGTTGGTGGTTCGACTGTGGAATGGTGGTTAAATGGGGGCGTGAAGGCTGCGGTTTGAGGCGTTGCAGGCGGCGGTTTGGTTGGAGTTATGTGTTTGCAGCAGGTGGTTCGGAAATGGGTGAAAGTGGTGGATTCGAATTCAGTTTTTGAGCTGGGATTGATGGTGATGATTGTGTGAAACTTTCAACTGATTATTGAGCAAAAATTGAAGGAAAAATGATGGTAAATCCTTACCAGTTGTTGTGGTGTTGAGAAGCCGTGTGTGAGCTATTGTGAGGCGTGGTGAAGTCGAGAGGTTGGTGGTAGTGAACAGTGATAGGGCACGAAAACCTAGGATGTATTTGGGCTGGAATAATTTTTTGGGCCAATTGGATTTAACAAGATTAGACTAAAAGATAAAATTTGGACTTAATGAAATTGGACTCTAAATAGGATATCGAACATTAAAATTGGATTTAAATCGATAACGATTTGATACTTCTAAAATGTTCGAGATTGAACTCGATAAATAAATATTGAATTTTAAGATTAAAATCGTTTTGAAATCTTATATTAAATGTTTTGCTAGACAATTCGACGGACGTAAAATAAATTCTAAAATTTGACGGAAATGTCGTAGCGACACACTTTAAATTATAAAATTGTATTTTAAAAATTCGGGTCGCTACATAACCTGACACGTGTGTGTGTGTATACTCATGCAAACATGCTCAGTTCATGATGGGTTCAAATCCCGACCTGTAATAGTCAAAATTTTCATTTGCTCGAAAGATGCACACCCCAAAACTTGTTCTTTTACTCGCTTATCCCGGGGTATGTTCTATAGTTGAGATTTGGTTAACTTAAGTTCGTACCCTCAGTCTCTATCGTGTTAGCGCGCAGCTGGAGACTGTCCATCCGGTCTGAGTACAAGCTGAGTCGATCACTCAGTGTTTTGATAGCCTTCCTCGAGGCGAGGGTCTCTCTATGTGACCTCACCGCATAAGCGTGGGTGGTGTCCATGTGCTCGCTCACTCGCTATATCTCCGTGCTTATAATACCAAAGGCCTGCTGGAGGCTCTGAATATCCCGGTTGGATCCCGTCATCGTAGCAAACATCTACCGTAGAAGTTGTACGTCAACCTCACCGGGTGGTGGTGGATGTGGTGCTGCAGCCTGAGGCATATCAGTATCGTCAGCCCCATGACCCTATACGGTCGGCTATTGTCCCTGGTCAGCTCTGTCTTGTGCCTCACGGTGCTTCACTCTCGCTCTATCCTGTGACTCTAATGTGTTTCGCTTGATGAACGGGCTTGGTTTCATTGGAAGTTCCCCTGATGGGATAGTGATACCCGTGCGCTTGCAAATGCCACTAATAAGGCTCGGGAATATCAAAGAATTTCGACGATCTCGTCAGACTCCTAATGCATGGATTTGATCATAGATGACAGATGCGAGATCGATCTTGTGCCCCCGAACCAAATGATAAAGGAGACTCGCCTTTGGATCAGGAAATGTAGAGCGACGCATGTTCGACTCAATGTTGTGGCAGATAAAGAGCCATAGGACGGCAATGGAAGGTGTTAGTTCAATCGCACACCATTCCTCTGTTTGTAAAGGCCACACGTGTTCACGCCCCAATAAAACCTCTGATACTTCATGCCATGGGAAATCTCCTGGGATTGGGATGATGTTGTCCCATGCTAGCAGATAATAGTCATGAATAACCTCCGATGTAAACATTAACCATTTACCCCGCACCCATGTTTGGTGCTCATGCTCGAAACCGAGGGTGTCAATCTCTGTGTTGAAATTTGAATAGAACTCCTGGACTAGGTTCTCATAGACCGGTGTGGTCTCTCCATTAATTTTTCTCAGCCACAGTTATGGACCAAAGTGATCAATTCATAGCCTGAAAAATCCTCAAGTTGAACCGGTCGTTCTGAATTACCTTCCACCGAGAGATTATATCAGCATATTTGATTTGAGCCTCAGGACTCAGAAAATGCTGCATACCCCCTTCAGCTGTTTGGGTGCGGATTGTGCCAGAAGTGGACCCAACCTTTTCTTTCCCTCGCGAAGTGCGTTTTGGTTGCATCCCTGCGAAAATACAGTGCGAGAATTATAGACCAAAAATGCAATAGTTATGATTTTAAAAAAATAGGTATGGAAAGAGACACAAACCCCCCCCCCCCCCCCAAACTTGCTTCAAGGCGTTTATACAAGTAATGAGTGCGCATGGTGTCCAAAATGAGGTTACGATGTCATACTCTATGAGAATGTGTGAACAATGAGAGGTATATTCCCAAAATATACCAAAATATAGGGTAGAAACCCAAAGGAATTGAATTGATGCATAAAATGTAGATTTTTAAAGTATGGTTTCCTGTAATTTCCACTTATACTTAATATATTAATTATGAATTTTTTTCTAAACAATATTAGAGGGTCCACGGGCTAAGCCTGTCCTTAGGTCTGAAAATACCATATGGGCTTAGCTCGAACCACATTTTAGATCGATGGGTTCAAACTCAGAACATGCTTTAATTGAGTCTATTTGTAAATGATTACGTCTGGTAAGTCCAACTCACTTATTTTGCCATCTCTATTATATATGAGTATTGCACGAAGGGTGGTCCCAAAACTTTCAAACGCAAGAACTTAGGTCCCAAACCTTTAAATCAATATGTAGTGTGAGGTCATTTGAATAAGTCATTCAAAAAATCGACAGTTGAACCATAAGTAATCTATTGACCAAAATTTGATCAATGGGGAATTTACAAAAATGTCATTGTTTTTTAAAATGCACTTAAAATTTTCATGGACACTTGATTTGTACAAGAATGACACTTTTTTGAGGTGAATGGTCCAAACCACCCTTAGTCTCAACTTTCTATGAGCATTTAATGCTCATTAACCCAATCTTTCAATACCATTAATGCATTGATTAGATGATTGAATTTTGACATTATAAAAAATTCATATATGTATAATATATAGTTTAATAAGGATTTTGATAATACAAAAATAAAACAATAAGAAATGTTATCTCCGCTAATATATTTCAAACCCTAACTTCATCTTCATCTTCTTCATTCCTTGATCAAGAAAACATTAGTTTTGGACTTTTCATTCATTTTGAGAGGTTAGTTCTTACAAATTTTTGACATTTTGATTCAATAGCTTACTATTTATTTTAAGTTAAATAGAAATGATTATTTAAATTTGATTTTGAAAATTCTTAAACTACCATTGGTAATGATGTTTTGTGTTTTCGAAATACTTAGTATTTGTAAATGGAAACGATACAAATATCATTTAGGTTGATGTAAAACTTTCAATATTTAATGAACCAGATCGAGTTTATTAAATATTGGGAAGATGTTGTAATTGAGAATTGAGGATGACCATTAATGTTTCCAAACAAACTCACCGTCGTGTTTGAATTCAAACATGCGAGTTTGGACAGTTCGAATGTCGTACACGCTGTTTCGAAACTATCAAGGTAGACATGTTAAATGTCGAACCCGATACTTAAGAACTGTCGAGATAGACAATTTAACTGTCGAGTCCGACACTTGAAAACAATTTTAACCCTTGATTTCACCCCGATCAGTCTTCATATATATTATAAATATTCGAAAGTATCACTTTTATATTATTCAATATTTTTGTGCGGATAACATACCGTTGCAATCCCGAACTTTCAGGTATGAGTAATATTTTGCAATTTATTGTGTCGCATAGGGGACAATTTGTTCACGTTGATGACGAATGGAAGTGGAGAGAGGACAAAACCACTTCCATTTCAGTGCCGACAAGCATTACCCTAGCCAGACTTGTGTTGCAATTGAAGGTCAAACTTGGTATTTTTGATCCCCGCATTCCAATTGCATTGAAGTTCAAAGTCCCGAACATGAATATACCTCCGGCCGAAATATGAGAAGAATAAGACTTAAATTGGTACATCTCCATTCACAAGGAAACTGCAATCTGTGTTATTGTTTTGAAAATCGAGCTCCCAAGTGTTGACATGGGGAGGGAGCCAAATTGGGAAGATCGTGAGTTTGTCTTAGCGGATGTTCACGAACAAGTACAACATGAGAAGCACTCTTATCATCATATTGCCGCAAACAATAATGCAATAGCAACTCCAAATGTTGACATTTGCCCTGCAACTTTAGACGGAAGATTGGACAACCCGTTACATGGTACATATGCCGCTCATAGTGTTTGCAACGACGAGCACATGCCCTCACATGGATTGACTTCAGACACATACGATTGGAACACAGAATTAAATATGGTCGACCTTGCAAAGAAGCAAGTATCCATCAGCAAGAAAAATTTGTATTAAAAAATTCAACAATTACAATTACAAGTGGATGTTACGTGCTTCGACTATTAAGCAATTTGCTATCTTCATGATCCTTAAATTCAACAACGTAATCACATGTTCAGTTGATATTCGTAGAAATGCACATTGACGTGCCACTAGTTATATAATTTTCGAACACATATTAGGGAGATTGGACACACCATACCGATCGTACGATCCCTCTACTATTGCCCGTGACATGGAACGTGAGTTAGATGTGAAAATCAGTTACAGTAAAGCACGTAGGGAGAACATGGCAGCCTTAGATATGCTACATGGAACACCTGAGGACAGTTTTCAAAAACTATCTTTATACTGTCACGTACTTGGAGAGTGCAACTCGGGGATGGTAACCCACATCGAATTGGATGCACAAAATAGGTTTCATTACTTCTTCTTAGCATTCGGTGCGAGCATTCGTGGTTACTTGCAGTACTTAAAGCCAGTTAGTTGTGTCGACGGTAGTCATTTGAGAGGTCCATATAAAGGCACACTACTGTTGGCAACTGTTCAAGATTCTAACAAACAGATTTATCTATTAGCATGGAGGATTGTGGATGCTGAAACAAATAAATCTTGGAAGTGGTTTTTTTCGAAACTGAAAGATCTTATAGGGGATTCAGATGATCTCGTTTTCGTTTCCGATAGGTAAAAAAAGCATTGAAAAGGACATTGCTCACTTATTTTTGTTGTCTCACCACGGTTGCTGTATGTGGCATATGGAGAAGAATTTAATACGTTCGATTCTGGTACTAGACTTGGGGCTTATGAGTTGATAGATAGCCTAACGCAAGTTGGAATTTCCAATGACTCTGACTTGGTTGACTTCTCCAACAACCCGTGTACTTGTCATGTGTTTCAACTAGATCAGATGCCATGTCTTCATGCAATGCGTGCTACTTGCCTTAGAGAAAGGTCATTGTACGATTTATGCTTCCCATACTACACATCTTAATACTAGAGGGGTGCTTACAGCGAAATAATATTTCACATTACATGCCAAGTGGAATGGGTTGTTCTGATCGAAATTACAAGTACTCGTATTTTGCCACCTATGTGAATTGTCCTCCAGGTAGTCCACCCACACGACATAAGCGATCCAGACAAGAGTCTACTACATAGCTAAAGAAATGAACGAGGTGTCGTAAAGTTGGTCATAATCGGGCCACATGTTCGCAGCCCATTGTAACTCATCTACTGTAACCGGACCATGACTAGAATCGACATAAGGTTGTATCTTACATTTGGTCTCATCGTTTTAGTTTGGATTTTGTATGTTATTTTTGTCCCATATTTTTTGCTTGGCTTTTGTATCTTACACTTGGTCACGGTCTAAGTTGCGAAATGGATTTTTGTCTTGTTATTTTGTATGTCATCCAGCTATGTCTTCACGTGGACAATACTTAAACCATTTCAAATAAAACTATCTTTGTTATGGGTCCCCATTTGCATTATACCATTACGATTCATTAATTTAACAGTTTTTTACATTTACGACGTCTACTTGGACAAGCTTTATCCGTTATGTTACATGTCGTCGTCATTGCACCAACGTAATCATTTTAAATGTCCAAAATATTATGACAATGCATGTTTCAAAGCAACAGTAGTCGTGCACGTAATATACGCATTAAAGTACGATTAGTCAAACAACCTTCAGTACATCCCGACATTTCATATGTCGTTCCCAACAGATGACCTCTGTAATTCTCGACAGTTGGTCCATCGTGCAACATATGACATGCGTAAAAAGGCAAATTGCTACTGGTATTTGGTCATCAGTCAACCCCATGCATAATTACTAGTATTTGGTCATCAGTCAACCCCATGCATAACCACACAAATATGTACACATACCTCCTTCACATTGCATCCCCCTTTCTTGCCCAACATTAATCCTCCACAATTGAGCCTCCATTGCCATGCCCGTCATCTGAAGATTCGGAGCTTTTGACAATGATCTCTGGACCTAGGACATTAGCCAACCATCCATCATCGTCAGATTCCTCTTCCTGCGGTACCACGTCATCGACCACAACATCGACTACATTATTCAGTGAACGTGATTCTTCGCTAGCAACTTCGTCAAGGTTGGGAGATGGAATAGGGGACACGTCTCTCATACCACGTCTATTACTGTGTTCCTCATCATCCGAAGAGATGACGATGGGATAGAACGAAGAGGAACCTGGTAATGGCGGATACTCATTCAGGCCGGAGAGTTCATTACTTCCAATAGAAGTCCCCATCATTCCCAAAATGTAGTTGAACTTTGAACGTGCTTGTATGTAAATATCAGATGGTGTTACAGAGTGTGTGAGCTATGATAGTGTAAGATCTCCTCATCCTCATTTGTTGAACACATGCTATTTATAACTTATTTTTTGGAGAGAATCATTGAAGGCCATTTAACACCCACCCACCAACCATATTTGCAAGCAATTTCCCAGCCTCCATTACGTGCACTGGTACATCTTTTGGCCCTTGAACGAATTTATGGACATTTGGTGCAAATGTACTTCTACTTCAGTTCATTAAATTGAAGGGAGTTTGGTGTGATGCTTGATGTGGCAAGTGTACTTAAAATCAATATCTTTCTTTCTAATTATAGTTCTATTTTAATTAGTTATTCCATTCCAAATCTTCTCCAGTTAAAATTTCCTTGTAGAAGACATTTGGTTTATACCATTTTCTATCCATACCCAAGACATTGTAGAAGTTGGACATCTTCCCGGAGGCGTTATTGCACATGTTGCGAAGTGGAAGTAGAAATGCACATACAAAAATCACATTATGTTTTTGGAATTCAGTGCATATAATCTGACTGAAAAACACATAAACATTCGAATGTCAAGTGCACCGAACTTATATACAACTACAACGGGAGAATATATTTTCCCTAAACCAGACGACATGATGATTAAAACTTCGATAACTACATGTCCAACTAACAAAAAATATTCCAAATGAACACGTAAAAATTCCAAAAACATGTTTGAATAGCACGACAGGTATACAAATGAATCATGAAAAGTAGTTGTTTGAATTTTTTGTCGGAATCAGTTACAAACTGCAAATTTACAAAATCACTTCCCTCCGTCATCGAAACGCTGCTCCTCATGCTGAAGTAGCTGCATAACAAAATTATTTCAGTAATCGAGAATTATTTTGCATGTCATTACGATGGTACAAAACTATATAAATGCAATTACAGAAATAACACCCCCTTGTAAATATATTTGAATAGCCAAATTGGGAAGACCGGTATATAACACCCCTTATGTGATGCTAGGAAAATATATTTGAATTGCCGTGTGATCCTTCGTGGGCGTCATTTGATCGTTAAATGCATTTGAATCGCATATGATCTTCTTCAATCATGTGACGCTTAAAATGTTTGAATTGCACGTAATCTCAAGTATATTTTCCTTAATATCTTTGAATTGCATGTGATCCTAAGCATTAATGTGAGCATAAACATCTTTGAATTGCATGTGATTGTTAATATTTTTTTTTTTTTTGCATGTGATTCTAAACATTCTTGTGATCTTTAATATCTTTGAATTGTATGTGATCGTTAATATAATTTTTTTGCCTGTGATCCTAAGCATTCATGTGATCTTTAATATCTTTGAATTGCATGTGATCGTTAATATGTTTTTTTTGCATGTGATTCTAAGCATTCACATTATCTTTAATATCTTTGAATTGCAAGTGATTGTTAATATAATTTTTTGCATGTGATCTTTAATATATTTGAATTGCATATGATCGTTAATATGTTTTTTTTTACATGTAATTCTATGTATTCATGTGATCTTTAATATCTTTGAATTGTATGTGATCGTTAATATAATTTTTTTTGCATGTGATCCTAAACATTCATATGATCTTTAATATCTTTGAATTGCATGTGATCGTTAATATTTTATTTTTTTTTTTTGCATGTGATTCTAAGCATTCATGTGATCTTTAATATCTTTGAATTGCATGTGATCGTTAATATAATTTTTTTGCATATGATCCTAAGCATTCATGTGCGCATCAATATCTTTGAATTGCATGTGATCGTTAATATGTTTTTCTTGCATGTGATTATAAGCATTCATGTAATTGTTTATATCTTTAAATTGCATGTGATCCCAAGCATTTATGTCTAGTGCTATATGTCATTACAGCTTGTCTAAAAATGGGAGAAAATATGACATACCATCTATGTCTTACGTCTCCTTCCCATCCTCCTAGTGTATGGGGTCCTTGTAGATGCCGCTGGCCGTCGAAGGTGTGCCGATCGTCGCCTCTTTACGCTGACAGCATCTCGCCTGTCTACAGGTATGCGGGCATTCTCCGGCAACCCTATATCATCGACTACAAGTTCAGGAGTACACCAAATCAGCGAACATAGTCGCATTACAACTACGTATGAAATAAATATTTTGCAAAATCTTCATGCGACATATGTGTGCGAAAAATATATTTTAAATCTAAATCTTACCTTCCTCTGGAACATCACTCTTCGAAAGAGACTTCTTCTTCTCTGATACCACATTGCAATTGGTCATCACTCATAGTATCCACGTCATTAGTGCACATTTCGATGCGTTCCCCATCTGCATAAGTGACAGCAAAAACATATTTATCTTGGGGGCTTCAAGGTATGCACATTCACAATAACAAGTCAAAACATACCGTTCACATCCACACGGTTGCTAGAACCGGCAAGTCGTCCGGACCATGCACATCTTGGCCGAGGTCATTCGTAGTGTGGCATGTGTCGCATCCTTAGAATTCTAATGTCAGAAGTAATATATTGTATAAGTTGACAAGCAAGTGGAGATCTAGAAAACCGTAAAAGTGTAGTCACATATAAGTAATCTGAAAATGTAGCAATACAAGTACCTTGCGGTTCAAAAGGTGACAATTCCCTCCCGCTACATGCAGCAATCTGAGATGCTATGTAGGTTGTATGGTCACCTGGGGGGAGGCAGGAAGCTATGAAGTCCTTCAATTTTGCAAATTCATCACTAACATGATTCATAATCTCCAACTTGTATGTCAGGAGTCGCATATCATTCAGCTCTCAATGATCGAAAAGAAAATCCTCAACCTCTGATTTGGTGATGCCTCCTACTTGAGTGGCATTACCCGACCGAGTTGGAGAAGGTGCACGGTTTTGAGGGGGGATTTCCAGCCAGTTATCCTCTCCGTGTTTGATCGTCCTTGCCTTCATTGCTCTCACCGCAGTCCCCGTCGCTTGAATCCTCACTATCTGCACTTGAACTTTCGGCATCCAGACTTGACTTGCCCCTAACTTCGTCATTACCGAACTCTTCATCGTTGGACCCTCTATTGTCGAAGTCATGTACGTTGCTGGCCATCGCATTCATTTGGTCTGTGGGTTGACTGGCCGCTTCGGCTTCAGTAAACTGGGGAGTTACTCTGTTCAAGGTCAACTCGTCCAACAAAGGCATAGGACGATCTCTGAAAGCCACGAAACTAGACATGTATGGTTGCTCAACCTCGTGGTCCATGGGATGGAGAGTGGCATACACGTACAGCTATCAGAACAAATGACTCATTAGGCAAGCAATCACCCATGTGCTAATAGAGCTCAGCAAACTATTACGTAGATAAAATTTTCAAGCGAGATGTTACCAGTACATTATTGAAGAATGCATCGTATGTATGCTGCTGAGGTTGTTTTTTAGAGGCCAAGCAAAGAAGCCGTGGCTCGCGATCACCCACCCTCTAAGCCAAATCGTTCGCCGATTTCGAGTATCGCCTTGTACGCCCATAGCTGTCACAATAGAAAATGATAATGCATTATACATTTAATACCGGAGAATACATACCGCAATTAGGAGTAGTCAATGCATAATACAAAAGAGTTGGTTTACCTACATGGCTATCGGGAACCCGTGAAGTGTATAACTTACTTCTTTCTCCTTCTTACTCTTCGCCTCCTCAAATTTTCGTGCCAAAGTATGCTGGAATCCCTTCAGCAGACGCTTGTACCCGACTCTACCCCAAGGGTAGGAAAAAGACATACCAAGATCGTCCACAATGGATAGTGTATCTGCATCAATACCAACGTTGTTATCATGAGCATTCACAACTCCTTCAATGATGAGTGCAAGCCCGAGCTTGTATCATCTCCCCGGGGCGTCGACGATCGAACAACGGTCTTCTCCAACTGTGCAACGAAAATCTTGTCAAACGATTTGAAGTATTTCTCCTTAAGTATCTTCTTCTCCAAGGTTTGAGTGGACTGTTCGTTGGAGGGAAGCAGCCCACATCGTAAGCCAGTGACAAGTGTGTATTCTTGCATGCTGAACCTCGAGTAGTGGCCTTGCAAGTTAAACCAAAGTTCGTGGACCTTATTTGTCCGCACCTGTCTGAAAACAAGAGCTTGGATGAGCTGGACGAAGAATTGTATTTCTGGGACGTCGATCAAGAAGTCGAGGTAGGAGTTTCTAAATTCGTCCCGTTGGCGATCGTCAAAGCATTCCATCACAGTTTTCACGTACTTCAAATTGCTACGCTGCGAGATGTGGGCCCGCATGCGTGCATTCTCCGGAACCAAAAATTTAAATTCCATACAATCTGCAAGAGACATGTCGAGATAAGAGAAATTGTCAGAGCGTAGTACAACAATAGAAGTAAGGAACATATAACGAAGTACTAGATCATATAATAACATATATCCACACGGCCACAGGAAATTTGTTGTTTACGGGGTCTATCTGTCGAGAATTACAGGGACAAACTGTCGGGATCGACATTTCATCTGTCGGGATATTCCAAGACAAACTGTGAGAAAAATTGCAAGACTCGGAGTATTGCAAGAGATAATATAATCGAAACGATAGGTATCAGTACGCACAACAACACGTGACTTCAATGAGAGAGTGTACAATGATAGGGCTACCTTAAATGGAACATGAAGTGCATGAATACAAACACACATACACATGACTTGTGACGTTCATCCAACCGCAACTTATGTCAACCCCATGAAGTCCAACAAACTCATACATATAACCTACTCATTTCTCGTACACCGTATATTGTAAACAACGAAATCCATCATAGAAATTTTGCAAATGAGTAAGGCTACATCTATCGTTCACCAAAGTAAGCCCCTAGTACCATTAAATTTGTGAGAAATTCCATATGAACTTGGACAAATTGAGTACCAAAATGGACTCACTGTAAGAAAACCAGGAAAAAGGCAAGATGAAGGCAAACTTAAAAGAGAAATGAAGCACAAAATATGAAACTGAAAAAGGAGATAAAGAAAATGGGAAAAATTAAAATACAGATAGAAAAAGCGAAAAACAATACGAAAGCTCATTTCTTCTTTTCCTATGCCTCACCCAATAATCACCTCTAGTTCAACCATCAACTTTTTCCTACCCTTAACAAAAAAACAATCCTGCCGCTGTTCATGCTTCTTCGTTACTATTAACTGTTATCTTTCATTAGTGCAGTCCAACCCTTCACCTATCCCCCTTTGCAGGCGAATCTGTTCTATGCAATCCAAACTCTCTCCCAACCCAACAAACCACTCACTTTGGTTTTCAGCAGTCAAATAAATAAAAATATTAGTTTTCAAAAAACTACTATAAGTTTTTCATAATGCAAGATACTGAAAACACTATATTTTCGACAAGCAATAAATATTAACATAAAAATGAACATAAAAGCAAACACAAACACAAAAAACATCACAAACTATTAACATAAACAAATGGAGATTTTGAACAATGCACAACACTAAAAAAACACTATATTTTCGATAAACCATAAACATAAACACAAAAAAACCCCAAACCAAAAACATAAAGAAATGAAGATTTTCAACAATGCATAACACTGAAAGCACTATATTCTGAAAATAAATTACCTATACATACCGGGAGGGTTGTCAACACCGATTGCCGCTGGTGTTAGTTGTCACGGTCTTCGTCGATGGGCTGCGTTATGGACGGAAGAGGACTGACACTTAGTGTTTCTTCACGCACCGGAACGTTGTGGGCATTCTTCGTTGTACGGCACGGTGGGTCGACGAGAATCATGATTTGGTAGGGCGGAGTGGGAGTTGGAGCGAGGCACAAGTCATTTCTTCTTCAAAAGGTTCGGTGGAGGGGAAAATAAAATGTTTTTTTCAATCCCAACTCTTCGTTATTTTCTTTTCTCATTTTTTTTTCCCCAACTTCAACATTCACTCATTTTCCCTCTTGACATTTGTACTTTTTTTTTACAACTTTTAGGTGTTGTCAAATTACTTTTTTTTAAGTACATGAAGGGTATTTCAATTTATATACATGGGTAAATATGTACAAAAACATACCAAAATATCATTATTGTAAACACTACAAAAAAGTGACATTTTTGTTATGCAAATGAGAAAAGTGTCACCCAATGCAATTTCCTCTTTGTAAAAGGACAAAAATGTTATTTTCATGTTATATCACTTAGTGATTAAAAAAGGAGTAATGAAAAACAATTTTTTTTTTCCTTACTTCATCTACCCAACATATACTCTAATCCACACCCATCACCCCTAACCCCACCACAACATAATCTTTCCCTACTAAAACCAGCGTCATCACTACCTATCGCTATCGCTACCACTAACTAACTACAAACTCTGCATCTGCCACAACCACCTCTTTCCAAAAAACGCCACCACTTGGAGAAAAAAAACCCCCACCTCTCATAAATGAGAGAAATCCTCCTAGTTTTCATGAAATGGGGCACTATTCCTATTCAATAGTTATGGTTATGGAGAAGGGATGAGCGGTGGTGGTTGCGAGTGCTTGGTAAGCAATAATCATGTTGGCGATGATGGTAACAGTTGCAGTCTGGGTGGGGACCGTGGGGTTGGAGGGTGGTTAGTATAAGGTACGCTTGGTGAAGAAGATGCATTTTTTGTTTATCATTATTTTCATACTTTCATATTTTTATTTTTATTTTTTCCTTTTTTTTTAATCATTTTATATGAAATAATACGAAATTACATTTCTGTCAAGCTTTAAATTGGTCAATTGACTTATGGGTCGATTAAGTTATCTGAATGAAAACTGTTCATTGGAACCTCGCAGCATATTAATTTAAATATTTAAAATACCAACAGCAAAAATGAAAGGTTTGGGATCCTGGTGCAATTTCCCTTTTCATTTTTATGTCTTTCGTTGACTTCAAGCCGTCGTCGGATAAAGGGAAATAGCAATTTTTGAAAATTTAGGGTTTATTTAGTGGCAATTGATTTTAAAGTTTTAGGAAAAGAAGAGGGCTTTCTGCTAGCCTTCGGTGCATCGTGAAGAATATAGAAACTTTGGATCGTAAATTCTTGATTTCCAGAAATAATTTTTCCGTTTCATCACAATCGTCCGGTAGAAGAAGTTATTTGCAGCCATGACGGAGGTTTGTTCTCTTTTCTCTGTGTATTGTGTGCGTGTATATTTGGATTTGAAGCTCGAAGATTGCGTTAAAAGACCAATTTGCACATAGAATAATGTTGATATTTAGAAGTGTTTTTATCCACCGGAAACACCATTAGAAATCCTAAATCCACAACTGTGCAGTATGGGAATAGAGCACTGAATTGCAATTCAGGAAAAGATTTGGAATGAATCAGCAGGAGTAGAATCGACACTTATAGGGGCAGTTTCAAAAATCTAATTTTATGATGTCTAATGCAGAGTTTGAATTAGCACCATGAAGTTAGATTCATTAACCAGCAATGGATATCCACTTTTATGATGTAATAATGCAATATAACTGGTTGTGATTCTACTGTTCAAAATCTAGCTACCAACTAGGAAGTTGGGCTAATGTATTTTGAGCTAGGTAATTTCCACTTCCGAAACTGAAGGATAACCATGTATCTATATAGTGATAAAAACTTCTGGCTCGGGATGCACCCGTATCATGCCCTTGAATAAATCAGTAGCATGTATGGCTTAGCTTAAAAGTGAAAAAAGAAGCCAAAATTATCTTCTTTTTGGGCTTTTCTCGCCAGTATCAGAAGCCGCCCAAAAAGGCTCTAGATATATTCAAAATATGTTATCAGGGTGCTAGGCAGTAGCTCACCACTAGATATTACACCTGTAACATGCATCTTGTTCATCACATGGGTATTATTTTTTCTTATTTTTTTGATTGGTTGGAATGGAGTTGCTACAATTATAATGTTATTTTGAGGATGAAGGTTTGATTAATTTTTGTTAGTTGGTTAAAATTTTCATTCTTGTTGTTGTTCAGTTCTGGGTTAGTCAGGGTAACAAGTGGTGTGACTTTTGCAAAATTTATATATCCAATAACCCGTCCAGCATTAGAAACCATGAGCTTGGAACACGTCACAAGGATAATGTTGCCAAGAAGCTCAATACCATGCGACAAGACAAAGTTGCAAAGGAGAAAGAAGAAAAGGAAGCAGCTCGTGTCCTGGAACAAATTGAAGCTGTAAGTGCAAATTTGTATTGCAACTGTTTATTATTGTTGTTACAAAACATTAATCTTTTTCTTATGATGTTGCTGATATTTACTAATTTCACTTGTTCTTATAATGCTGGTGTCTTGTATCATCTATTATACCTAGGAAGGTACCAGAAATATGATGTTTAGCGATTTTGTATTGTCCTGATGACTAAATTATCTAATTATACACAAGAAACATTGGGACAATGGGACACACAAGATTTCAACAATTTTTTTTTTAATTTTTTATCATAGAGACTATATGCTTAGTAATATAGTGATTTAGTTGCGTCATCCTCTGATCTATGCCACACGCATTTTAAGAGGTGATTGGTTCTTTACTTTATATTTTTCCCTCTCTGGGTTTCCCAATTCATTTTCTGTTTTCTTTTTGGGGCTTTCTTTTTACGGTTTAGTGAATTCCAAGCATCCAATCTCCAATTGCTGCTTCCTGCTAAGTGGAGAGGCAAATTGATTGGAAATTTAGGATCAGTGGCTGGTCAAACAGATGTATTGTCAGGCATATGTTGGGATATAATATCTTCTTCAGATATCCTGGGCCATTGTAGCTAGTAAACTGTTTTACATGTATCTGCATCGAGCAAATATTAAAATGCTGCTCGTAAACTGGATAGCTCCAAGTGATAAGTATACCTTGTTTTCGGGATGTGGGTGCGAGTTGGGTAGCTGGTGGTGAGTGGGAGACACATTGTCTTTGCAAATAAATCTGTGCATGCACACATGCTCAGACACATACAATATTATCACACTCACTAACAAAGGTCATCCCTAGTTCTCATTGATGAGACTGGCATTTCATAATCCCTGCTCATGGTTCCTTGAGAGAAGATACATCTTACTGTTTACTCCATAACATTATGATTATTTAATATGAATTAGCATTAAGATAATACATTCCAACTCAGAGAAGGTGATACATCCATGAAGTGCAATATCACATGGAAGATATTTTAACCTCTGTTTGGCCCCCATTTCTTGAAACTCATTTTTCTCCTAACTTATTTTCAATCACACATTTTATGAGATCCACAAATACATTCCAACTCAGAGAAGGTGATACAACCATGAAGTGCAATATCACATGGAAGATATTTTAACCTCTGTTTGGCCCCCATTTTTTGAAACTCATATTTCTCCTAACTTATTTTCAGTCACACATTTTATGAGATCCACAAATTTTATCAACTTTTCAATCACACATCAGCTTTTATCAAAATCTATTAAAAATCCTTTTTTTTTCCTTTTTTTTTTTTATCGAAACCAAACAGGGGCTCAGTATGTTTATGAGTGTTTCGCTTGATTCCAAATCTCTAATTTTATAATCTGCAATTCAAGCCTTGAAAGTTCTTTGCTATCCATGTTACTATTTAGAGGACTAAAGTTTATCATAGAGTTGACATCACAATTGATTCTTATTAGATTTTGCCTCTATTACCATTTAAAGCACATGAACCAGTTATTTAGAATGAGATATACACAAATTTTTGATGTATTATTATGATGCTTAAGTTATCTTATCATCATTCGACATTATCTTCCAGAAAGCTAAGCGCAGTTATCAGAAGGACCTGGCAGTTTTTCCGGGAATCAAGAGATTCTAATACGCAGGCATTTGTTTCTGAAGACAGTGGTCAAGGGATTGCTGAAGGATCCACATTTCCTGGAGGTAAAAATTGACTGTTTAACGTAATGAATAATTTTGGTATGATAAGACGAGTTTGTGCCATACATCAGAGAATTGTACACGTCTATGAAAAAATCTCCTTTCCAGATTATATCTTCTGTCAGCTAGTTACATTTCATAAGAAATACTATTTCTTAGTGTAAATTAAACTTATGCTTGTCAATCGAGCTTACTAATAAGACTTCATTAGTGGAATTCCAGCAGTTCAGCAATGTCATTTTTTTTTTCACAGTTGTGATGAGAATATCATGATTTTATTCACTATAAACCTGAAAAATGATGTTTTCCTTGCATGATTTCTTGGAGGCAAGAGATTGAGCAAAATTCTGCATTTATAGGTGCTGTTTATTGTTCTATTCTTGGAGAGAGTACCATGGATTGATAATCTCATGAGCAAGTTTTTGTTACTTCTATTTGATCCTTTTCTGGTTTGTTTTACTTTTCTAGCTGAAACAACTTTTGTTATAACAGAGTGGGAACACGACAGTTCATCAGGCTATTACTACAATAAAAAATCTAATTGCTACTATGATCCAAGCTCTGGCTTCTATTATACAGATGCTCTAGGTAATGGGAAAACATATTCTATTTCTTTAATCCCTTTGGACTTGCTCCTCCAAAAGATCTTTCTTTCTAAACCTTGGTCGTGGTATATCAATGAAACAGGCAAGTGGGTGACACAAGAAGAGGCGCTCGCCGCATCTCAAGTTTCTTCAGAGTCCATCCAAAGGAAACCTAGTTCAGGAAAGCCACCATCAACATCTGAGAACAGACCAGCTGCTGAAACAAAAAGTGCTGGGACCTCTCTAAGTGGACCTCCACCTGGGCATGTTGTGTCAGCACCACTCAATCCAATGAGATCCGTTAAAGGCGCTCCTTCTCAACTTACTGTCAATAAGAGGAAAAGATCAGATGAAAAGCCAAAAGCTATGTCTGAAGCGGAAGCTGCTGCCCTTAAGGCGAGGGAAGCTGCAAGAAAGAGAGTTGAAAAAAGAGAGAAGCCTTTACTTGGTCTTTATAAACACTGACACACGTTGGCTTCAGGAAACTCTTTTCGATATACGAGGTGGGTTTATTAGCATGTTCATTACCAATTTTTACCCCTCATGGATCCCAATTGATGCCAGCTAGGTAAAATGTTTTCCTGTCAGTCAGCTTCCATGTTCAATCCTTATCAGTTCCTAATCATTTGTGCTGTTATACGGCGGTGTGTAATGGGAATTGGTTCATTATTGCTGACCTCTTGTAATAGGGCATTGTCTGGTTTCATCCATATGATACTTTTTTAATACATGATCATTTTAATGTTGTGATGAATTATTTAAATAAGGTGAAAAGTGTCACATGAATATATATTTCTTGGTATAACTATCTCACGTGTCTTAATTTGTGGAAAAAATCTGAGTTTCGCTTGTAGCTACAAACTTTTAGCTTGATAGTAAAAAAAAATTCCAGATACATAGATGGGAATAAGAAGAATAATAATATGTTTTTTAACATGCTTTAAGAACTCAAATTTCTTCTAAATATTACATCTGGTATTTATGTAATGTGATACTAGCCGTTGTTTGAGATTGTTTTGCAAAAATAGATATTGGAATTGTATTTTTTGGAGAACGTGTGATTGAAAAGTAGAAAAAAGTTTTAGATTTTCGTGTAAAATTATTTTATTAAGAGAATATGTGGTTGAAAATGAGTTTGGAAAAAAATATATTATTGAATAATGGGGCTCAAACGAGGGCATTGTGAACTACACAAAGTGACAAATAGTCGACTCTAAATTTATAGTCGATTCTAAAGTTACTGAGAATAAGAGTTTGTTTGTTAGAGGTACTTTTTGAAATGATCAAGTCAATAATATCATTTTTACTTTGATCAAACTTTTTTGTCATTTATCACAATGACCCTTTTATGCTTAAATAATGTTATTACCCTTATGTATGTTATGTAATTACAAAAATAGGTTATTGTTTAAAAGACAATAATACATTTTTAAGTTATAAAGAAATCAAAATACTTTACACATTAAATTTCAAAATCAAATCACTTTATTTATCTATTTACTTCAACACTGATAAAAATTATTTCATTTTTCATCTGTTTCAACCATGAAATCTCATAAAATTATTAAAGGCTCAACAAGAAAATATTATTTATAGCATCACTTGTACTTGGCAAGTATATTTATGTATTTTTAATTTCGTTTTAGTTAAATTCAGGGGCGGAGCCAGCACCTGGCGAGCTCGCATGGTCGCCTGTACTGGCTCCGCCGGAGTCTTCTGTAAGTCCAGTCACCACCGGAAAGAGAAACAGATTTACAGTCACAAAGCAAGGAGGAAGAAGACTGAAGATAGTGGTGGGCTGGGTGCAGGGCCAATCAATTATTATTATTATTATTATTATTATTATTATTATTTTTTTTTTTTTGGTTTAACAGGTTTGTAGGCTTATCAATTAAAAAAAAAACCCGATGACAATGACCCAATTTGGAGCCTAGGAATGGGAGTATGGGACGGTTTGCAAACATGGTCCAATTATCTACACAAGTCACAGCCACAGTACCAAACTGCAAACGATTTGGGGCGAAATCATGCTTGCTTGCATGGAGTCTGCGACTAGAGAGGAGATACGACGCATCTGTGAGACTGTGAGTCTGTGACTTCGAGTGTTCGACGCATCGTTGGAGTGTTGTGTTGTTGTGCCTGTGTTGGAGACTGAAGTGCCACTGCCCACTACCCATTGTGACTGCAGACTGTCAGTAATGTGTTGCTAACTTGCTGTGCCTTTGTTGTTGGGCGTGCCTGTGTTGGAAACTTGGAGACTTGGAGTGTTGTGTAACTTGTGTTGTTGTGCTTGACTGTCTGTGTTGGAGTATTGTGTTGGTGTGCCTGTTTGGATTATGGTTTATGAATTCGCATTGGTTTATGAATTATAAATTATGGGTTTATGATTATGAATTAGGGTTTTATCAATTTATGAATTATGGTTTATTAATTAAGGTTTTATGAATTAGGGCTTATGAATTAGGGATTCATGAATTATGGTTTATGGTTTTATGAATTAGACTTTATGAATTATGGTTTTATTTACGAATTATGGTTTATGAATTACGATTCATGTTTTATAATTCATGATTTTTGATTTGTGGTTTGGGAATTGAGAATTTAGGTTTAGGAAATTAGGGAATTGAGAATTTGGAAATTACGAAATTGAGAATTTTTAATTGAGAAGATGTTTGGCTCAATTGAATCATATACACTTTCTTTTTTTAATCAATGTTAATTGAAAAATAAATTGGGGTCATTTTACAGATTATGGAACAATTTTTTCACACAATACAAAAGTGCATACCTAATTCTTCTACTTCTAGTTGTGCATCTAGTCCCACCACTTTTCTAGTCGTGCACAAGAGTTATTAAATAACATAAAAAAGTCTCGAGCTCAATTCAATGTCGATGATCTTGTATCTGATCTAGGGAAACGCCTACATATCGAGTCATATGATCATAATATCAGAGATGATGTTAGGATAACATACTTGGAAAAATGTCATTGTCAACCATACGGACATGACTTCTCAAGAAGACCGATAGGGAATGATAACAGGTGTTTTCAGAAAGAATGGTTCTCTGAATTTTATTGGTTAGAGTACAGTATAAAAAATGATGCAACGTATTGTTTGCATTGCTACTTGTTCAAACTCGATAGAGGAGGTCAAGGGGGTGAACATGTATTTACTAAAATCGACTTTAAGGATTGGAAACACAAAAAGACATTGAAAGATCATGTCGGTCTCTTTGATAGTGCGCATAATCAAGCTTTCGCAAAGTGTACTAACTGAATAAATAAAAATTAGAGCATCTCATATGTTATTTCTAGCCAAAGTAGTAGTCAACGAAAAAGTTATAGGACGTGGTTGATTGCGGTGCTAGATTGTACTAGACTCCTCTTGATGCAATGATTGTCATTTCGTAGTCATAAAGAATCAAAAGAGTCTCTTAATCAGGGAAATCTAATTGAGCTACTACACTGGTATGCAGCTTGTTGTAAGGAAGTTGAAGAAGTAGTATTTAGTAATGCTCCTGAAAATGATTTCACCAAACATCCAAAAGGATTTGGTTAATTGTTGTATCGTAGAGGCGACAAGGGCTATTATCGACTATATAGGTGATTCTTTGTTTACAATTTTGGTTGATGAGACTCGTGATAATTCTATAAAAGAACAAATGACAGTTGTTGTGAGGTTTGTTGACAAAAGTGGGCAAGTCAATGAGCGTTTGTTGGGTATTTCCTATGTCACTGATACTTGCTCCCAATTACTGAAGGATGTCATTGATGCAATATTTTCTACACATGGGTTGAGCATATCTTATTTAATATTTATTTTAATTGTATATTGAATATTGAATTATTTATTTCAAATGTTCATTTAAATGTTTATTTCATATTTAATTAATTATTTAAAATATTTATTATTTATACAATTTTTAAATATTTATTTTAATTGCTTAGTTGTTTCTATAATATTATTTTAATTTTTTGTAAATATTTATTTTATTGGTTATTTAAATTATTTATTTAAATTGTTTATTGAATATTTAATTAATTATTATATTTATTTAAATTGTTTATTTAATTATTTAAATATATTCTAAATTAAAAAATAAAAAAATTCAAATTAAATAAAAAATCGAATGTCCTAGTTGACTGGGTCGTCCAAAAGTCAATTGGGGACCAGTTGTCTGGTCCGTCTGGAAGACCGTTGCTGGGCCGTTTGGATTCCAAACAACTGTTATCGTCTGGATTCTAGATGGGGAAGGGGAAGGGGAAGGGGAAGGGGAAGGGGAAGGGGACGCCGCCTGCGGCTAAAAAACGACGAAAATCGCAAATTTAATATTTATTTTAATTGTTTATTTAATTATATAAATATATTCTAAATTAAATAAAATTTAGGGATAATTGCAGTCGCGGTCCCTAACCTGTGCTTTTTTTGCAGACTTTACCCTAACCTTCAATTTGTACCACCCGGAGTCCCAAACTTTTATTAAATTCGCACCCGAGGTCCAAATGGACGAAAACCATCCACTTTGACCATTAGTTGATCAATAAAATTGACTCTGACCAATTTTGACCAATTTAAATGGGTAAAAGAGTAATTTTGTTATTTAAGCACTTAAAAGAATTAAAAAAAAAATAACTAAAATAAAATATAAAAATAAATAAAAAGAAAATACTATTCACCTCCTTCCCCACCCCCACCCCCACCCCCACCCCCACCCCAACCCCAACCCAATCTACTGTTCACCTCCTTCCCCACCCTAAAGACAAACTATAGAGAATGAATATTATTGGCCGCCTCATTGTGTATAATGCTAGTTTTAGAGTTGAGAAATTTTATAGTGGTTTTTAATTGGGGTGAGAAGGGTTGGAATACGCTCTGGGCGGTCAATTTTTGTTGATATTTTGGGATTTTAGTAATTATTCTGTGCAGGGCATAGTTATGCTATTCTCCAATGCTTTATCTTCGGTTGTGGACCCTCTATGTCTTCCGGCAAGCCATTGTTGTCTACCTCTGAACCGTCATCTATGTCAAGATCTCACCATTGCCTGCACTCGTCACTGACAATCGGCGCAGTGGGATGTCTGGGTGACAACACATCGATCTCTTCATCTGTTACTGATGAGACGCAAGATAACAATTTGTACGACCTGAATGACGAATTGGAGGAAGATTTGAAGGAGGAATTGGAGGAAGACTTGAAGGAGGAATTGGAAGAAGACATTGCCCCATTAGGAGGTGTTTTAGGGAAGGAGGTGAACAGTAGATTGGGGTGGCGTGGGGGTGGGGAAGGAGGTGAATAGTATTTTTCTTTTATTTATTTTTATATTTTATTTTAGTTATTTATTTTTTAATTCTTTTAAATGCTTAAATAACAAAATTACTTTTTTACCCATTTAAATTGGTCAAAATTGGTTAGAGTCAATTTTATTGGTCAACTAACGGTCAAAGTGGATGGTTTCCGTCCATTTGGACCTCGGGTGCGAATTTATTAAAGGTTTGGGATTCCGGGTGGTACAAATTGAAGATTAGGGTAAAGTCTGCAAAAAATGCAAAGGTTAGGGACCGTAGCTGCAATTATCCCTAAAATTTAAAAAAGCATTCAAATTAAATAAAAAATCGGACGGCCCAATTTATTGGGCCTTATGGAAGTCAACTGGGGGCCCAGTTGTCTGGATTGTCTGTAATCTAGATTGCCCAGACAGCTGTTACCGTCGTTTGTAACAGTTTGGATTTTAGATGGCGAAGGCGACGTAAGTGGCTAAAAAATGGCGGGAATCGCCATTTTCCGCGTTCTCTGTCCCCAAACATATAAACAATTCATAGTTGATCTATAATACATGTTCTACAACCATTTCTACATTTTTTTTTTCAACAAATAAACATCCAACATGCAATTTCAAAGATTAATGTTAGATAGAAGCTCACATTCTTCAGAAAATTACGATCTCCAGTCTGGGTCGTCAGTTTCCTCATTGTTAAACATCTGGGTTGACTGCTACAGTATTTTTCCCTATTTTCTCTATTCAATTCGGTGGTCCACATTGTGAGGGTATATTTGCATTTTCTTTGTTTTTTTATGGGTTAATTTCAGAAATGGTCACTGAAGTTACATGAAAAATACAAAATGGTCACTGAAGTTTAAAACTTTCATGAACGGTCACTCAAGTTTCAGGTGCTTTCAGAAATGGTCACTGAAGTTTAAGATTTTCACCAACGGTCACTGAAGTTTAGGAGATGTTTCACTAACGGTCACTGAAGTTACAAAAAGTTTCAGGAACGGTCACTGAAGGGTCATGCATTTTTTCAATTTTTTGGGCGACTTTTTCGGCCACTTTCGACCACCAAAATCGCCGGATTTTGATACCTTTGGAAAGCCCACAATCTCCTCTTCAATTACCACCCAAAATCTCCCCCAAACTCCAAACGATTCGACCGGAAAATCGCCGCAAAAGTCGCCCAAAAAATTGAAAAAATCTGCCCAGATTTTTTCAATTTTTTGGGCGACTTTGCGGCGACTTTCCGACAACTTCTGACCACCAAAATCTCCGAATTTTGATACCGTTGGAAAGCCCACAATGTCCTCTTCAATTACCAACCAAAATTTCCTCCAAACTCCAAAAGATTCGACCGAAAAATCGCCGCAAAGTCAGCATGAAAAATATGGGCAGATTTTCAGCCTTTTTGGGTAGCAGACTTTGCAGCGATTTTTCGGTCGAATCTTTTGGAGTTTGGGGGAGATTTTGGATGGTAATTGATGAGGAGATTGTGGGCTTTCCAAAGATATCAAAATCCGGAGATTTTGGTTGTCGGAAGTGGCCGAAAAGGTCGCCCAAAAAACTGAAAAAATGCATGACCCTTCAGTGACCGTTTCTGAAACTTTTTGTAACTTCAGTGACCGTTAGTGAAACATCTCCTAAACTTCAGTGACCGTTAGTGAAAATCTTAAACTTCAGTGATCATTTTTGAAAGCACCTGAAACTTGAGTGATCGTTCATGAAAGTTTTGAACTTCAGTGACCATTTTGTAATTTTTATGTAACTTCAGTGACCATTTCTGAAATTAACCCCTTTTTTTATGCTTTTTCAAATTTATGCTTTTTTTCCTACTCAAAGGTCATTTTGGTGAGATGGCTGGGTCCCACTATTTCCTCTAGTTTGTTATGTCTCAGTTTGACATCCGTTACTTTATTTTACTTTAATACATTCATTTTTAAATACACATTCACACAATAAAATATTCTACATATAAATTTAAAACTTTTTAATTTTATTAATAGTAAACTATAAGATTGCGTTTGATTTTTTTTTTTTCAAGTTGTTTTCAATTTAATAAAACACTAAAAATGTGTTTGTCTAGTATTTTTGAAAATAAGGATAAATTTATAACATAAAGCTCAAAACACATTTTTGATATTTTGAGTGTTTTCAGTAATTTTTTTTTTGGAAATACTCAAAACATGGAAAGAGCAAGCGCTTAATTTGTTTAAATAAAATTTTGAAAATTAAAAATTTTAACAAATAAAATTTTAAAAATAAAAATCAAGAAAAATAATTTTAAAATTGAAATAAAAAAATTAAAAATAAAAAAAATTTAATTATAAAAATTTCTAAAAAAGCAAAGCTTTTAAAAAACAAAAAATAAAAAATAAAAGTAGTACAAGCTCTTATGATTCTTTATACAAAATTTTTTTTAAAAAACTTTAAGTAAATACAGATAAAAATGCTCTTAGTCGACATCATTAAATTTTATTTTTATTTTATATATTTTAAATTCAATTTACAATTTTCTTTTATCTTACTTTTGCAGCGAGATTTTTTTTTTTACTCATGAACTTTAAAATGTAATATTACAGGGTGATATATTAACATAATATTGTTTTATTTTTATTGAATAATTAAATTTTATTGAATACAATGTTATAAAAAAAATTTTCAAAATGTCAAATCAAACTCATTTTAAGAATCGTAAAATAGATATTAAGTCGAAATTCATGTTATACTCCTGATTAACTGATTAAACCCACCATTTTTTATAATAAAATTCATGTTATTCTTTACCAGGAACATGCTTTCATGGAAAAGGTAAGATTCAAAAGATTTTCATGTGAGTTCGCTATATAATTATGGACAAAATTAATTGACTTTTTGACGTCGATCTTTATGTCTATCTCTACAGAATAACAAACTAATGGAGCATTTTTTTTTTTTTTGGAGTAGGAAAGTTATGAGTCCAGGTGCCAAATTAATTTATATAAAGAACACGTAGTTGAAAATAAAGGCTAGATCTTATTTTCAATAAAATTATGATTTATCAATTCCTGCTTTAGTACTGGCTTACTGCCATCACTTTACAGTCCAATTCCAAAAAATAATAATAATAGGTTTTTTCTTAATGGTATTAGAGCTAAAGTGCATGTTTGATATGATATATTAGTTAGTACGAAAAATAAGATTTTTTTTTTTTTTTTTTTTTTGGCATTTCTTTATATTATTTAGTCCCTATTAGACAACCATTATTTGAAAACTTATTTTTTCCTACATTCTCATTTTCAATCACATATGCACACAATAAAACATTATGCACTTAAACCCAACTTTGTTTTTTATTTTTATTTTTTCTATTTTTTAAGCACATATTCTTCTAAAAATTATTATTCAAAAAATATATATATTTTTTTGGAAATAATGGCCACCAAACAAGGGCTTAATTTGTGGGTTTGATAAACCCAAATTTTTTTTTCTATTTTTTTAATAACATATTATTCTAAAAATTATTATTCAAAAAAAAAAATATATATATATATATATATATATATATATTTGGAAATAATGGCCACCAAACAAGGGCTTAATTTGTGGGTTCGATATATTGCTACTTCAAGGTTTTGAAAATAAAAAGGAAGAATAAATTGTCATTACGTTGCAGCAAAGCTTAGTTTTTTTTTTTTTTTTTTGAGTAAAATATCCTAGCTTGAAAATCCAAGCCGTAGGATATGATTTTATTAAAAAGAATTCAAATACAATGCAAAGAGGGGACTTATGTACCTTACCTCCAAAAGAGTTACAACAAGCCTCTACAAAGCTATTGATGAGGAACAAAGCTAAACAGGACTCAAGATGCAATGTTTACTAAAGAACTAATCTAGAAACAATATGCAATAACTAGTTAGTGACTAATCTGATAGATTCCAATCAAATTTTATCAAGGTATACAATTCCTTTGATCCTACCCTTGAATTCGCTAGCTTCCATCCATTTAAACTTCCGTTCTCTATAACCTATGGATGCAAACCAGTCGGCTGCTTGGTTACTTTCCCGCCAAGTGTGTGTAATTTGACTCTCCATTTTCTCCAAATGCCATCTAATGGATTGTAGTATGTATTGCACTACCCATGGACCATTGTTTTGTTTGATCAAAGTAAGTGCCGCCTTAGAATCAGTTTTGACCCAGACTTTCCTTATTCCATGTTTCAAGCACAGCTGCAATCCCATGTCTATAGCTCTAAGTTTGGCTTCCAATATAGAACATTCACCATAGTAGTCATAAAATCCCCAAGATGCATTTCCCATGTTATTCCTTAGAATACCACCACCTGAAGCCAATGAATTTGCTTTCAATGCCCCATCAGTATTAAGTTTATGCAATCCTGAATCGAGTTTATTCCACTTGATAGCTATTGGTTTGTTACACTTGCTTCGCCCAGTCTGTTGGATCCTCCATGCCCTATGGAGAGCGTTGATCAAGACATTTACTTGCTTAATAATCCTGTCAGCCTTTATAGGATAGTGTTTGTGTTTGGCATTATTTCTGGCTGTCCAAAGAAACCAGCAAATAACCAGAGGAACAATATTTCTGATCACCCCAGAGTTTGCTTTCTTCTGCAGAAACCAATGCATAATCATTACCCTTGGATTGCCACAACTGATATGTTGAACATTCATAACCCTGCAGAAATAGTCCCAGACATCCTTTGCAACTCGACCATCCAGAAATACGTGACTAATACTTTCAGAATTGTTGCAACATTGACATTTGGAAGCTAATTGTATTCCATAATTATTCTGAATGATTTCATCAACAGGTAACCAATTGTGCCATATCCTCCATCCTAGAAAAGCAATTTTTTGAGGAACATTCTTATCCCAGATTTGTTTATATGCCATTTGTCTTGTTTTACTCTGCCTGAGAAGGTTAATGCAAGATGAAATGGTGAAGACTCCTGATGCGTTGGATTTCCAGAATATCTTGTCTGGGACATTGTTAATTGGGATCTTCATAATTTCATTAACAACATCAGCTGGAAGAATGTTATTCAGAGTGGAAATGTCCCATTCATTGTTATACCTGAAGTCCTTAGCAAGCTTCTCTTGAGGAATAATCTGTTTCAGCCTTCCTTGAATAGCCCCTAACTTAAGCCAGGCATCATGCATAAAATTCACTTTGCCTTCTCCAATTCTCCAGGCAATATAAGGTTCAACTAAGTTTCTGGCTTTCATCATTCTTCTCCACAACCCAGAATCTTGAGAGCTGTGATTAACAACACACGCATGACTTAGCCTACAGTATTTAGCTTGCAAGACTTGACTCCATAGTGATTTTTGTTCCCTAAACTTCCACCATAGTTTGCAGTCATAGGCTAAGTTCAGATCAGAGAGAGAGAGAGTTACATCTAATACCACCTTTTTCAACTGGATAGCAAATGTTTTCCCACGAAGCCCAATGAATTTTCTTGCTCTGACTAGAGTACCCCCAGATGAAGCCATTAAACATATTGGAAATTTTGTTAATGATGCATTTTGGAGGGTCAAGGATTTGTAATAAATGTATTGGCATAGAACTCAACACATGTTTAATAAGTATAAGCCTTCCCCCAGCAGATAGCCATCTATGTTCCCATCCCAGCAATCTTCTTTTGATTTTATTTATTAACTCCTCAAACAAGGCTGCCTTCTTATGCCCTTTATACAGAGGAACACCCAGGTAAATCATAGGCAAGGGCTGGTATTGAAAGTCAGTATTCTCAGTTATCACAATTCTGTGACTCTTTTTTTTTGTGATAAAAGAGCTTTTATTGCAGTTAATAGCATGTCCAGAGTTTACAGTGTACAGCCTGATAAACCTCATAATTTTTTTCAACGCTGGTTTTTGGCCGTTGGTAAATTTGATAATGTCTTCAGCAAATGCAAGATGTGATACTGGAATAGCACCCCCCATATCTAAAATGTAAATCTTCATCTCTAGAAAAGAGATTATCCAGTCCTCTCGACAAACACTCAGCCAAAATGATGAATAAAGAGGGAGAGATGGGATCACCTTGTCTCAGCCCTCTAGTAGATTTAAAATAACCCTTGAGCTCTCAATTAATCAAAATAGAAAAGTTACAGTTATTAATGCTCATTCTGATTTTATCAATCCATAGCTAATTAAAACCAAACTTTTCCAACACTTTATAAAGGAACTCCCAGCCTACCCTGTCATACGCCTTAGCCATGTCTAGTTTGAGAACCACATTTCCTCCTCTAGTCTTCCTGTCAATATTCTGAATAAGCTCCTGAGCCAGAAGAATGTTATCTCCTATATCCCTACCAGGAGTGAAATCGCTTTGGGATTTAGAGATAATATCAGGCAAAACTTTATTCAGCCTGGCTGAGAGGGCCTTAGTAAGTATTTTGTTGACCACATTACACAAGCTAATGGGTCTGAAATCCTTCCACTCCATAGCCTCAGCTTTTTTAGGGATAAGGGTAATAGAGGTGGATGTTATTCCAGTAGGTAATACCCTGCCATTAAAGAAATCCATAACAACATCTAATAGATCATGTTTGATGATGTCCCAACAATGTTGGTAGAATAGGCTAGAGAATCCATCTGGGTCAGCTGCACTATCTTTGTTAATGCTGAAAACAATTGCAGCAAAGCTTAGTTATCACGAGGCAAAACAAAATATAACTTGAAGCACGATAAACTCCTCATTGCGGGAGTGAGCTTGATCATATATACGTAATTGATTGGAGCTTGAACTATTTTGCCATCATAGAATCCGCAATATCTATTGTATCATTATTTACTAAGATTTCATCAAAGGCTCACATAAATAGATGTAAACTTTTCAACAAAAACAGAGATAATTAGCAATTTATCAAGAGGCAATATCTTTTTTTTTTTTTGTTGCATGCTTAATAAATGGAATGTAATTTATATGTCTTACAATAAATACAAAGCAATTCTCATGCAATTGCACCACCGATACATAAAATAAAGGGGGGGGGGGAAAGTAATTTTTTTTTTAAATTTTAAATTTTATTTTTTGTAAATGACCTCCCAAAAAGTGAAAAATATGTCATAGAAAATAAGAAAAACAGTATATATTGCTGAATAAAGTTAAAAGAAAGAAAGGAAAAAAAAATCTTATTTCATCAACGAGATAAAGAAGTACAAGGATTGAACCCAAGGCAGCCCCGTAATCCTTGTTTATATGGCAAGAAAGTCTTTTTCTTCATCTCTTCAGACACAGCCCGATTCACAGTGTAATGCAATTCATGAGCTGAAATTGATGGCCCCGTTGTTCTTCTACTCGACATTGATCCAACACTGTCAGTTGATCTAAAGCTACAATTCTTGATCTTGATGGCAATTTTTCTTCGAAACTCCATATTTCTTCAACTCTGTTGCCCTACTTTCTGATGCACTTCTAAACACTAACAAGTCCTTTATTTTCCTTCTTTTGTACCAAGATGAAGCTGAAAAAATGGATGAATTTGATGAAGAAGTTACAGCAGAAGAATTCATGGATGCTCCTTGATTGTTGTCGGCATCAAATAATAAGTCGAAAACTCTTAAAGGAGATAAAGATTTTGTTCTTCAAGAGTTTTCTTGAATGTTTTCTTTTTGGGTTTGGTCGATGGCAGCTGCAAATGGATCAAATTCTTTCTTCCTGTCGTTTAAGGATTAAATCCCACGTTAATTGAAGATAAAAACATACAAGGGTTTGTGTGGATATTTTTACTGGACTTTGTTACTTGTACAGTTTTCTTTACATTTGTGTTGATAGATGCTAAGATTGCATGCACTTTGGTCTTTGATTGGAATAAATGAAATTCAAATCAAGGATCAAAATGCATACCACCTCATCTCTTGTCAATAAATCTTAGAGATATTGAGCCTAACTCCACTTAACAAAATCGGCTTGTTAAGGGAGGTTTGCCCACACTATATTAATTGGTTCCAGGTTCTTACCACAGGCGATGTAGGATTTAACACACCCCCCTTACACACAGCGTGGACTTTGCCATACGACTGTGAAAACCGATATCGGGGGCTCAACACCGAAACTGGGCCTGACTCTGATACCATCTTAGAGATATTGGACCTAACTCCACTTAACAAAACCGGTTTGTCAAGGGAGGTTTGCCCACACTGTATTAATTGGTTCCTGGTTCTTACCACAGGCGATGTGAGATTTAACAATAAAGGTGAAACAATTTCTATACAAGTAGCTTAATTCATTTCTAAAATGAAAATTTGAAGTTCAATAAAATATTATAGGCCAAAAAAGAACAAACGAGCATTTCAATCTGTCTAAGGCTAAAAAGGCGTCACATTTTGAGATTGGTTTTCTCGTACCAACTCTTATTGATCAAAGATAAAAAAAAATAATGCTTGGCAACTCCTTCTAGTAATCAAGGTTGACGTTTTAAGATAGAATTTCAAGAATCGCTACCTGTGACGTGGGGAGAATTTCTTGAGGGATTGAGCTAATTTCGAAGAATCGGGGGGCTTGTTTTCGTATTGTAAGCCTGGAGGGTTTTTAAGGGCTTGATTTTTCCTCCATCAAATAGTTCATTAGCAGATAATCCAGTTGACCACTAAAATCAAAAGAAAAATCTACACCATCATCATTGGTAGTATCACCACCACCAGTTACGGCGGCGCTGTAATTGTTGAAGTCTCTGTAGAGGGCGGAGACATGAGTGGTGCTGGTGGGGGCACTGTAGAATAAGGTGCCAAATCGTTGTGGGCTTGAAGGGGTAGTTATGTATTGTTAATATATGAAGAATGTAGATCGAATGCTTTAGGGGAGAAGAAGTTTAACATAACAGAATGAGTTTAATAACTCAACAAAATGTGTGGTTTCATATGTGGTGGAGATGGCAGTGGTGATCAATATTAAACATAAAACAATAAACAATAAGCATAAAGAACATTTACGTATTGACAGGTTTCTCTCTGCTGGTATTGAACCAGCAGAGGAAAAGAGAAGAAGATGATTTCAAAGTCTACATTTTGTATATTAATTGTGTGTCTCGAGGAGTACAACGATGGGCTCTTTTTATAGAGTAAGTCCTAGACAATCTATCAACACTATCACATGCCTCTCCCCTTGATTTAAGGCTAGTAAAAAAGCCTAATATTTAAATATTTTCATCACATCTAGTTGGATTACTACCAAACTAGAACAATAAACTTGAACCACAATTACAAAGATTTGGTTGACAACAAAGCAGTGTTCTAAAAAGAGTAAAGCGTGGTTAGGCGTGAAGACCAAGCTTCAAGCTTTGCGAGTCTAGGCGTAAAAAAGTGTTTTTTGATTTTAAATTTTTAATTATTGTAAAAATCATTCAATAATTCATATAATATATACCAAATATCTAAAATTATAAAATATTGTATGTACTTAATAATTCCTACAAAAAAAGATAAGTTTCAAAATCATAATTACATAACATAAATAGTCTGTAGCTTAAATCTTATTTAACTTTTTATCGGACTCAAATTTAATATATTCTTCTTCATCAACAAAAAAAGAAAAAAGAAATGTACATTTAATGAATATGAAAATTTAAAAAAATAAGTAAATAAAATTAAGCGGTCAACGAGAACGTTGACCGCTTAATTCTCGCTGGCTTAAGGCGAAGCGCTTTAGTCACGTTTCGCGCTTTTTAGAACACTGCAATAAAGTGTCACCAATACGGGACAAACTCCCCTTTGACACTTTGATTGGAAACCCAAATTTTTCTTCAAAGTATCGATCCATCCATCATCAAAATTTCTTCATTTTTCTGGCCATTAGCTGTTGCTGAATTAGCTTACTGGATTTGCCATTTGAATACCGGATTTTGATCATTTTTGCAAGCATACCGAATATTTAGATTTAGCATACCGGATTTGGCTTTAGCATGCTGGATTTGAGATTTGGCTTGTATATCGGATATCAACGTTATAGAGTGACTTACCGATTTTTACGCTTATCGAATTTCAGCATTTTTCTCATACCGATTTTTCAACATTTTGATACCGGATAAGGAGAGTAAATGCAAGCTTACTGTATTTCAATATTTACATACCGTATATAACTTACGCATACCGGATATCAAACATACCGGATTTATTGTTGCATATTGGATTTTAGAGCTTTGCATATCGGTTTTCAGCTATTTTTTAGCTTCTCAACGTATGTCAACCACCCTTGCCTGGTTTTTCTTTCTTTGTTTGTTTGTTTTGTTTTGAAAAAATGTTCAGCCATTTAACACCATTTCCAGCCACTTTTTAAAACCTCTGGGGACGACTAAAATCTGGCTGCTGTAAACTCAGGTCCAGCCACTTTTTAAGACCACTAGGGAGGACTTGAACTCTAGTCTTCCAGCCATTTAACACCACTTGAAACTCAGGATCCTAGCTACTTTTAAGACCATAAAGGAGAGCTTTCACCTGGTTTTTTCCAAGAGTTAAGCCACCTTTTAAGACCACTAGGGAGGGCTGTAACTTTAAGGTTTCAAGGGCTACTGCTAAGCCAACCGATGCTCTTTTAGACCATTTTCTTTTACACCACAGAATGGCTGCTGCTGAAGCATCAAATGGAGACTACTTTCTGTTAAGGAAGAGCTCGAAACATGGCAACTTTACTCACTGCGAAAGTGCTTAGAAATGCAGGTTGTTAACAGCTATTTGATGCCTTTACAGGGCCTGATTTTCGAGGATCTTCCCAGGGCAGAGCTGAAACAAACAACGGCTTCTTTCATAGGGTAGAAAAGCTCGAAAATTTTGGCAACTCTCTATAAGAGTGCTCTGAAAATGATAAACCACAAAACAAAGGGTTTTTTTTTAAATCATCTTTTTGCTCGGAGCTTGCAACATTTTTGAAAAGCATTTTTGGCCCTTAAGATCATTTTTGGCTCTGATACCATGTTAAAATATGAAGAATGTAGATCGAATGCTTTAGAGGAGAAGAAGTTTAACATAACAAAATGAGTTTAATAACTCAACAAAATGTGTGGTTTAATATGTGGTGGAGATGGCAGTGGTGATCAACATTAAACATAAAACAATAAACAATAAGCATAAAGAACAATTACATATTAACAGGTTTCTCTCTGCTGGTATTGAACAAGCAGAGGAGAAGAGAAGAAGATGGTTTCAAAGTCTACATTTTGTATGTTAATTGTGTATCTCGAGGAGTACAATGAGGGGCTCTTTTGATAGAGCAAGTCCTAGACAATCTATCAACACCATCACATATCTTTCCCCTTGATTTAAGGCTAGTACAAAAGCCTAATATTTAAATATTTTCATCACATGTCTAGTTGGATTACTACCAAACTAGAACAATAAACTTGAACCACAATTACAAAGATTTGGTTGACAACAAAGTGTCACCAATACCCAACATGTATGATGAAGTGTTTGCGCTGTCAAAGTTGAACTCCACAAGAGGTGATGGTAACGAAAGATGATATATATATATATATATATATATATACACCAACCAAATACATACAAAGATGGAGAAGTGGGGGAGAGATTGTCTTGTACTATTTGGATATTGCATTATATTATGAGAACAATACATAACTCCTATATATAAGAATCATATTTCAAAACTAACAAACTTGTCAAATTATTTCAAAATTTAGGTGTTAATTCTGTTAGATTTTATTGTATTGACAATTCTTTATACAACTAATATAAAAGTTGTAAAAGTCAAGGAGTCAATTAGAATGGTGTATAGATGAACTAGATATCTTAGGGTTCAAGTTTGGAACAAGAAGGAAAGAGTCGTCGAATTTACGCTACCTATTGCCCATCTGATGCTCAAGCGGAAAAAACAGAAACATTATCACCCACCCCACTTGTCGCTCAGCTCTTACTCAAGCAATACCCCGATCGCTCTCTTATCGTTAGCCTGGCGGCTAGCGCTCGAGCGACAATATTATGCGTAAAACCTTAGTTCGCGTTTTTCAAGAGTTTTATCCGACCTATACTACCTAAATGCCTTCTACTATATATACCCAGGTGTTAACACATTTTGTGTGGTCGTTGTTCATTATATTACTCTTTCATAACATCATTTCAAGATCCAAGAATACATTTAAACCCTAAGATTGATCTTTTGATTCTTGAGATCATTCAACCACAACTTTGGAAAAACATCAAATTCATGTAATTCAAAACACTCACTTCGTATACACATACATGAATGTACTTTATCAATAGTTTTTAGAGGTTGCTGGAGATTGATGGAGGTTGGACCAAAAGTGCATGAAGTGTACAAGAACAAGATGTTCTTGGTGATCCACATGAAATAGATAATTCCAGAAGATTGGGAATAGGTGTGAGTGAAACATGTTTTAGCGGGTTTTGGAAATTGCAGGAATTAGATCAGCTAGGCCGGATCATATTGTAAGTTCATATTGTCTACAGTGGAGGTTACTGGCCTGATCTCGTTTTTGCCTAGTTGAGTTTTCTCCGTCAACATATTTTGTGTTATTTATTGCTTTCATATTATTGATTGTAGCATTCAAACCATATGATAATTTGACGTGATTGATTAATCATCTAGAAATAATTAAAAAGTAACATGTTGCTTTTAATTGTATAATTTCGCATGTTGGGTTAAAATAAATTGGTTAAATCTAGACTTTCAAGTGTATAAGAACTTTTCAAATTCCAATTAATAATATGGGAAATGTTATGGGTACATAACATTTCACATAAGGGTGTTCATAATATGAGTGAGGTGGGGCCCATGCTACAGTACCGTGAACCCCACTCCACTTATATTATGGACACCCCTATGTGTTTTACTATGTACACATAGCAAAACCCTAATAATATATATAATATATAATTAATTAGAAATAATTATTCCCACCCCACCTCACGGACACCACTCCATTTGTAAAAACTTTTTAGAAATTAAAAACCCTTTTTGGAGATTATACACCACCCTAGAACCAGCCACACCGATCCTTACCCTATCTCACACCTACCTCTAAAAAATTTCAAGTCACTGTATGTAATCAAGTCATTGACTTGTGTTATCTATAACTAATTGTGACCAAATTTGTCTTCAGTATAACTAACTATGACTAATTTAATCTTAATTATGACGATATATGATCAAGTCACAATCGATCACAATTAACTCAAAATTGATCACAACCAATCACGTTAAACATGTACTTGGTCACATATGGTCACCACAAACAAATCTGCACACACCGTAGACCAATACCAGAATCTACCACCAGTCACCACCATCATCACCTTCAATGCACCACCACTACTACCTTAAATTTAAATTAACGACTATAAATACTACATTCTCTAACTTGTGTTATCCGTGACTAACTGTGATCAAATTTGTCTTCAGTGAGAGTATCTGTAGCCAGGTCAGTCTAATTTGTGATTGTACATAATCAAGTTACATACAATCACAGTTAACATAGATCTGGTCACATGCAGTCATAATGAAGATAGACTTATTCACACCCGATTTCCTTTGCAACCACCACTCCGATACCACCACCACCACCACCACCACGTCAAGAACCAAATGCGCACAATCTCACCAACAAATTTTTGTCCAGTGCGCCCTCATCAACACGTTCAACAAACACCATCACCACAATACCCACAGATCTACACACCGTCACATAGATTTATGCATGCCATGCACACTAGAGCATTCTCACCACCAACAGAACCACCACGACCAACCATCACTGACTGCAGCTTTCTTACTCTACACAAAGATTAGAACTACCAACAGTTCGTCGGCTACAGAACCACTACCACCAACCATCACTGGCTGCACGTAGATCAGAGCCACCACCAACCATCAGAAACACAGATTTGAACCACCAACCATCAGCCTTCTTCTATACCCACAGATCGGAACTACTACAACCATTGTCAGTTGCACGTGAGGATGACGGCGTAGAAGCACCAGAGCTGCTTGGTAGAGGTCTGTCATGGTTGAACCTTCAACAATGACAGTTCCTTACTGTACACTGAAAATGAGATGATTTTCAGTTGGGTTAGCTGAATATATAACCAAATAAAATTGAAAACAGAATGGGGAAGGGGGAAATGATGTAAAACAACAAGAAAAGAGGGAGAAAAACACAAATAGAGAAGATAAACAACAGAGGAAGAGGTGAAAATGGCAGGAAGTCAAACTTCAATTCAACGTACTCCCAAAGCTTACAATACAACCCTATATAGAATAAACAAGGTAAAGGCTTTGGGCCAACCCAATAATAATACAAGCCCATTAAGATAAAATTAATGTAAATGATCCAATCTATGACATCCATTCCCTTTAAATTAACCTTGTCCTCAAGGTTCAAAGTCAGGATGTCATCTGTGTTGTTAGCAGCTTCCTCGTTCTCTTCACCACCCTTGGATTAAGTAGGTAATGCAAGGTAGCATATGCCAGGTTGATATTATCTGCACCACCCCCACCAACATTTCTTTAACCAACTTTTCAATTTCTAACTTCAATTTCTTGAAGGGTTGAGCTCCCTCTTTCAGTGGGATTTGGTGGTCATGAGACCTAGGAGAAGGCAGCCCTTTTGGCTCTTTAGACACCCATAGAAACTGGCCAATGACTTCCATGATTTGTTTGGGAATCTCCTTTTCTTTCCCTTCGGTGATGGTGTAAAGTTGTCCAGCAACTCATAACTATGTTTTGTAAGTAAATAATCCACTTTCTTCATTTCTATCAACATTACCTGTGATGCAGGGTCACCATTATGCAAAGTAATCTCATATTGCTTGTATTTAAATCTCACAAACCCCTTTACAAAATCAAAGATAATGGGGCCAAATTGGCTCATCCAATTTAATCCTAGCACCATGTCAGTGCCACCAAGTTCAAGGGTCCTTAGATTGAACTGGAATTCCTATTCATGTACCCTCCACACTAATGGTTGGCATATCGCCTTGCTTTCCAATTTGTCACCATTATCTACCATGACTTTCATGGTATTGGCTTCATCAATGGCATAGTTCAGTCTCCTAATTAATTTCTCATCTACAAAGTTGAGAGTGCTCCCACTATCAATGAGGGTAGATACTTTCTTTCCCTTAATTACCCTAGGGACTCTAATTGTTTGTGCTTCAGACTTTTAGCTAAGCCACTGATTGATATCTCCATGAATTTTTCACCTCTTTGTCCCTCTTTAGGTTCAGACTCCTCACTCTCCAGATGTTCTGCCATTGTTCCCACCTACATTATCTTACTATATGATTCAATTACTTCATCCCCTGTGTTGTCTGCAAACCTTCTGCATAATTCCTTAGAAAACATGCCCCAGTCTGCATTAGGATGACTTGCATTTAATCCATAAAACCATATATAAGCCTTCCCTTCCAAATACATCTTTGCAATTCCTAGCCTAAGTTCGTGAGGGACTTGGTGCATCTGGAAGTATTTCCTAGCCTTCCCAAGCCATTCACTGGATCCTACTTCTCCAAAGTGTGGAAAATCACTCTTAGGCAGCCTATTATTTCCCTTAAAATCTCCTTTAGTATAAGTGTTACCTTCAGTATTACTAGCTTCAGGGATATATATTACACTCTCATATCTCGCCTTAACAACAGTTTCTTCTACTCCTTTGTTTTTCTGCTCCATTTTTATATCTGAAGACAACTGGGTCAACATGGCCACTAAATTTTCGTATTTATGGTTCATACAAAACATTGAAGCTTCAATTTTTTTTTTTCTGTCTATGCTCAATTACCTGGAGAGTTTGATCCGTGGAAGCTAGCTTGTTCTCCAACCTGTTGGACACCGCCTTGAGTGAGGTACCCATACCAGTAATCACCAAATCCAGTTTCTTCAAAATTTCATCAATAACTTTGGCCCTTGTATCCATAACTAGTAAATACCCAGTTAAATTCGTTTGCTCGGATACTATTTGTCACGGTTGAACCTTCAACAATGACAGTTCCTCATCGTACACAGCAAATGAGATGATTTCCAGTTGGGTTAGCTGAATATGTAACCAAATAAAATAGAAAACAGAATGGGGAAGGGGAAAATGATGTAAAACAACAAGAAATGAGGGAGTAAAGCACAAATAGAGAAGATGAAGAACATCAGAGGAAGAGTGGAAAATGGCAGGAAGCCAAACTTCAATTCATCAATTCAATTCAACTCAACGTACTCCCAAATCTTACAATACAACCCTATATAGAACAAACAAGGCAAAGGCTTTGGGCCAGCCAAATAATAATACAAGCCCATTAAGATAAAATTAATGTAAATGATCCAATCCATGACAAGGTCGTAGACGTCGCTTCTCTAGTAGTAGTCCTCACTGGAGTCAGAGATCTGATGGAATTATTCTCTCACATCACCGTCGTGGTGTGGTGGTCAGTTACCGGAGAGAGAGAGAGAGAGAGAGAGAGAGTGTGTGTGTGTGTGTGTGTGGGGGGGGGGGGGGGGAGAGAAAATATTTTTTTAAAAATTTGAAAATGAATGGGGTGTGTATGTAAATTAACTTTAAGTAAATTTTTATTAGTTATAATTATTAAAATCTAATTACCACCTAATTTTTGAAACAAAAATTAATTTCCTTGTTTTTTGAAAATTAATCTTGAGATATAGGGTTTTGGGTAGTTTTCCCTTATATGATTTCCTATTAAATAATGTTAAAACCCATGTTTGGTTCAATTATAAAATTGAATTAAAATTTTGTTGTACTACATCTACATAATGATTTGCATACATATAATGTGGTGAAATATGATTAAGCTAAAATTTCTTCAACCAAATGAATATTTTTCCTTACTCTCTTTTCACACCTTATCTGTATGTAAATCATTATGCAATTCTTTACGTACAAGTAATATTATTCTTAAAATTTAAGTTAAAGTCAATAAATAGTTTTAGAATAATACTACTTATGCAAAACAGTTACATAATGATTTATATACACATGAGATGTCAAAAATAAAGTGGGAAAGCTTTTTTCTTTTTTTCTTTTTTTGAAAAAATTATTAACCAATCATATGTCACCACATCATGTGTATATAAACTATTATATAAATTTATTATGTACATATAGTACAACCGATAATTTTAACCACATTTTTTTGAGACTCATAATTTTTCAACAACACATTTCATAAACTTTTATCAGAATCTACTGAAAATATTATTTTATTCAAACCAAACATGGGTTAAGTATGAGATCTATTCTATCTACAATATATTAAAAGTGTAGATTGAGGAGAAACTTTTGATTACCAAATTTACCCTTACATATTTAGTTATATGTCCAATATACCATCATTTATCCTTATATATATAATTTTTCATTTTATCTTTACATTTTTATGTTTATGGTCAATAATACTCTTAAAATTAAATTTATTTCAACTAATTCAATTATTAGTAAAATTTAAATTATTTATTTTTTTAAAATTAAGTCAATTAATTTCCACTAGACACTATTATTATTAATTATCAGTACATGATTAATAAAAACTTATATAAATTCAAAATAAAAATTATAATAATACTACATATATAATTAACATGAAATGACATAGACTATTAAGTCAATTAATATTAATATTAATATATAAATATAAAAAAAATATATATATAATTAATAATGTAGATATTGTTTAACATAGAAATTTCTTATAAACGAAATAATTATAATTTAGAGAAGAAATAATCTTCAAAATAATCACTATATCTATAGTGTAGATAATGTATTGATCGATAGAATTTTTCAATTATTTGAAAATTGATGGAGATCTCATAGAGTACGAGGATAGAAATTGACTGCTAAAATAGAGCCATCGGGAAGGTGAGATTTTGTAATGGCTATGAACTCTAAATATACAGGTCGCTGGGCTATGTTGTACGAATGAGAGGTTGAATCCTTTGCAAAGTACAATGTCTTCTCTTTTAACAATATCAATTACTTTAAAAAAAATAATTTATTAGTATTTAAAAAATATTACGCATATCATTCTTTTCATACATAAGATGTGCAATGCATGTGCTTACTGCTAGTTACTCTAAGTGTATGTTTAGAAAAGTTGATAAGTAGTTATAGATTGAGAGTAATAAAAGTGTTTGTAACTTTTAAGTTGTGAGCCATATGAAATATGTGAATAAAAAATATGATTGATTAGCGTATTTTACACATTTATATAGGCTCTTAAGTTACTTAGTATTTGATTATTTGGGTGAATTTCTACCTGTATCAGTGTATATATTGTTTTTCTAGGTAAAACCCCAATGTTGATTTGAATTAAGAAAAAAAATGAATAGCTTTGAGCTTAATTGAAGCCCGAATAGTGAATTTGCATTACCACTAGGGAGTTGAGAACTTGATTAGAAGTTTGGAATAGTTGATTGGAGGATTTCATAAATTTTGATGATTTGGGGACCATAAGTCGAGGAATAAGAGACGTGGCGGTTAACTTGAACATGTTCAAATCTTGAATGACTAAAATTGAAAAGATTCAAAGTTGGAGGATCAATATGGATGAATTTAGAAGTTTAAGCATTGAAATTAACAAAGTCAAAGGTTGAAGGACTGAATTGAATGAAAGTTAAAGCTCGAAGAACCAAACTTTGTAAATAATGAAGAATTGAAGCTCTCGACCTCAAATTGCATTTTGATGTCGCGGCTGTGCACTTTAGGAACGTAAATTCCATATTAGTCTCACTTTCATAGGGATGGCAACGGGGCCGGGGTCCCACCTCGCCTTAGACGGGATGAGAATTTGCCCCTTTTTTTTTCACATTTTCAAAATTTCGAGTTATACTACCCTTAACCCAGAACCTAAAGTTCATTTCATATATTTTAAATATTTTTTTTCTAATTTTTTAAATCAAGATATTATAAACTTGCTTTGATTAATTGATATAAATCTTTCAAAAGCAAAGAATATTTATTTAACTATCATGATTTAAAAGTTCAGATTATACAATTTAATTATAATAAAAAAATTGAATGACCAAATTTATAAATTATATAAAACAATTGTTAGTTATGTAAAATTTTAAATTGACAATTGTATAATATACTTGTTGGATTAAAAACATATTATAAAATTATACATACATTTAACAATATTTTAAAACTAATCATTTATCAAAATTCTATTTAATTTGTTTTTTTTTTCACGAGTTAAATTGCCATCTCTACACTTTCACCTCACACACTTCCAAAAGATACGTGGTTGCTTCAAATATTAGGATGTGAAAGAATAAGCAATCAAGACACACTTTTTCCTAAGGTTCTAAAATACGTAATACGTTTCAATCGAGTATTAAACATTACAAGCAAATGCGTAATTAAAAGACGCACTTTTTCCCAATGTTAAAAAAATGTGTGATGTGTTACGATCGAGCATTAAACATTACAAGCATATGCGTAATTACGTGTTTTTTTTTCTAATTTTTAATATTATTTCATATATAGTAAAATAATAATAATAAATAAATTATTTTTTGAGCTTTATACACATTCCTAAAATTTTACCAAGAAAATATATATATTTTCAAAATCATAAATACTACAATATCTTAATAATCAATTCATACAATTAGATTAGACATGAACAACGATTTAAAAAAAAAAAATCCTAAATCTTGTCTAGGTATTTATCGGATTCCTGTTCAATCTCTTTTTCTTCTTCTTCTTCTTCATCATCCAAATCATTTTTCGTGTCATTCAATGGAATGTGCATCTAACATCAATATGTTTACCAACATATTTAACAATTGCAATTTCCCATCCAACATATCTCTAGAAATAGAATTTGATGCTATGAAAGAGTCGTTTTGCTCTACTGGCTCCTAGTAAATTGAAGCATGAATAAAATTCGATAAAAAATTAGAACCTTCAAAATGATTATAACCTACTGATGGACGAGTTTGAAAAACATTTTTTCCTAAAATTAAAAACTAGAGGAGAAATACGACATTCAAAGTTCTAATTAGGTAAACAATACAATAATGAAAAATGTACCTTCAAGTTTCTGCAACTTGATGAAGATCTCAATAGTGAAACTAGTGGAAGATCGAAGAAGAAGGAGGCTCAGGTTTAATGTTGATAGTTTACGACTCTATGAAAATATTATTTTGATCTTTAATTTTTTTAAACCTCGGAATCCTACGTACTGTTGTATATAATTCCCATACTTGGGTTATATGAGCTAATTTGATATTTGTTGGCTCACTTTGCCTTTTTTTTTTTTTTTTAAATAAATGAGCTAGACATTTTAAGATTAATTTGAACACAATTTTAAAGACAAATGTGTGCGCATTTTGACATTCAAGCACGCGTATGCGGTCAACAAAATGGATTGACCGCATTATTACATGCATATCTTATATGTGAGACGTTTCGTAAACATCTATGCTCGCATTTTAACGCATTGCTTCTTCCTCACACTTTAATGGGTAAAGCTCATAAACGGTTGAATTCAGGGCCTCTGGATAACATCATAGGCATTTGGCAAACTGCCACACTTGCTATACATGTCAATGAGAGCCATCGTCACAAAAAATCTTCTTCTACAAAAAAACCAGTTTTGCTACTAAAACAGTGTATTTCTCTACCTTTCTGCAACAAAGAAAGGCCCGTTCAATCCTGAAGTAAGGTCAGAATAGTAGTTGAGTTTGGCTTAATACTTTCATCCTGCATTTGAATACAAAACTAAAGTGCATCTTTATAGTAAACTTCATGTGAACAACCTGATATTAGAGCTGTTTATGAAACAGCATTGGGATTCAAGCCTAACGTTTTGATTTCACGAATCATTGCTAAAGCTTCCTTAATACATCCAGCCATTGAATAACCAGACATTATGCCGTTACATGTCACTATATCACGAAATAGCTCCCATGCATAATTTAGATAGGCGAGGGCAATGTAACTCGAGATGATTGAGTTCCACAAAGATAAGTTGCGATTTCCCATTAGATCAAATACGGGTCAAGCAATTTCAAGATTATCGTTCTTTGAGTACACACTGATCGAAGAATTGCATATCCAGAAATGCATGCAGAGCCTGCAACCATCTCTCATTCCTCAAATGTACCAAAACAACTTCTTTCCACAACAAAAAGTTGTGATCTATTGGCTTATTGTCGTTTTGATTTTCCTTTGTATTTCTTTTTGCTTGTTCCGGGTTTGGCCGGTTAGTTGATGTAACATTGTTTTGACTTGTCCACTCGGGTATTCCCGTAGTATTTGTTTTGTTTTTTTGATTTAGGCATCTTTTGCCCGGGCTTGTCCGGTGTAATTGTATGTCCGTTTCCATTGATTTCGCCCGGGTATGCCCGGATGTACTTGTACATGGTTTTGGTTTTGATCTATATATTCATTTACCGATCAAAAAAAAAAAAAAAAAAAAAAAAGTTGTGATCTGATCTTTCGTCAAACACCTTATTAGCACTATCTACACTCAAAAACTTCCCATTAAAGTTCATCAATGCACATTTAGGATACATTTCAAAATCAAATCCCCTTTTGATCAAACAAGGTCAAACTTCCAGGCCCAAACATATACTAGAATGATACCTCAAAAGCTAGCTGTTGAAATTGGAGAACCCAACTCTATATAAACAGCACGTCGAAAGCCCATACATTTGTAATTGGAAATATGACATCAAACAAGCTCGAACTTCCAGGCCCAAGCATGTATCCTCTAAATTCGCACAAAATTTCAGTGCAATTGCCAGAATTTTAATGCCAAATCTCACACCTTTATTAGGCAACTCAACAAAAACTTCACCAATTTAATGAGGGTCTCCACCAGAATACCTATAATTTGCAACATAAAAGAATTCCAACGGAACTGTTCTCCTGCGCTTTGACTGACGACCATTAAATTTGAATTTAATTTAATTTTATTGTTGTACTCGTTCGACGTAGTTTGAATTAAATTTTTTTTTTGGTCTTTCGTTAATTTTTTATTTTTTTGGTCCTTCAATTGTTAATATTAAAAAAAAAATTAATAAAAGACAAAAAAAAAAAACAAATTTAATTTATACTACATCGAACGAGTATAAAAAAAAATAGGTAACAAAAGAAAAAAAAAATTAAAAAAAAATGTTGTCAGCCGCTGGTTTCAGCGGCTGACAACAAAAAAAAAAAAAATATTAAAATAAGGCTTTGCCTTGCCTTTTGGCAAGGCAAAGCGTATTTTGTTCTCCTGCGCTTGGAGCGCAGGAGAACAGTTCCGAGAATTCCAATACAAATAGTTTAGTGCAAAACTCACAAAGAAAACCATTGTAGCAGTACGGAGATCACCAAATTCCAAGTAAGACATAATCAAAGATTGCACATTTATAATTGAATCCCATTTCATGAATACTGCTAACATCTAGGCATGGCTTGATTTGACAGAATCAAGGGATATTTAAGTTCATTAAATGAAGACAGGTTTGACAAGAAATCAAAAGATATAGGTAACATTGAGCAGGCTGAAATTGGCTGCATGAGTTTTTTGTGGGTTTTTAGTGAGAGGTAGTTGAGGGAGTGATGAATTGAAATTGAAACTGTGCAGGGAATTTATGGCCTATATCATAGATGTCAAATAAGTGTATATTGTGTAACAAATGACTGTTGCAAAAGGAAGTTGGAGGATTCATAACCAATAACTGTAACATAACTGAAAGAATGAAAAGACAAAAGATGTCTAAAATAAGAGATATTTAGTAAAATATGGTTTGTTTATGCATTGAAGATAAGAGGATACTGGATGGACAGTACAGGTTCCTGAATCACTTAACGCCCATGGATACTACTGACATATATACTAGAAACTATCTTTTCTCGTGATTTCTAAATTGAATTTTTTTTTTTTTTTTTTGCACCATAGAGATTGGAGATACCTGGAATGTAGGTGGTTTGCAAGTTAAAGAATCGTTTGCAATAATTGAACACGAGAAGAAATTAAGTGAAAACATTGTTTGTTCAAAATGGAAAGAAGATTAAAGTAACATGTAAAATTGATCAAGACAAAACTTATAAATTGGATTTGTATTCGAAAAACTTAACCTTAAGATCGACTTATCAAGTAGAGCTAAGTACATGTATGGGACCTACTTGACTTAACACCCATATATAAATAAAGTAATAGAAATAGATGAATCCTTTCAAATGAAAAACTTGAAAAAACATTTTTATTTTTTATTTTTTTTACTTTTATCAATAAAAGATGAATATTTTGAAAATGTACTCTTTAACGATATTCAACTCTTGCCACCGTCAATTCTAGTGCCTTTGATTTGTGAAACCCTATCGATTCCCCACGGACGGTGCCCACTTTTTGACCCCAAAAATGCAAACCAACGAATCATTGGCCACCCCCTTGCTTAGCCACATCTCTAGATCCTTTTCCGGTCAGTGAAGCTCCAATGGAGGAGTATTTTGGTGGTGGGAGCTGTCAAGAAAAGTTCTAGGAGAAGAAGAACAAGAATTTGGCTAAGGTTTCTAATATTCGTATCAGCACCTTTGTGGGGTCGTTTTGTATCATGTGGATTTATGGAGTAACACAACAATGAAGAAAATGATATTTATAAGAGAGCGTATATTCACATCTTGCAGAATAGATAGAATCTTACTGAGAAAAATATTCGATCCCTTGGAGAAAATTTCCGTGTCCAATGAATATCTTTATTGAGAATGATTGGTACATCAAGCTCTCTACGTGATCTCTTGGAGGAAAGAACCAAATCTTTTGCAATATTGTTAAGTTTGGCACAAAGTATATTGGATACTGTTGGGTTTGATACCTAATAAATCTCGGGCTATGATGTAAACATCGGATTATAACTTCACACGCCTTGGCCATTGGTGAATTGATTATCAACAACCAAGTCTATGCTAAACTTTGGGTTTGGTAGTCTTTTTTGTGTATTCTTCTCTCAAAGAGGAACAATATATATAGGATTACAAGATATAAGTTGATTGTAGATCCTAAATTAGTGGATTACATTAAGGAGTAAATTAAGAATCTCTCCAAACTTCTTCCTATAATTCTGCTACTCATAATTTTCCCTACAATCACGTTGACACTCCCCCTCAAATTGGTGCAAAGATGTCTTTTAAGCCCAACTTGTCTAGAGTTTTCCGAAAGACTTCTGTAGGAACATCATGTGTTAAAACATCTGCTAACTGTTCACTAGATCGAACAAAGGGAATGTCCACCAATTTTTGGTTTAGCTTTTCCTTGATGAAATGTCTGTCTACCTCAATGTGTTTGGTTAGATCATGTTGTACTGAATTATTAGCTATTCTCGAGCTGCATTATTATCACAGTACAAAAGCATAGGCTCTTTAGGAGTGACACCGATCTCGATAAGCAATAATCTAATCTACAATAATTCTGATATTCCATGAACCATGCCTCTATACTCTGCCTCCGCTGATGACATTGCCGTAACATTTTATTTTTTGCTTCTCCATGTGACAAGATTTCCACCTACAAATATGAAGTACCCAGAGGTTGATCGATGATCTGTGATATTCCCTGCCCAATCTACATCGGTATACCTTTTTACTTCCATATGCTCATACTTCTTAAAGGTCAACCATTTTCTGGGTGTCCCCTTTAAATAACTCAAAATCCTCATAACAGCAGCCATGTGATCCTCACTAGGTTCATGCATAAACTGACTTACCACATTCACCGCATAGGAAATGTCTGGCCGTTTGTGCGACAGATAGATTAATCTCCCTACCAACTTCTGATATCGATCCTTGTTTGTTGGGACTTGATCCGGGTAAATGGCAAGATGATGATTCTGAATTATGGGAGTTTGAGCAGGTTTACAATCTAGCATACTTGTTTCGGACAAGAGACCAAGTATATACTTTCGTTGGGACAAGTATATGCCTTCTTTAGACTTTGCAACTTCAATCCCCAAGAAATACTTCAATCCTCCTAAATCTTTCATTTCAAATTCAGACGATAAATATTTTTGCAAATTTTTTATTTCTTTTGTGTCATCACCTGTCACAACCATATCATCTATATAGATGATCAAAAGAGTAACTTTACCATTCTCGTGTTTGATGAACAAGGTGTAGTCTGAGTTTGCTTGGTGATACCCATTTCTTCTCATAGCATTTGTAAATTTCCCAAACCATACTCTTGGTGACTGTTTCAACCCATACAATGCCTTCCTTAATTTGCACACTTTGTCTCCAGGCTGTGCAATATTAAAACCAAGAGGAATATGCATGTATACTTCCTCTTCTAAGTCCCCATGCAAAAAGGCATTTTTCACATCAAATTATTTCAACGGCCAATTAAAATTTGCAGCCAATCATAAGACTCTGACAGTGTTCATCTTTGCAACTGGGACGAAAGTTTCCTGGTAATCGATGCCAAATGATTGTGTATATCCCTTCGCTACTAACCTCGCCTTATATCGATCAATTTTCCCATCTGCTTTGCGCTTGAGAGTGAATATCCATTTGCACGAGACTCGTTTTTTCTGGAAGAAGAGACACAATGTTCCATGTGCCATTTTTCTGTAGTGCATCCATTTCAACTTGCATTGCTTCTGCCCAATTCGGACATTTTAAAGCTTCTTCAACCTTTGTAGGTATCTTTATGCTCTCTATCTGATTTACAAAGGCTTGATGTTGTAATGACAGTCTGTGAGTAGAGACATACTGAGTGATTGCATATTTTGTTTTCCCATTTGGAGAGTACCTATTAGGTGGTTTCCCACGATTTTTTCTAGGAGGCAAAGAGTAAGATGACACAAGGAATATAGAAGAATTAGAGCCTTTGGGAGTACTTACCTTAGGAACATCCGTTGGCTTTTGAACGTGTACTTGAGGAGAGGAAAGAACGTCTTCATTAGTAATGTCTTCGTTGCATACATCAAGAATGGCTTGTTCGTTCGATTGAACAATTTCTCCCTCTAAACCAGAAATCTGTTGTGGAAAATCAATCCAACTATAGTTTTCATGATGTATCTTCCCCTGCGAACTAGAGGTGGTATGATCATTACAGAAATAATATTCTGTTTCTGATAAGGTGACATCCATGCTAACATACATATGGTGAGTAGAGGGGTGGTAACATCTATAACCCTTTTTGTGAGGGTGAAAACTAAGAAAGGCACATCACACTGCACAAGGATCTAGTTTAGTGCGTTGAGTCTTGGGGAGATGAACATATACTACACACCCAAAAACTCTTGGTTCTAACTGTAATGAACATGGAATCTGAACATGTTGGGCAAGCACCTCTTGAGGAGTTTGAAATGAGAGCACCCGTGATGGCATCCTGTTCATGAGATACACCGCATAAGTGACAACATCAATCCAGTAAGTTCGTGGAACATTTGAACCTATAAGAAGTGCTCTGGTTGTTTCAAGTATGTGCCTGTTCTTACGCTCAGCAATTCCATTTTATAGTGGAGTATGGGGGCGTGTAGTCTCGTGGAGAATACCTTGGGCTTGAAAGAATTGTGAAAGTTCAAAGTTTAGGTACTCTCCACCATTATCAGATCTCACCATTTTAATTGGAAGAGAATACTGAGTTTGAACCATGTTGTAAAAAATTGGAAAAATAGCACACACATCACTTTTATATTTCATAGTGTATAACCAGGTCATTCGGGTGCAATCATCTACGAAGGTAATAAACCACCGAATTCTAGATTGAGAGGTAATAGGTCAGGTCCCCAAATATCTGAGTGAATTAACTCAAATGGGACTGGTCGTTTATTCAAACTTAAAGGATACGAGGTACGATGGCTTTTGGCCAAATTGCAGACATTACATTGAAGAGAAGATTATGAAATATCACCAAATAAAGATGGAAATAAATTTTTTAAATAACCAAACGATGCATGTCCTGGTCGACGATGCCACAACTAAATATTCTTCAAATTATTATCATTGCGACTTCGAACTTGATTAACCTGACCAGTTGTAACATCATCTACATAGTATAGCCCTTTCCGCTTAGTACCACACCCAATGATTGCCTGAGTCCGGATATCCTGAAGCAAGCAAAAAGTGGGAAACTGATGAATTTAGTATGACATTTTTGTTGTTACTAGTTGCATTTTGGTTCTAGACTTGTCACACGTTTTTTGTTCATTTTGTAACTTGTAATAGTTAGTCTAGTTTGGTCTGATGTCAAGTTGCTGATGTAGACTAGCTGTGAAACTGTAGTAGGCACTTTAGTTGGTAGAATATTATTTTATTTCTGCACTATATGTATGGAGCCGTGTGCCATCAATTTGTGTAATCAATTAAGTAAATTTCCCTCCTCTTTGTCTTCTACAATCTATCAGTGGTATCAGAGCCTCTTTGAGGTCTTTGAAGAAACGAAAAATATCAGCAAACAAGAGAGAAAACCAGTAAGAACCTTCAAAAAGCTGAGTGATCCTTAGTAAAAAAAAGTGATATGGCGTCAACCGGTTTTTCAGCTCCTCTACCTGCAGCATTCACAGGAGAGAACTACGACTTCTGGTCTGCGAAAATGAAGGCTTACTTAAAGGCCTATGACTTGTGGGAGATAACTGAAACTGGAGCAGAACCACCACCCATAAGAGCCAATCCTACCATAGCCCAACTGAAGCAGCACAGTGAGGAGACTGCCAAGAAATATAAAGCTCTTTCCTGCATACAATCAGCTGTCTCAGATTCCATATTCACAAGAATAATCACTTGTGAATCAGCAAAGGAAGCTTGGGATAAGTTGAAGGAAGAATTTAGGGGCAATGAGAGGACGAGGCAAATGCAGGTTCTGAATTTAAGGAGAGAGTTTGAAACTCTAAAGATGAAGGATTCTGAAAAGGTTAAAGAGTTTGCTGATAGACTGATGAAGGTGGTTAATCAGGTCAGATTACTTGGAGACGATCTACCAGACAAGAGAGTAGTGGAAAAGGTGTTGATAAGCTTACCAGAAAGGTTCGAATCCAAAATATCTTCACTGGAAGATTCAAGGGATCTGGCAAGCATCACCTTGGCTGAGTTGGTCAATGCTCTTCAAGCCACTGAACAAAGGAAATTGTTCAGGCAAGAAGAACAAGTTGAGGGTGCTTTGTTTGTAAAAGGCAAGCACAAAGCACAGAAAAACCTTAGTGGAAAGAAGCCACAAGGTGAAAAGAAGGAAATGGAAGCCAGAGGTTCTGAAAAAAATACTAAGTAACCTCCTTGTCGACATTGTAAAGTAAAAGGCCATCCTCCTAGACGATGTTGGTTCAGACCTGATATTCAATGCAGGTCTTGCAAGCAATTTGGACATATGGAAGTGGTTTGCAAAAGGCAAAAGGAGAGAGCTGAACATCAGCAAGCAAAGGTTGCTGAAGACCAAGCTGAGGAACATCTTTTTTCAGCTTTAAATGACACAGCTTGCAACAAAATTCAGACATGGCTGCTTGATAGTGGATGTACTCATCACATGACATCAAATGCAGACATTTTCGTGGAAATGAATGATAGCTACAGATCAAGAGTAAAGGTTGGAAATGGGGAATATGTAGCAGTAAAAGGCATTGGCAAAGTGTCAGTCCAGACTCCAACGGGTAATAAGTTCATTTCAGATGTCTTATATGTTCCAAATATTGATCAGAATTTAATAAGTGTTGGCCAATTAATTGAGAAGAGCTATTCCCTAGTATTTAAGGATAGTTGTTGCACAATTTTGGACCAAAATAACACTGAACTGATGACAGTTGAAATGAAAAACAGAAGTTTTCCATTGGAATGGAAAAACATGAGTGTACAAGCTTTAACAAGGACTGTAGTTGAGTCTGAACTATGGCATAAACGATTGGGGCATGTTAATTACAATTCACTTAAGCATTTGAGTGAGTATGAGCTAGTGGAAAGTATGCCAAGAATAGGTGATACTGCTTGTGTCTGTGAAATTTGCCAAAAAGGAAAGCAAGTCAGACTTCCTTTCCCTCAAAACCAATCTAGAAGAGCTCAAACTAAACTCCAATTGGTTCATTCTGATGTCTGTGGACCCATGAATACCTCAACCTTGAATGGAAGTAGATACTTCACTCTGTTCATTGATGATCTTACCAGAATGTGCTGGGTATATTTTCTAAGAATGAAATCTGAAGTGCCTGCTGTTTTTCAGAAATTTAGGAGCTTTGTTGAGAATGAAAGCAATTATAAGATCAAAGCTATCAGGACTGACAATGGAACAGAATATACCAGCAATCAATTCAACAAATTTTGTGAAGAAGTGGGAATTAAACATCAATTGACAATTCCCTACTCACCCCAGCAAAATGGAGTCTGTGAGAGAAAGAATAGAACTGCAATGGAGATGGCCAGGTGTTTATTACTGGAAAAAAATGTTCCTAAAATCTTCTGGGCTGAGGCTGTTAACACCTCAATCTATCTGCTGAATAGGCTGCCCACTAAGGCTTTGGACAAACTAACTCCCTGTAAGGCATGGTATGGTGTTAAACCAAATATATCTCACCTGAGAGTGTTTGGAAGTGTATGTTATATGCATATACCAGATGCCAAAAGGGATAAGTTATGTCAAAAAGCAGAGGCTGGAGTCATGTTTGGATACTGTGATAATGCTAAGGGTTATAGGATTTATAATCCTAAAACCAGCAAAGTTGTTTCATCCAGGGACGTCAGATTTGATGAGAGTTCTACATGGAATTGGGATTCAAATGAAGTGAATAAATCTGAAGCTCCAAGGTTGATTTCTCAAGCAGAAGATGCTGGTAATGATGATGAAAATGGAATAGAAGGTGAAGCTGAACCTGAAGCAGAATCAGATTCAGAAAATGAAGTGGTTAGAACAAGATCACTCCAGGATATATATGCTGCTTGTAATTCTGCAATTCTGGAGCCTGCAAATTACAATGAAGCAGCACATTCTAAGGAGTGGATAGAAGCCATGAATGATGAGGTAATGGCAATTGAAAAGAATAAGACTTGGGTGCTTGTTGACAGACCAAGTAACAAAAATGTCATAGGAGTTAAGTGGGTGTTCAGAATAAAGCTGAATGCAAATGGTTCAATCAACAGATTCAAAGCAAGGCTAGTTGTTAAAGGCTATGCACAGCAATTTAGGATTGACTTTACTGGCACTTTTGCTCCTGTTGCCAGACTCGAAACTATAAGGGTATTGTTTGCATTGGCTGCTCAATCAAAGTGGAAAATACATCAATTAGATGTAAAGTCTGCCTTTTTGAATGGAGACCTGAATGAGAAAATTTTCATTGAGCAACCTGAGGGTTTTATCAAAGAAGGTGAAGAAGATAAAGTGTATTTACTAAGGAAAGCCTTGTATGGCTTGAAGCAAGCGCCAAGGAGCTGGTACAGCAAAATTGACACTCACCTTTGCAGCCTTGGTTTCAATAAAAGTGTTAATGAGCAAACATTGTATGTTAAATCAGTGGAGGAGGATTTGCTCATTATTTCACTCTATGTAGATGATCTTTTGATCACAGGAAGTAAAGAAGAACTGATTGATGAGATAAAGGATGAGTTGAAGAAGGATTTTGAGATGACTGATCTAGGAAAGATGAATTTTTTCCTTGGAATGGAGGTTGATCAAACTGAAGATGGTATCTTTGTTTGCCAAAAGAGGTATGCTAAAGAAGTGTTAGATAAATTCCACATGGAGAATTGTAAACCTGTTAACACTCCTTTGGTAGTAAATTTAAAATTGATGAAGGATGATGGTGCAAAGAAAACAAATGAAAAAATATACAGAAGTTTGGTAGGATGTCTGTTGTATCTCTCAGCCACAAGGCCAGATTTAATGTTTGCTGTTAATCTGTTGTCCAGATTTAGACAAGATCCAAGTGAAATTCACTTCCAAGCAGCTAAAAGAGTGCTGAGGTACATTAAAGGGACACAGGATTATGGAATCAGTTTCAAAAAATCAGGAAATCTGGTGTTGAAAGGATTTACTGATAGTGATTGGGCAGGTTCATTGGATGACATGAGAAGTACTTCGGGTTATCCTTTCTATGCTGGTTCAAGCCTTATTTGCTGGAACTCTATCAAGCAAAAAACCGTGGCTCAATCTACTGCAGAAGCTGAGTATATAGTAGCAACCGAAGCAACAAATCAAGCAATATGGCTGAGAAAAATCTGAAAGATTTGAAGCACGAGCAATCTGAGGCAACTACCATCTTGTGTGACAACCAATCAGCTGTTGCAATTGTAAAAAACCCAGTGTTTCATGGAAAAACCAAACATATAAACATCAAGTACCATTTTATTAGAGAAGCACAAGAGAAGAAGGAGGTGAAGATGATGCACTGCAGCTCAAATGAACAAGTGGCTGATATCTTCACTAAAGCATTGCCAACGGACAAGTTTGAAACATTAAGGAAGTACTTTGGTGTTTCCAACAAAAATGCCAAGGAGGAGTGATGAATTTAGTATGACATTTTTGTTGTTACTAGTTGCATTTTGGTTCTAGACTTGTCACACGTTTTTTGTTCATTTTGTAACTTGTAATAGTTAGTCTAGTTTGGTCTGATGTCAAGTTGCTGATGTAGACTAGCTGTGAAACTGTAATAGGCACTTTAGTTGGTAGAATATTATTTTATTTCTGCACTATATGTATGGAGCCGTGTGCCATCAATTTGTGTAATCAATTAAGTAAATTTCCCTCCTCTTTGTCTTCTACAATCTATCAGAAACATCAGTACAACACAGTCTAACTGTTCAGTGATTTGGCTAACAGATAGCAAATGATTGGATAATGCGGGAACAAGTAAGCAGTTATGTAAAGAAAGAGTGGGTGTAAGAGTTATTGATCCCGCGCCAACAACTGGGGTAGTCTCCCCATTAGCAGTCACAACGTTAGTCTTGGAAGGTGAGGTCATGTACTGAAACAAAGATTTGTTGTAAGTCATGTGTTCTGTTGCACCCGAGTCGATGATCCAGTCTGTATCATGTGTTGTGGATGCAGAATTTTTTTTTCTATATTACCTAAATTGTCCAAGGATAAGCAGTTGGTTAGAGAGAGTAATTCACCATGTTCAGTGTGATCAACTTTGCTTGTTGCAATAGCAGCTACACATGGTTCAGTATCTGTGGTATTGGCTACTTTTGCTAGAGCTAGTCGTTTATTGTTTTGTCCCCTATTTTGCTTCCTCTTTTCTAAGAACTAGTCAGGATAACCATGGATTTCAAAGCAAGTATCCTTGGTATGGCGTGTTCCGTTGCAATGGCTACAACGTAACTTGTCTTTTTCAGTTTCCTCAATAGCTTGAAGAGTGCTTTTGGAATTAGAGGAAGTGGTCTTGGAGACCATTGCCATGTGTGAACCTTTTCTAGGCTCCCCTTTTCTAAGCATGGTTACTTGTCGTCGTGCCTTTCGTTGAACCATATTAAAGCATTCTTCAATGCCTGGAACAGTTTTCATTCGAAGAAGATCACTTATGATAGAATCAAAACTCTCATCCAGACCTGCAAGGAAGTCATACGTTCGATCTTTCCGAATTTCCTCATGTCTGGTATGTAGGTCTGTGGTACATACAGCTTTGATGGGGTTTCTTTTATCAATTTCTTTCCATACACTATTTAGCTCAGCATAATACAATTGGACGGGTCGTCCATTCTGTTTGGTCCTCGTAGCCTTGCAACGCAGCTCGTAATATTGTGACTCATCAGCTCCATCGTAGAGAGTTTGAGTGACACTGTCCCAAATATCTTTTCCATGGTTTTCAACAGTCATCCACACACAATTGCATCCTCAGTAATCCACTTTGTGTAACTATTGTCCTTCTCATCCACTTTCGAAGTCTGACCAATTAAATAGCCAGTTTGTTTAATCCTGCAGCATGAACTTCTATCATAAGTTAATTCGATTGGGATTGGGTTTTGGTTCATAACCGTGATGGTTGTATTTTCTTGAGCCATGGTGAATCTCTTGTTTCGAGATTATGAAAGAAGGAAGTAAAGAGAGATTAATTGGTTGAGGTATTCATGGATCAATCTGTTGCTTTGATACCATGCTAAACTTTGGGTTTGGTAGAGTATTTTCTGTGTATTCTTCTCTTAAGGAGGAACAATAAATATAGGATTACAAGATATAAGTTGATTGCAGATCCTAAATTAGTGGATTACATTAAGGAGTAAATTAAGAATCTCTCCAAACTTCTCCCTATAATTCTGCTACTCATAATTTTCCCTACAATCACGTTGACAATCTAAAGGCTCTTCCTGGCCAACTTATTTTACCTCTTGGATGGCTTTGTGTCTTGGCCTATTTAGCCTTATTATTGGTCCAACTAAAGGCGTTCTTTAACCTATATATATGGTCCCTTTTTGCCCTAGCCGGTGTACATGATTTGTGTGTGAAAATAAGAGAAAAACATGGCCTTTGTGGAGAGAAAAAGTGGCCACCTTTGTGGTGCAAAAACCGGCTGCTTCATTGTCCAAAAAACCGGTGAATTAACTTTGTGTTTTGGCCTTCATCTCGCATCTTCTTCCATTGCTTTTCCCTTGCCTTTGTGGCTACAAATCATCACCGTTATTTTGTCTTTTGTGGGTCAGATTGAGAAGAAAACGAGGTGAATATATTGATTGTAAATCAGAGCCGTTTGGATTGGTTGTTTTGTAAAGAAAGGTAACGTGATACTGAGCCCAAAAAATACCGTTTTGACGACCTTTGGAGCAAGCTTCCGCGACAGATACTACAATTAACTTTCTATCATTTTGTTGCAAAAAGATTTCAATGTTACTCTTGAATTCTGAATTTAAGCTCCAAAACACAAAGAAACTAGAGAAATAACATTTAATTCCCAATCAATTAATTGGAATCTCACAATCAAAGAAAAATTATGATTCACCTGAAGCATCAGTAAATTGAATTTGCCATATTATTTCTACTTCAGCAATAAACAAATCCCACAAATAAATCAAACCATCTATCAGTCTTCATAGTTACACTATAATCAAAACTTGCATTATAATCATATATATGTATATATAAGGATAACTTATATACTATTGAAGAAACAATGAAGTTTGAAACTTTTGCAAAGTACTCTATAATTATCAAGAAACAATGGACTAACTCAATATAAGAATAGCCAGAATTCAAAATATTCAAAATTTATGAACAAAAGGAACAACTTCCAATCTTGGTTAAAATTGCCAGTCATACTTATAACTTAATAACATATATTAATTAGGAAAAATAGACAAAAAACTAAAAATAAAAATATATCTAACTCTTTGCTCTTATAATATCTGGTGGAAAGTAAAACAACAAGATTATTGACATAATTCTCTTTAAAGAGAACCCAATAAATAAAGGAAAAGACTAGTTGGTTTGTTTATTCTTCGGCCCAAATGGTCTCAAGAAAGGTTTATGTGTTTTTTTTGAATGATGAGTATAAAAGTAAAATAGAATCATTTCAAAGCACATATAAGAAAATAAAATAGAATTACAAACCTAAGAGGACGATAAACTTGAAGCAGCAAGCTTGTTTCTGGAAAATATCACTCACAAATGGAGAAAGAATTAATAGGATTTTCTATTGGATCTGACTTAATTAACTACAAATTAATTGTATAAAAGTAACAGCACAAAAGAAAGTTTCAAGTGAAGGAAACAGGCTCAGCTTAATTAATGTGTGTTCTGATCTCTTCTACGGATAAAACCCTAATCCCTTTTTGAATAAGCAATGACAAACACAATCAAAATCAAAATCGAAATCGAAAAACAAATAATAATTAAGAACAAAGATATACAGTTGTTCATCCACTGACCGTTACAGCTAGAGTAAATCGACCTCAAATAATTGTGTATGGTCATCATAAGTGTTGATGCCTTCATTGCCTTGAAGCATTGAATCAAGGAATATTAGGAAAAAACCATGGCAGATTTTGGTTCCTTCTCCCAAAAGGCTCCAAGGTTTTGCATAAATAATCTATTGATTATTACATGTAGTTCCAGAAGCCTTTGAAGGAGAGAGAACAAAAGTCTGCCTTGGTGATACATTAGAGAAACTTATGTGAGCAAGAAGTGAAATTTTGTACTGGCTTGATGATTAAATTATGGAAGAGAGAAAGCCTAGCATTAGCAAGAAATCATGACCAATGTGTGGGAGGGAAATTTGTTGTGGGGCCTAAGTATCATCGCCACGTAGAAAAACTAAAACTAAATTTAAATCGATAAGTATTTGTCTCAAACAACTTCAAATTCAAGTCTATTTATGAAAATTATGCTATCAAGCACGTCATGCTTATCCAAGAAAGACATAATTAGTTAGCTCGCATTCAATGGATATTGAAAACTAAATATATTAACTGTTTAAGATTTTAGATAAAATGCTTCAACAACTTGAATTAATAGATTTTTAATTCTTGATATATTCAGATCGAAACTAGTAAGGATATATATGACCCTATGAAACTCAAGTCAACCCTTCTCAACAGAGAATAAAGCAGATTAGGCATTTCAACCTATCCCAATAACCCAATTTATTCCTTATTAGAACAATTTTTGTTATAAATTGATATCCTTCTTTAAGTGGGAATGTGGGATATATATATTAAAATCCAAAAAATTATTGACCTAAAAGGTTAGGCTTAGATAATGTCATTCAAAAGTTAATTATTAAAGATGGAGTAGACATATTTATTACTACAATATAGTTTTTAATTAGGGGTGGACTTAGACAACTTGAGTTAGACGATCACAAACAAAATTTATAGTTACATTCTAGTTTTTTTTTTTTTTTTTAAAGTGGGGTCACTTGACCCTATAGGACCCCAGGTCCGCTCATATTTTTAACACGTCCCTCACACTCATAATGTACCATCTAGTATCTTAACATGAGCTTTTGCTCATTGAGCTAATCTTAAGTTATAAAAATTTAAACAATTAAAGTGGAGTTACATTTATTTATTTATTTAAATTTAATATTTAATAAAATAATCCATTTGAGTTAATCTTAAACTTTCTCGAAAGTCGCAATTTAAATTATTCCAGTAACATGCTCAAGATTCATAGGATGGTATAAATTATTAATTTTTCAAAATTTGGGTTCAAAATCCAAGGATCACATTGACGCAGCAAGGAGTAAAAAATTAACCTTCCTACATGCAATATGCCGCGTCTCACCCTTTTGGCCGTCTGCTGAAAGCTATCTATCTGTTTAAAATATGAAAAATTGTGTTGTATTAACATGGGAAGGTGGCATAAGGACGACTATGTCAGGATCCCATCTTATCTTAATGTGGTACCAATTCATTCAGCTAAAAAAGTAAATTAAAACTTAAATTAAAGTTAACGATTAATTTTAATAATACATATGACTCAACTTTTTAATTAATCATACATACATTTTATTAACTTTTTTCAAAATCTACTAAAATTTTTATTTTTATTTAAACCAAACAAGGATTGCATATTATATGTAAAGACGAACACGGATCAATAAATTCTTTAATTTCGAAAAATATCAAAATAGGTTGGAAATCTCTCTAATTTTCTATTAAGCCCCATGTTTGATATTGATTAAAATAAGATTTTAATTTAAACTCCTGTTTGACCCCCATTAAATAAAAAAAAAAATATTTTTCTTCTTATCAACAACACATTTTTCAATAAAATAATATTATACATAAACATAAAAACTTTTCTTTCTTTTTTTAACCACATATTCTCTAAAAAATTACTCTTTTCCTCATTAAAATGTGAAATAATGGAGCCCAAATAGAGTCTGGTTATTTAATTGTGGATGATTAGAATGAAAATTACAAAGTTTTATGTTGATTATCAATCTGCCATAATCCTCGAACTTGAAATCGACCGCATAAATTAAAAGTATAGGCGGTTCGGAGCTTGCATGAAAGACAAATTAAAGGAACAAATGTAGATGTTATATGTCCCCCAACTTTTACAAACAAAAGGACATTAAAGATGATGATCTTCTTTGTTTTGTTGGTAGCTAGCCCTTTTAATACGAAACTAACTCAACCTTACAAAGAGAAGTAAATTGAAAAAAATCAGCTCATAATCCATATTTTGAACTCAGCATGTTAGGGTTGAAATGGAAAGAAAAAGAACGTTTTCACCTTTATTTGCTACAAAGACCCATTAAACGAGGAGGTTTGGCTAATTTGAAAACAAAGGAAACAAAAGATATTACTTTCGTGATCAAATAAATATTTCATGTCTTTTCTTTAAGTAAAATGTGTTCGAATTTACAGGATATTTTATAAGTATGAATTGAAAAAGTCTTCAATTGGTGCGATAACTATTCCCTACTCTTCAAGTACAAATGGTGCATATCAAAGAGTCATGTTGTTTTGGATTGGGTGTGACTATTCGAAAGATACTCTATGAAAAGTGATGACCTTCTGATAGGATATAATCTAGACCATTAAATATGAAAATATGTGATTTAATGTTCCATATTAATTTATGTCAAAAGATGTAACCATTCCCAAATACCACTAGAAAATCTGTAAATGGAACCCTCCTAATTCCATTTTATTCACTCCTAATTGACTTCTAATTCTTTCCTTCTCAAAACTATGTCAAACAATTTTCAAATTGTTTTTTGAGTTTCAAGCTCGATGTTTACCTTTTGATAACTTCCATTATAAAAGAGTGCATTCAAGTGTTGTTCACTCGGCAAAATAATTTTGTGCTATATTAATTTTGAAAGAAGTATTTTATCTTGAGAGACAAATGTTCATTTCCTGTTAGCATGAGCAGAGGAGTCAAAATCCGTTTTAAGGAGATTTAGAGTCGTATACATTCATTTTATTTCATCTTTTTTATAATTTCTATATTTTTTCTAAGTTTTCAGTTAGTCACATTTGTGCATATTTTGATGCACAAATCTTGGTTTCGATAAGTTGAAATCTCATAAGGTATTTTGAACGTAAGAGGTTAGTTGTACACTTTTATGATATTTGCATGCACATACTTTTGATCACAAGGAATATAATTATGCAACAAGTTTTCCAACTAAATGTATCTACTTCTTTCAGACAACAATCGTTATTGAAACTTTGACAATAACATGCAAGAAAAAACCTAATGCAGAATTCATACTTAAAAGGCAATAAACCTTTTTGCCAAGGATGAAACAGGTTGGGAAATAACTTGTTCACCTTCATTTGCCACCACGACCCACCCGTTCAAGAGGTCTGTCTGGTTCAAATTAAAAGAAGACAAAGATATTACTGTTATGATTAAACGAACATTCGATGTCGGTAATTTGAAAGTGTAAGTATGTTCAGATTGTTCGAATGAGGAAATTATACTCCAGAATCAACGTTCATAATGCAATTCATTATTCGAGTCAAACTTTGTTATGAAAATGATTTGCAAAGTTAGATACAGTGAATATGAACTTTGTCCGATTGAACTAACAAAAATAAATTTCAGTTATATTGATATGCTGTGAGCAGATTCTAAATTTGTTGAGAATAATTAAGGACTTAATTTTATGATTGTAGTTGTATCTCGATACCGGTTCAGTTGTGTTGTGGATGAAGCTTTCTCTCTAAGAAGGATGTGAAGAAAGTAAGGCACATTTAGGCTCGTCACTTGGAACAAAATTTCCTGCTATTTTAGTCACAAATGTTAGATTCTGGTATTCAACTGCGTAGCCTACAACCTTAAAAATAATCCAGAAAATGTTTCAGATGCTATGTTTTAGTGGGATAGATAGGAAGAAAATTGAGAAACTCAACGAGTTATTCGTTACCTTGTCTCCAGAGTCCCACGGGTACCATGAAGTTTTCATTCAGGGTCCGAGTTTGTGTATCGAGTAGTTATTGTTATTGTTACTGGCACTGTCCCATCCATATCTCCACTGCACATGAACTTAAATTTTGTTAGATTTTAAGCCTTATGTCGAATATACAGAATAAATTTCTTCAAACTCGAAACATAAACTATTAAACGAGGTGGAGGTGGATCAGGCGGTCATCCATATACTTACACATAGAGCCAAATTGGCATTAAGTGCAAAAAACAGTTCAGGAGTGTTCAAGAAGTTGTACACATATATAATTATCTGAGCATGGATCGAATCCAGATATCTGTTTTTAGATAAATAAAAAGTGGTTAAATCACTATCCAGGGTCGAGGAAAAGAATCTCCGTGATATTTTCTTGTTTCTGTCTTGTTTATATTTAGTTTATAGTTTCTAAGGATACTGAAGAATGAGTAATAGAAGTGTACCAGGCGAATGTTTGAAGATGTAGAACACAAGGGAGCACAAATGTTGACTTCTGTTATGGAAGAAAAATTGCAATTTCAGACATTTCCCTCATGAAGTTCATATGAAATAAGAGAATGTGTCAAGAGATACTCATACGAGCCTCTTGAGTAAATCCTCAAAGTCAATAAATGCATTCCAGAATCATCCCACATTCATGTTAAAATTCTTGATAGAAAGTTAGGCCTTTACGTACACATCAAGGCATGATCGGATTAATATTATCGTGTCCAATCCTCCTTACCGAACGCCTATAGTATACAGGAGAAGCAACTTATGTGGGATGATAACCTGTTGAAACTCATTGCAATTCCTTTTAAATTAAATGACAGTCCGATTTGTGATTTTGTTGTTAGGGATTAGATCAACAAGTTGAGGCACTTAATGATCAGAATAACTCTCTTCTGATTTTGTACTTTCGAAATCTTCCCAACAGTTTGGTAGAAAGGTATACGAATCTGCTGCAATTTTTTTGTCTCTGGTAACATAATCTGATGACGTATGCGAGCAAGAAAATCCAACACTGGCTGGGGATTCCAAGAAGAGAACATCTGCCACTGCATATCCGACATCATAGTTTTAACACTATGTAGTCTTTCTGGACATTTTTTATACGGAGTACTGGATGTAAATCGTGTCCAACACTGTTGGATTTTTGGTTCAAAGAGAAGAAAAAACAGAGCTTACCGGATTTGAAATCACTTACCGCAGTTGAAAGAGGCTTACCGGATTTAGTTGGACATACCGGATTTTGGTTTAATTGAAAATACCGGATATGGAATGCACATACCGGATATAAGTTACTTTGGGAACTTACTGTATATTAAGTTAACCATTTACCAGATATGCACAACACTCACTACACTTACTTACCGGATTTTGCTCTATCTTCTCTTACTGGTTTTTAGTGTTTACTCGCTGGTTTTACCAGATTTGATTTTCTTTTTGGAGAGCGATATTGAAGACAACAAGGGGGAGAAAATATAACCATTCAGTCACATAATATTGAAGATACAAGGCTAATATATATAGCCAAACTTACACACAATATCAAAGATTTTTCTAACAAATATCCTACCAACTACAACTCAACCATACTTGACTGATTTACTCCATATGCTGTAGATCCTGTTGAGTACAAAATACATAGGACAAATCTTAACAAAATATTTGTTTGTTGACAACAAAAGTGTCACACACTTGACCAAATTCAACATTCCTCCTTGATACTTTTGTTGGAAACACCAAGATACTTTCTTAGTGTTTCAAACCTTGCTTTGGACGTAGCTTTGTGACGCTTGATTTTGCTTTTATTTCATTTTCCTTCAACTTACGTCGATCAATCAACATTTGCCTTTTGGATTTCACTTCAATGAAATCATTTTCATCACAGGGAGCTTCTATGCCTGTTTGTTTATAAACACGAACAACGCCATTTTGATGATACTCCTCCTGGAAAGATTCAATTTCTGCATCATTTGGTTTTGTCTTTCTGAAGTCTTCAATCACAGCCTTTAATTGCACATTTTCATTCGTCAATTTGCAAGTTTCATCAACTTGTTTAGCTACCCCTTACAGTGCAATTTTCATCATTTTCATATCCTTCTTTAACTTTTCCAATTCTGCCGCAAATTCTTCAACATCAGATGAGTTACTTCCAGAATCTTTTTTTTTTTACCTCGACAGATTTGGTGACAACATCATTTTTACATACCTCTACTGAAAGCTTTACAATTTCTATTGGACATGAAGAGATTTCATTTTTCCATTCTGGTGGAAAACTCCTATTCCTCATTTCAACTTTCATCACTACTTGATTTTGAGGATCAAATATAGTGCATTTCTTATCTTTGAATACCAAAGTATAATTTTTTTTCAATCAATTGACCAACACTTATCAAATTTTGATCAAATTTTGGAACATTTAAAACATCATAAATGAGCTTGATACCTAATGGTGTTTGGATAGAGACTTTGTCAATTCCTTTCACCTCAACATAGTCTCCATTTCCAACTTTCACATTTGATCTGTAGCCATCAGTCATCTCCACAAAAATGTCTGAATTTGAAGTCATATGATAAGTGCAACAACTATCCAATAACCAGGTTTCGTCAGTTTTACTTACCTGAATGGCAGTAAATAGATATTCATCCTGCTGATCTTGCTGAATTTCTGCAATCTGAGCTTGTTGCTGAGTTTGTTTCTCCTTTTGATTTTTACAAATTTTTTCAACATGCCCAAATTGTTTATATGCTCTTGCATTGAACCTCAAGCCTATACCAACGCCATTTGGGAGGGTGGCCGATTTTCTTGCAATGAGGACAAAGTGGAAATTCTCTTCCTTCATCGGCTAGTTTCTTCACACTACAGGTTGTTTGAGCTTTGTATTTCCCTTTAACAAACAAAGCTTCTTCAACATTTTGCTCCTGTCTCATTAGCCTTCTTTGCTTTGTGGCTTGAAGAGCATTAATCAACTTAGCTAAGGTGATACTGGACAAGTCTTTTGAGTCTTCAAGAGAGGAGATTTTGGATTCAAACTTTTCAAGCAAACTTATCAACACTTTTTCAACTATCCTCTTGTCTGATAAGTCATCTCCCAGTAGCCTTATCTGGTTTACAATCTTCATCAACCTATCTGCAAAGTCTTTCACTATCTTAGTTTCTTTCATCTTCAAAGTCTCAAATTCTCTTCTCAAGTTGAGTACTTGCATTAGCCTTGTTCTTTCACTTCCTTGGAATTCCTCATTGAATCTATCTCAGGCCTCTTTTGTTGTCTCACAAGTTATAATTCTTGTGAAGATAGCATCAAACACGGCAGATTGTATGCAAGATACAGCTTTGAATTTTTTAGCAACATCCTCAATTTGTGCCACAGTTGGGTTTGCTCTCAATGGTGGAGGTTCAACCCCTGTTTCGATTGTCTCCCATAGATCATATGCTTTGAGGTAGGCTTTTATCTTTGCGGCCCAGAAGTTGTAGTTTTCTCCATTGAAGGCTGAGGGTAGAGGTGCTGGGAAACCACTTGAAGCTATCTTCTTCTCTGTCGACTGAATATAACTTTGCTGGTGTTTTTTCTTTATCTATTTCACATGTTGTTCTTTTTCCCTTTTTTCGGTCCCTTCCAAGATCAATGAAGCTCTGATACCATGTTGGATTTTTGGTTCAAAGGATGAAAAAATAGAGCTTACCGGATTTGAAATCACTTACCGTAGTTGAAAGAGGCTTACCAGATTTAGATGGACATACCGGATTTTGGTTTAATTGAAAATACCGGATATGGAATGCACATACCAGATATAAGTTACTTTGGGAACTTACTGTATATTAAGTTAACCATTTACCGGATATGCACAACACTTACCATATATGAACTCACTACACTTAGCGGATTTTGCTCTATCTTCTCTTATCGATTTTTAGTGTTTACTCACTGGTTTTACCAGATTTGATTTTCTTTTTGGAAAGCGATATTGAAGACAACAAGAGGGAGAAAATTTAACCATTCACTCACATAATATTGAAGATACAAGGCTAATATATATAGCCAAACTTACATACAATATCAAAGATTTTTCTAACAAATATCTTACCGACTATAACTCAACCATACTTGACTGATTTACTCAACATGTTGTATGTTGAGTACAAAATACATAGGACAAATTTTAAAAAAATATTTGTTTGTTGACAACAAAAGTGTCACACACTTGACCAAATCGAACAAACACTTACACCAAACATGCTTTCACTTCCAAAGACTAACCGAGCAATTGTTATACCATTATTGACTCGAAATGATCGAAGTTCTATCATTACTCCACCTCCTAAAGACAAGCAGAGCAGTCCTGTCAAAAAATGCATAATAATTCATCCATAGAATCCGAGAAATATGCTTTTCGAGATACTAAAGCATTTGTTTGAGCCGCATTTTGGAGAAATAATACATTTTCAAATAGTAGATTGATGAATAATGTATGGTTAAAAATTAAAGATTTTTTTTGAATTTATGTGCAATATTATTTTATTAAAAGAATGTGTGATCGAGTTTTGAAAAATGAATTTTCAGAAAAATAGAACTCAAACAAGGGCTAAATATTGCAAAAAATGAAATTAATTAAAACGAAAGACACAATACAAAGGCAATTTTGATTCTTTCTGTTAGTGTTATGTTTTGTATTGGCGATTCTGTGAATAAAATGACTAATTTGAACAATTATAAAGTTTATGTACTAAATTGTAAAGTTTCATAATTGGTAGGTTAGCTTAGAGTTTGAGGTTTTGTGTTTGGAACACGAAGGTAACTCGTTGATTTTTCGCTAGTTGCTCGCCAGACATGTGCTCGAGCGGATGAAACAAAACATTTGTTGCTCGACCTTCGTCCCACTGTCACTCGAGCGACCGTTTTACGACCAGACCTAATTCGCGATTTCGCGAGATTTTTATTGGCCAATATTTTCATATTTGTCCAACATATAAAAGGGGGCGCTGTGTACTCCGAAAAAAGGAGATTGAACATTATTCATTCAAGAGAACAACTTTATTCTCTCAAGAGCAAAAACATCCAACAAGTTCAATCACTTCATCTCATATGCGCCCATCATATTGAAAACATCAAATTTATCAATCAAAACACTGGAGCTATTTTTCACTTGGATCTAGACTTGAGCACGGTTCGGTTCGATTTGGTTCGGAAGAGAACCGAATCGAGCTGAAAATTTTCGGGTAGTGAGTAAACAGAACCGTTGGGTCCAAATATAATTTTGGAACTGTTCGGGTTCGGTTCAGTTCGGTTCGAGTCTCTTCAGTTCCATACTATAATTAATTTTTTTAACATTTATAACAACACTACAGTCTGACATATTTAATTTTAACTTTTACAAATGAACATATTCCAATTTAATAGCTTATAAATAACAAGTTGTCCAGTAAAATTAATTTACCAATGTATACAAATAACAAAAAGTAGATAGTAAATTAATAATACTAAAATATCGGTGATCCATATAAATTAGAAGTTATAAACTCGTAAAGATAAAATATTTTAAAATATTGCTAATACAGTAGTATTTACTAGCTATTTGATTTAATCATCAATTGCTTGACTTGTCATACTAGATACTAAGAAACTCTAAAAGAAAAATTGAAAAATCGCAATTAACTAACATAAATACACTAAAAATTGTTCAACTAATAAGATTTAATAAGAAAAAATATAATATATATTTTATTATCTGTCTCAATGTCCTCATAGAACTCAGTGTCTTCAATGCAAACTCTATCTTTGCTAATTTATTTTTAAAAAGTTAAAATAATTTAATCTTTCTCATAAATAAAAATTTAAAAATTTAAAAAAATTCGGTTCTACGGTTCTGGGTCTAAAATCAAGAATCGAACCGAACCCGTCGGTTCTCGATTTAGATACCCGTTCGGGTATTTCAGTTACGAAGAACCGCTCTATTCAAATCTGGTTCGGTTCGATCCGGGAGATATGCCCAGCCCTAGTTGGATCTGTCAGGAAGGTTGTGTTGTCAACTTGGCTGGCTGTGAAGATCAAGGAAGAAACTGAAGAATGAGGAGTTCTTGGTGGATCCACAAGAGATAAACTGCGTGAAAAGTTAGGATTGGTGTTCATGTGCACATTCCAGGAGAGCTGTTTCAAACTTCAGATAGGAGATCAGAAAGCTTGTATCACCAAGTTTGCTGGTGGTCTGTAAATTTACCTATCAGTTTATAGTAAATCTTTGACTAGCAAAGTGTCTGAAGTTTTTTCCACGTTGAGTTTCTTCGTGAACAATGCCGGTGTTATTTACTGCCTTCTTTACAATTTTTATATAACTGCTGTATTCAAACATAAGATTAATTGAATTGTTTGACTAATCACCTAGACATAATTAACTAGTAACTTGTTGTTTGTTAATTAGTTTTATTTCCACATTTACACCTAATCACCTCCCTTCTCTAAGTGTAATTGGGTTGAATCTGGCGTTTTTCACTTTCCATTCCTCTGACCTGTTTTTTTTTACCACTTCTGACGTATTACGTTATTTAGGTAAATTTCTTGAAAACATCGAGTTATGACTTTTCATTTTGGAACTATACCTTACTGAAATTCAGTAATCTTGTATAGTTCTCCTTTACCAAGTTCATGGAAACTTCGGGACAAAGAGATGCAGAATATTGAACTTCTACGTGCTAAAACAAAAACAGGACACCAGATGTTTAGCAGCTTGACAAGGATTTCCTAACAAATTCAACTGTCTTGGCTTTTGTTTATCCCCTAATATAATAAAATAATTTGATTTCGTTTCCTTCAATTTTGTCATTACAAAGCTGGCAGCATCCTCGGAAGCTGTAGTAATTACTAGTTAATTTATTAAACATAAGAAGTTGGGGGTCCACAGTCTCGTCTTATTTTTATTTCGTATGATGAACTAAACATTAAAAAAAAAAAAAAAAAAAAAAAAATAAGAGGATGATTCTTGTAGTTGACTCTAAATATATTGGGAATAAAGCATAATTTATTGTTTGTGTTGTTGTGTTCTTTCTTTTTGTGTTGGTCGGAAAGAAGAGGAGAAATGCTAAATCTTCTAACATTTCAACCTTCAGATGGAAAATATTTCTGATTTGAACTTTTGTCTGTTGAAAAACGTCCAGCAACAGACAAGACGGAAAACAGTGAAAACTGGAGGGATTCATGCATAAAAGAAAAGATAAAGATGCAAGTAAATGAAGCTATTTTAGAGGTAAACTTCTTAAGATTTTGGTAATACCTTACCAAACGTGACGTTAGTTCATTAACCTTGTAATACTATGAGTACTCATAGAGACATAACTTCATAATGACTATACTCAAATTATACTTCAATCATTTGTTCCACCTAGAAAAAACCGACGATTAATAATTGATTTGATGCTCAGATTATTTTCATCAACTACTCCAAGATAAAAAATTCCATAACTTCAGAGACCTCTTAAAAATGATCTGCAAGAAACATTTTCAGTAAAGTGAAAGCCCTCCGTGGCTGAAATTGCGGAACCTGATGACCCGCGCCACGAACTGTTGCGAAAGTTAAACCATCATAAACTACTTGGTATCCAGCCACCTGCAGAAAAAAAACTCAGGATAGTTGATACTAAATAGATGGTATTTAGTATGCAGAGCTCGATAGAGACCAGCATAACAAACATGTCATTGAAGGTTTAGTTATGCAAAAAAATTGAAGGCCTTAACCTACTTCATCGGTTTCATCCAACCAAGGACGCCAAGGTTTGATCACTTTAAGGTTCAAAGAACCAATGGAATATCTTGTTCCGGTCACTGAAACCACAGCATCCACGTCGCCACTGACAAAGATGGAAATTAGCATTTGCAAAATCTATGCACTATAAAAGAGGCTCATATATATAGAAAACGTGTCCAATTAGGCACATTTCTAATCCTAAATAGAATGAAACAACATAGTGTTATATAAATATATAGTATCTATTTAGATATACTCGAATGAGCCCTCGAGAATGTACATAACCCATTACCTGTTGCTTCTAATTGTAATCCGTGTTCAGCTTTTTAAATAGGAAATACAATTACCTGTAAAGAAGTATCCGAAGACCAGAGGCCATAAGCCTCCTATATATTGGAAACATCGTTGATGGGCTGTCCTTCCAGGAATTGATCACAACACTGGAAAAAAAAAAAAAAATGGAAAATTTGTCTAAACATCCAGGAATTCTATTCAAGTAATATCAAGGATAATTTTATTTTTGTCGGGCTTGTTTGGTACGCCAGATTGGACAGAACTAGGAAACATTAAGGAAGTGAATCATGTGACGACAATCCTATCTATCCAATGTATAAACATTGTACTAAAAACTTTAAAATATCAAGGTTCTTGCCTGCAAAGTTCCCATTTGTGGGAAAGTTTTGTTATGTTTGCATGAAGGGCTTTCTGTACTTGAGGAAGATTAAGATAGCTGTAAACATACTTTGATTCACAAGGATCGTATCCTATATTTTTTCTCGTCTTGTTTGACAATCTGAATGAAGACAAGCATAATGGGGCATATATATTATACATATCTATAGCTCCAATTTCAGCTACATCTAAACTTCCACATCTTGAGCTTCCTGGCTTGCACTTTCCTGTAAGCCCTTGATACGTTTCGTCTGAAATTAATGCATGGCTCCAAAGAAAATCGATAATACCTTTCATGTCTGTATCATCGTTCATTATCCCATTGCCAATCTACAAGGTTAGAAATAATATAAGCATAGACAAACACCTGTCTAAATTTACAAGTTCTCAAGCAAGAGTATATGGAAACTGTAGCATCAGCATATATATATTCGCATGACACTGCATATCTAATAAAAACAACAGCAAACTAAAATTTAGTCCCATTAAATTTAGATTTCACTGAGTCTTTTTTGACAACTTGGTCCGGTCTATTGCTATATAAATTGCAGGATTAAATCACATCAAGTCAATGCTGCATATCCAACTGACACCAATTGATCTTAATTATTCATAAAATTTTGCATGAATTTATCCAATTACACATAATAGGTACATATATTTTCCCTTTCAGTTTTTGTTCTTACAGAATATTGAAGACTCTGCTCCATAGTTTAAGAAAACTTGAAAAATAATTCAATGTACTAGAGGGATATTTCTAGAAAAGTTTACCATGATGCCCTTAAGTTGGATCCTTGAAGATGAGTGTGCCTTGTTTCTGTTGACAATAACGTCTGCTAACTCCGGAATATAGTAACCTGTCACAATTATTATAGAAGTTCAATCAGAGTGCTGACAGAGGACTTTTTCTATGAACTGCCACCCCATATTTGAAATAATGAAAAATCATTTCATCTTTTGTATTATTGAAGCTTTAGAAAGTTCTTGAAAAAAGAGTGACATCCCTGGAGTCGAGACTATATCCAGTGAATCAGAATGCCGTAAGAATGTCTTATGTTAAAAGTTCTTTTCTTTTTATTTGGTTTTTACTCAAACGATTTCTTTCATATTGGAAGGAGAAGTTTTTGGCTGAAGTTACCTGCATAGCTTTCTCCGGTTATGTAGAAATCCCTTGTTCTGTAATGAGGGAACCTCTTGAACCAATTTATCAAAAATGTATATGCATCCTCAGCTGCAACATGACAGAAAATTGAACTAGGACTATAAACAAATTATCCAAAAAATCATAATATTTGGAAAAATAGGGCAGCTGATTTGAGTAGTTCATTGAAAAACTTCATTTCCCAGTTCTTTATTCAACTAAAAATTTCAGAAAGTGGTCTTAGTTGAATTAAAGAAACCTGTCTACTTGATGGTGATTGCTTTCGAAAAATTTGATTTTATTTAACAAGTTCAAACCGGAAAAGATTTCATTAATGGCATGTCCGTAAGTAGACTAGACAAACTAGAGTGTATTAATGAAGAAAAAAGTAAAAATTTTGTTCATTATACTGTCAAGTTCTGTAGCACTAGGTGTTTTACCGGTTCTTTTGTCTCCAGACAGTTCATAGTCTGGGGTCGTGTTTGAGTAAGAGAATCCAACGCCTGCAGGCGACTCCAGAAACAATATATTTGCAACTGCATCACATACACGAAAGCATAAACTCCAATCAGGTTAGTTTAGCCCAAACAATTACTCTGTGACGCGCTAGCATTATAACATGAAGAATTGGGAGGCCATTGCAAAAATGAGCATGTGATAAGATAAAAAGCACATGCAAATCTTATATATATATATATATATACCTTTGTTCCAAGCAAATTTTCTTGAGTAGAGTGTTTCACCATCTGGATTTACCCCAAAAGGTCCAAGTTCAACCATTGCCCCCATTCCAAGTGATGAACAACCAGGTCCTGTACATAATGATAGCAATTTATTCATGTATTCAAGAAAAAAATTTAATGACGGCACGTTTTGAATGGTGGAATTGACAAAGGATTAAGAAAATGAGCTAAAATCTTGTTTGTTACAAACTACCAAAAATGCCCTAGTAGTCTTAAAATAATTTATATAACTATGACAAGATCAGTGATGAACTTTGTTCTGACACTTAAACAGAGAATCAGCATTCCCCTCGTTTGATGCCTATTGCGAACTAGATTCATTTTTTCGCCGAAGTTTCAACACGTGCACAATGCATGCTAGGTGTGGGTACGGGTGCAGATGAGTATTAAATTGAGAGAGAGAGAGAGAGAGTTTTCACCTCCATTGAGCCACAAAATAAGTGGCTTAGAAGAAGGATGCTCAGCAGCCTCAGCAAAGTAGTAGAAAAGGCTTCTTCCTTTCTTTTCATCAACATTAACATATCCTGCATATTGCTTAAACTTAACCCCTAATGGCTGTCCAGGAAGTCCACCTTTTATCATATCATATTCCATATTTCCTAAATCAGAAGCTATTTTTTCAGAACCATTAACACTCATTTCTGTCCATTTCTCATCAGCAATCATGCCTCGAGACTCCATTTTCGACTGGCGCAAGGCCATAAGTGAACTGGCTTGATCAGTTCCCAAGCCATGGCCAAGTACAGGAAGCATTATAATGAGAAACACGGATAGGCAGAGGTTTGCAGAGAAAAATGCATGTTGTCCTTCCATAGTACTGGTTTTCTGTGAATCTCAAGTAAAGTCGGCTGGATTTATATATTAGGCCTTCTTATACACCTTTGGCTTCTTGGGTAAGGTGGAATTTTATCATACTGGAAAGTATGCAGAAAGAAAATAAGATATTTTATTGCCTCAGCTTAACTGATTGATAGGCCTTTTACCATAGACATCACTTAGATTGGCCCCTCTCTAACAACCAAAAAAAAAAAAAATCAATCTCACCATGAGGGCAAGTTGGGAAGTCGAGTAAGAAAAACGATTGCTAGCCTTCGGCTTCCCTCGGAGAAAGAAGGGACTTTGCAGAATTTTTGTGTGAAACAAGCCAAATCACTAGTGGTAGGAGCTAAAAGGAAAATTGACTAAATTCGGCGTCCTTGATTCACATTTCACACCTTCTTATATAATATTTTCTTATGTCTGATACAATATGTCAAACACGCATCATACGTAAGTATTATTATGGCTTTTTGAAAGGAAGCTTCGTGGTTTGAATCCAAATTCTTTGCTTGCCTCTAATTTCAAAAGATTCCATCGTATTTATTGATCTTTTTCTTTTCAACAATTGACCTCACGACCGACGAGGATTGGTAATGAATGTATTAAGTGCTTCCAAGACTTTGAATCGTATCCAATGGTTCATGAAATATCCAATAATTCAATCAAGAAAGTTATCATATGCCAAATAGAATCCTTGGTCTTCACTTACCTTTATTTGGTCCACCTACATACAATGCGTGATTTTCGTGAAATGATTACTTTTTCCAAACTGTCAAATTCACAAAAGAAGAACATACATTTGTGAGAGAAAGATGCCAAGAGACAACTCGTGCTTCACATTGTCTCTTAGCTTAAAATATTTAAAAGCAAAGAGATTTTTTTCATATTTTATTTATATTCATCTCTTTAATACTATAGACACGTGCGGTTGTTGTATATTGGTGGATTGTGAGACTTGAATTAAATCGTCTGATAACTTAAAACGGTTAAAAGTGACACTGATATGTCATTCAACTTTTTTGATCTAAAACAGAATCCAATGAGTAATCAAACCATCATCAGAAGCAAATTCTTGTTAAAAGACAGAAAATAAATTTCCATTTGGACCACTTGCACATTAAATTGTCATTTTATTTATTTTTTTGTAGACCCTTCGTGATTGACATGGTCTTCATTGAGTATTACCTTTTGAAGGCCACCCTTGTCCTACTACCCTACTCAATTTCATCTTTAATCCATATGTTCTTTTTACTGTAAATAAAGTTTATTACTCGTTTTTGTTAACAAGTCACCAAAAGTCTGTGCATGGAATTTCCTTTACATGAGTAGTTATGAAAGAAATGATGCAATATGCAGTGTGACATAACTCGGAAGCAAAAAACTTGACTCGTGCAACAAACTGCGTCCTATTGACTATATGAATCCCTTTTGAGATTCCATCAAGCATCAGCTCATTGCTGGAAGTTACAAAGTAACTAGACGATAAACATCCAACAGAATGTGCATTCGATAAATGACATTATCAACTCAACGCAACTTTAGGCCAAAAATTTCACAAACTTGGATGTTGGGGCTTGGCTGGAGCAAAACCACCTTTCAATTAGACCACAATTTTTAGTCCTTCCAAATTTGAGCAAAAAATGAGGGAGTTCTGTAACACAAAAGCTGAAACCTAATTTGACTAATTTTATGAAAGTACTTTTCTATTTAGAAGAGCTTTTAGACAAAACTGGTCGAATGTTGCTTCCTCTAAAAGCACTTCTGAAAAGAGGAAACCCTTTTAAAAATTAGTTTTCAAACAAAAATTAAGGTAACTTTCTCCAAAAACTCGTCTGCAAAAATCAAAAGTAAAAGCTATGCCAAGCGGGTCCTCACTAAGGAACTGCCAAAACCATACCTAAAGAAGCTTGTTGAAGCAATCTCACTAGAGAATCCTCTTTGTAATGCAAATACAATCTCATCAAATTCAGGATGCTATTTGTACAACCTGTGAGAACTAAGTAAATTTCGAAGCTTTTCTACTAAACATGAGAATTATAAAAGTAATTAACATATTATAAAGCTCCAAAATAATAAATAAATAAATATAAGCTACGAACAATTATGAAACACTCTTTTAAGACACCTCAAAATTTCAAAAATAAGTCATAAAAAATCCTCACCCCTCATAAAATATAATCCAGCTACAAAATTCTTCGTACCACACTTCTAATGTTCCCATTATATTAGTCTCTGATAAACTCAAATCAGCACTGTCCACATAAAGCATCTGCATTATACCCATTGCATTTGTAACCTTGCCTTCCATAATAAGATCCTCCCCACTGATTATTAGCATCCATTCTTGAATGCCAAACAAGTAGAAAATACTAACACAATCAATAAGAGAGAGAGGAAGAAAAAAAAATACCTGAAAGGCAAAAGGATGAAAGAGCGCATTAGTTGTTCTTCTATCATTTTCAAAGGGGAAACTCGCATCATTGGTTCCTAACTTAATTGCCTAAGTAATAATATTGTCCAAACCTTTAAAAACAAACAAGTTGGTTCTCAACCTTACATCAAAATTGCACATAAGAGTTTCCATTAATGGAATTCGTCCAAAACACCATTAAACCATCATGTTGTGCCCTCGTGGAAACATATCTCACTTCAAATTTCTGCTCACCAGCCCAAGTTGGATTGGGTATGTGAAGACCACATGATGATTAAGCGGAGACTGAAACCATTTATGTTGACAGGGATTAATTGTGCAACTACAGTGAAGAATGGAAAGCAACTTACTCTTAGTGGGGATCAACTTACTACTCATAGAAATAAGATGAGGACTAAGGGTGCAATTTCCCCTTTTGTTGGGGCTGAGGTAGGTAAATTTTGGTAGATAGAAAACGTTCAACCTCAATTTCAGCATGGCAACAGGTAGTCCAGAGTATAAGTTGCAGTTTTCAAGGGTCTGGTGTGGAAAGCATTTCCAGATCTTTTTTCAATCCCCCGTTTTTAAAAAAGTTTTCAGAAAAACAAAATCACGCAGAGTTCCAAAATCAAATGATATATATTTGATGATTAGTTGAAAAAGTTTTTGAAGCAGTACAGAAATATTGCTGAAAACTGGGAAACAAAAACATTCTCATATTTCTGGCAAACCTGGCATGGACCCACAAGCCCTAAACAACTAATAAAATATTTTGACATGCAAACCAAAAATGTTTTTAGTATCATATTTCAAAGCAACGTTGAACTTAAAAGTTTTAATTTGAGTTGAACTTGCTTTTGGACCATGAGTAACAGAACTGAAACTGTTCAGTGGACACCAAAAATTATAATAACTTCCTACTGAAACAGTAAACGAAGTCAAAGAACGGAAAACTATATCCTGATCACATGATTTCATCAACAAATAAAGATTTTACCTGCTTGTTTCCTGGATTTCGTCCCCAAGAAAGACGAACTGTCTGCTTGACAATAACTGCTCCATTTAATCTCAGTATTGCATCCTCCGCATTGCTTCTGATGAGACAGAAAAGTAAAGTGGTCATAACATGGTTCTGAAAGCTTGTTTGGCACAATTTTTTCCAAGAAAAAAATGAATTTTTTAAAGAACGTGTAGTTAAAAAGTGCGGAAAAGTTGTGGGTCCAATAGGGTGTGGTTGAAAATGATTTTGGGGGAAAAGATTCTAAAAAAATCTTTGACAAACAAGCCTTGAAACCAAGCATTTGAAACAAACTTACAGCCAGTTCATCTATAGCCATTAGGTTTACTTCATTATGATGAATAATTCGTTGAACTGATTTTTCAATAAATACGAGAACATTCACCAGTTCTTACTAAACAAGTAAAATTTTAACCTATATCAATTGCATTCTGGTAAGAAGAAGCCAAGTTTTATGGATGGGAACATTCATATTCTAAAATCCCTCTAAACTCAAGGTGTTAAATTAAACCCATCTTGAATTTTCAGTTTTGAATAAGAATTCAAACTGGGTTTCTAATTTTCCGTGCAGGACATTCACTCTTATCAATGAAGATGTTTGAAAGTAAAATAGTTTCTGTTGTCTACTTCTCCCATGCCCACCCCACAAAAGCAAAAATACCATAAGAATCAATAAGATTATCCGCATTTTTTTAATCACCAAATTTACAATAATTGTCATATTAATACACAAGAATAATTTGTAGAAGTGATGTGCTCCAAAAATCAACAATTTATGTTGCCCTTGGCTGGCATTTCAACAATGCAACACCAGAACCACAGCATTACCTGTTTGCAAATTGCACAAATCCACATCCTTTTCCAGCTGGTATTTTAACAGAGATAACCTCACCAAATGGAGTAAAAGACTGTCTGAGCTCTTCATCAGTTACATCAGAGTCAAGTCCACCCACGAATATCTGCAACAAACAAGGGTTAATGATAAATAATGTTTGACGACAAACTTCCTACAAGCAGAAAGAGTCATAGTTGTATTTGATGAATCGTTTTCAGACTGAGAACCTTGGGGCAGAGCACCATTGGATGCATAACCACCAGAAAGTATTACAGCTAAAGAAAAAAGAAAAGTCAGGATGTCAGTACTGATATGCATTTCATTTTCAATTTAATTGACAACATGAAAATGAAAATTTCTTTAATAGAGAGTCTCTGGAGTTCATAAGACTAATGACAGAAGGAAGAAAATTACCACTACAGAAAAATTCTACTGTTTTTAAGAATACATTTTCATAAAAAATACTATAGGAATAACATAGAAAAGAAAGGACACAACCAATGCAGAAAAGGAATTATCAGGTTACACCTTGTGAATAATCCTGCTGCCGAGGTGATTGTTTCTTGGGGGTTGCAACACCAATTCGTATAGGTCTACTAGAACAATATACACCATTCATTTCAGTCATGGCTTGAGTCTTCTCATTTTCATTTCTAAACCTCACAAACCCATAACCATTTGAGCGGCCAGAATTTGAATCAACGACCACTTTTGCGCCTTTGACTGATGGATATCTACTAGCAAAAGTTTCATGCAATAGCACATCAGTAACATCATAAGCCATATCACCAACAAATATTGATAAATCGAAGTCAGAGCCAGTGTCAAGGCTTAATACATGGCCTATCACTAGGAGATCCATATGTAAAGATTTATTCTTTCCATCTTTATTGTAATTAGCATTTATTTGTAATTATTCTAATTCACTATATATTGAAGAAATACTCACCACAATTGAGTGTGGTGGATTTTACTTAAACCTTTCATGGTATCAGAGCCATCTCGGATTAGCCTCCATCGATCCCTTTGCTGCAATGGCTGCCGAAAACACCTCACCCACCCTTCTCTCCTTCAACACCATGATCCACATGGTAACCATCAAATTATCATCCTCTAATTATCTCCTATGGAAGAGCCAGCTTCTTCCTCTACTTGAAAGCCACGAACTACTCGGCCATGTGGATGGCACTCTTCAGCCACCTCCACGTTTTGACTCTGAAGGCTCTAAGACGCCAAGCATCAAACACCTGACGTGGAAGAACACTGATCAGCGCCTCTTAACTCTGCTGCTCTCCTCTCTCACGAAGGAAGCCATGGCTGAGGTTGTAGGCCTCTCCACCTCACGTGAAATCTGGCTAGCACTCGAAAACACCTTCAGTCACCGATCAAAAGCCAGAGAAATTCGTCTCAAGGACGACCTTTAACTGATAAAACATGGAACTCGTTCAGTGACAGAATTTGCTCGAGCATTCAAAGCCCTCTGCGATCAACTCCATGCCATTGGAAGACCCGTCGATGACACCGATAAAGCCCACTGGCTCCTTAGAGGACTAGGTTCGGAATTCACAAGTTTCTCCACCGCCCAAATGGCCCAAACGCCTCTGCCTTATTTCACCGATTCGGTCTCCACGGCTGAAAGCTTCGAGATTTTCCAGCGATCTCTTGAATCCTCTAGTCCTCCAACTGCCGCTTTTACAGCCACAAATCGAGGCCACAATCGTCCAAATCCCAGGCATTCAAACCGCTACCAACAAGGACGAAATTCCTCTTCAAACCGTGGTAATGGACGCTCAAACTTTGGACAGGGACGCCGTCCACTGCGCTGCCAAATCTGCCGGCAAGAAGGGCACTATGCGGTGTTTATTTTAAAATTGAATGGGGACTGTTAGGATAGACTTCTTTGATTATGTTAAAATATCTATATTATTTTTAATTAAATAAATTTTTATATATTGCAAGATATATCTCTATTTTAAAATAATTTTTCAATTTCGTCCTGTATTATTTCTATTTCGAATTCTAGCATATAAGTTTATCTTTTAATCTAATAGATTGACATAATCTTCCATATATCTATCAAAAAAATTTTCCAAGTATATAATATTTCTCAGACGATAATTGATCTATTATTTCCATTTGATAGATAATATTATTTATTTTTGCTAATAAATTTTTCTAATAAGTAATCTAATCCTTCAATTGTATATCCTGACATGTTATATAAATCTTATCATGATAAACAATGCTAATAAAATAAATATTAAATACAAACATTTAGATAATTTAAACATGCAAATATTCAGATGAGTAATCCCAACGATTCTTTAAGATTTCAGAAAATATCTTTCTAATTTTAAAAAAAATAATAGTTTTACCTTAGTTTTGATCTCAAATCTTTATTCTTAAAATCGAGTAACCTTCAAGCTCTGAATCTGCAAATGACTCCCTTTAATGGCCTCCTGTCTTTACGGGATAATTGCTATTCCAGTTTTTTGTCTTCACTGTGTCAATTCTTTGAATTCGGACTATAAATTTTAACTAAAGAAAACTATCTTTCTGTTAAAGTAAGAAATAAATTTTTCTTTAATCTTTCAAGAATCTATGGGTGAAGTGTTTAGAAACCCATGTTATCTTTGAAACGATTGAAATATGGAATAACTTGAAATTTTATTGATATCTAAAAACTGAAATATAATTACAATGGAAGACAAGAAATTGTTTGGCTAACTCACAGCTCGAGTGCTCAACCAACTCTGCCTTTTTCATTAGCCCAAAGGCTTCTATTTATACACAAATCTGAAGATAAATTACATCATTGCTTACATCATACTAATAATATTTTATTGTCTCGTGCTTTTTCATCAAAAGTCTCATGGCCCCTCCATCCTTTGTTGTTTTGTTACATTTTCTTTGATAAATGACACAGTCCTTCTATAATTATCCTTTAAGCCTTGTTCTTACATACAGCTGGTAAGGTTCTCCTATAGCAGTTTGGACACCTTTCCTCCATGTGTTTATCATTTTCATCTTTATCTTCTAATTCAGTCGGCAAGTGGGGCAATCTCTTGTTTCACATCCCTCTGTAATGTTGAAATGGCACCAGGAATCTGATGCATGTCAAATTTGGTGATAAAATTTTTAAAACTTCAGATTTTTTATTCCCATCATTAGCCAAAAGTGTACATCCATTATATTGGCATATGCATCTATATTTTTTATCATAAAAAATTTTTGTTATGTTATAAAGGATTTTGTATCAATCACTATTCTATTTTTTATCCATGATTTTGTAAACTTTGGTAATAGTTTATCAATATACCCTTCATCCATTTTGAAATTTCTTCCAACGTGTCCAATGGAGATTATATGTTCTGTTGGATAGAAAATTCCATCTTCGACTTCTGGACTAATAGTATAAAATTTTAGATAAATAGATCGTCCATGTGCATATCTTGAGACTTCAGATTTAAATATGTTATCAAATCTATCTATTTCTTTAAGAAATTTATCTGGATAAATTAAATCCAAATATCCATAATCAGCTGCCATTTTGACCATGACTGGATCAGATTCTTTCATCATAACTATTCTCGGATAAACGTGATCACCGGGTGAAATAAAATATGAATCACTTGTTTGTAATTCATAAATTATTTTAGTAAATTTTTTATATTCTTCTTCTTTTGAAGACAAAGGGATTTCATCTTCTTCATCTAGTTGTATTTGAATTGATCTCGTATACTCTTCATTGATAATAATCTTTTTAGGATTATCACTAATTCTTATCTTTTTGGGACTTTTGATCATAATATCTTTCTTTGGTCCACTGCTGCTTCCACATGGTAAATCACTTCTTGGTATTTGTTGATATTCCTGTTTGGTATCATAGGATTGTGCCAAGACATCAACCCTTGTATCTTTATTTGTATCAATAGACATTAATTGTGCTTCAAGAGTATCAGTTTTGTCTTTCATTTCATTGGCAACTTTGACGTGGGATTATTACTTAAGATTTCAGCTAATGCCCCCATCCCAACTTTTATATCATCTGCTTCTTCTTTGACAAATGTTGCCGCAGATTTCATCTCTGATATCATTTTTTTAATATTATCTATCTCCAAATTCAATGTTCCTGCTTAAAAAATCAGCAAGATAATTATTTGTACATTTAATATGGATAATATCAAAATTATAGAACGATAAATATGTTTGTCATCTATATAACCTTCTATACTAGGGTTCCATTGATAATTTATTTCTAACAAGTCCTGCAACTTGAGAATTGTCAGTTTCAACAATAAATTTTTTAGATAATAAGAATAATGAAAATTTCTTTATTCCTCTAATAATTGCTAATAATTTTTTCATGAGTAGTATAATTTATTTCTGCTTGATTAAAAGTTTCACTTGAATATCTACATATTTCATTTAAATCTGTTTTTAATATTGCTGCCCAATATTTATCTGAGGTATCAGTATTAACTATCAAATTATCCTTTTCATTTGGTAATCTTAATTTTGGTAAATTTTTACATTCTTCTTTAAGTAGTCTAACTATTTCTGTATGTTCTTCATTTCATCCTTTAGTATTAGTTTTTCTAAGTAAAATTTGTATTTTATATCTCTTTTTTGAAAGATTTTCAATAAATCCTTCTGCATAATTTAAACACCCTAAGAATTTTTGTATTTGTTCTTTGGATTCTAATTTATCAGGAAATCTTTCTATCTTTTTAGATATATGAGATTGTAATTTTATTCCATTCTTATCTATAATTAATCCAAGAAATTCTATCTCAAATTTTTCTATAATAACTTTCTTTTCAGATAAGACTATTCCTTCTTTTTTACATTCTTTTAAGAATTTTGTAATACGATTTTTATGATCATTTTTATTATCTGAACATATTAGTATATCATCAACATATACTAATAAGAAATCATTATATTTTCTAAAAATATTATTAATTTCTTTGAAATATTTGAGGTGCATTTTTTTAATCCAAATGGCATAACTATCCATTCATATTTACCTTGAGGCGTGCTAAATGTCGTATATGGTATTGATTCTTCTTCCATTTTGATTTGCCAAAATCCTGACTTACAATCAAATTTTGAATAATACTCTTTTCCTTTTACAAGGTTTATTAAAACATCTTTATTTGGTAGAAAATATCCATCAAATTTTGTGTATTTATTTAATTATTTGTAATTTATTACCATTCTTAATTTTCCTCGTACCTGTTCAGAGTGTTTCATTACCATAAAGGCTGGACTACTATGTGGTACATTGCTAGCTCTGATTAATTTCATGTTTTTTAATTCTTCAATTTGTTTTTTAAATTCTTGAGTATCTTGTATAGTGTACATCATTGGTTTTACTCTTATTATTGCATTTTCAATTAATTCTATTTTTGCTCTTGGATGTTCAGGTTTCCAATAAACTAATGGGTTTTCATTATAGACATTTCCTATCTTTTTTATTATCTCTTCTATTAATTCTGATTTTTCTATTGTTTGTATTTTTTGTATTTTAACAGTTGTTTTTATTGGTATTTTTATTATCTTTTCACTACGCTGGGCTGGCTGAACTCTGTATGACTTAAATTCTCTTGAAATTTTTAGTAGATGTCCACATGGTGTTTTTAACATAATCATATAGTTATTTGTTGGTAATATTGGAAGTGTTGAACAAAGTCATTTCCTAATAATATATCACATTCTAATACATCATATGCATATACTTTATTTATAGTTATTTGTTTACTTCCTAATAGGATTTCTACATTTTCTTTATTTTTAGTAATAGGTGTCGATATTCCCGTGACACCTGTTATTTTTATAGAATTATCATTGTTCCAATTTTTTAACAAAAATGTCTTGATAATAGTTCTATCACTTCCTGTATCTCATAAGGCACATAATGTTATATTAGTTTCTACAATGGTGATTTGCATATATACTCCTAATGGAAATGTTATTACATTATTCATTCTTTTGGACAAAACAATGTCTTATTGTTATGTGTTACATAGATTCTTTCTTTATTAATATTATAATGATTTAAGGCTTGTAAAAAACTCATTCCTAATAATATATGGTAATGATCTCCCATACTATTATCTACATAATATGGTATTATCATTTCTTCTCCATCTAAGACTATTGGTATCTTTACTTCTAATTCACTAGTATGTGTTTTTCCATCAAAATTGATATATTTATAAGGTTCTATCCTTCTTTTTGTTAATCATTTATCTCTATTTCTAGATATATGGCAGTTTTTCGCTCCCGTATCAATTATGATATTTTTTCCTTTTATATATTCTATTCCATTAAAATATTCTCTATATATTTGCATACTTCATATATTCCTTTTTACCATTATTTCTCGATTTATGCTTGATTTTCTTGGTATTATAGATGTACTATTATTTTTTCTTAATCTTGCATCTTTAAATTCTATTAAAGAATTATTTTCTATTTTTTCTGTTATATCTGGTTTTGTTTTAGATATTTCTAATTTATATATTTCTGGTAATAGGTTTAGTTGTTTGTTTGGTTCTACAATATTTAATATGTCCTTACCTTCTTTGTGAATTTCTATATAGGGTTTTTTAGAGTAAATATTTTCATAGTTTGAATTAGTAAATGTATATAATGCTTTGTATTCTATAGTCATAACATGATTTCCTTCTTCCATAATATCATTTCTATGTATTTTAAAATATAATCCTAATATTTCATTAAAATTTTTATCTTTTATTGATACGCAATATTCTGGATAATATGTAAATATTAATTTTTTGTATGCTAAGTTTCCTTCTATAATTCCTAAATGACTATCATTAGTATTTAGTATCTTTCCATCTGTAAACTTACTGTTATTGGTGAATCTATTCCTTCTCTAAATAGGGATTTGAACATTAATTGTATTCCTGCAAGATAAATATATTGTATATTTTCTTTTTGTTTTCCTTTTACTTTTGCCATTAATTGGTCAACTGTGGATTTTGTTAGTAATGTTAATTTATGACTTCCTGAAACTGTTCTTATATCTATTGATTTTTCTATCTTATGATATTCACTTATAGATACTCTTTCTTTCTAAATATTTTATCGAATATTTTCCATTCTCCTAATTTTAAATCTAATGATAATTTTTCTATTTTTCTAAATGTATTATTATCGAATGTTACTTTTAATCCATATCCTTCAACTTCTTCTATTTCGTGATTCATTCTGATTCTGATATGTAAACATCTTCTCCTTCATATTTATTAATATCCGTTATCTCTTCTAAATTGTTTTCTATTTATTCATATTCTTGTCGTAAAATTCTAACTTTCTTTTTAGTACAATCAGGGCTTATATATCCTATTTCTCCACAATTCCAGTATTTGCGTTGTTTTTTTTATCCTTTTTAAACTCTTTTCTTTTTTGTTGATATTTTTTTTATAATATCTCCTATTTGGTTTTTGATATTTCTTTTTGAATTGTTTATATTTTTTATACTTTTTTTTTAACTTTCTTTTATATTTTCTTTCTGGTCCACATCCTCAAATAATAGGTCTATCTATCTCTTCGCAACAGATTCTTGTTAATTTTTCAGATTTTTTCATTAGTTGTCTATTTTTACATATTTCTGCTAATCTTTCAAATATGAATTTTATTCTACTTCTTAATGTATGTGGTACAGGATTATCCATTATATATCTTTCATATTTTATCTTAAAATATGAATTTCATGTTCCTGGTAATTTAGTAAAATATATTTCTAAGTATGGTCCTTGATTTTCGTTACTATAAAATTGGGTATAATAGAAATTTCTAAATTGACATGTATATTCTTTTATTTTACACATATCACATATCATAATGTTTATCAATCCTAATCTTGCTTTTAATTTTTCTCTTCTAACTTCTTATTCTGAATTTTTTATCCAATTTTCTCCTAAGAATTCATCTGATATATATTTTACTAACTTTTTTATTCCCTCTTGTGAGGTTTTTTGCATTTCTGTTTATATATATTTTTATTAATAATTTAGTATATTCAGTTACTCATTCCCACCAATTTCTTACATCTCATTCAAATGATACTATTAAATAGTCAATTCTTCTATCCGTAGATTATAATGTATCATCTTGGTTATATAAAAAGAATAATATCATTGCATCTACCCATTGTAACAGGGCTTACTTAGTATCTATTTTACAATCTAAATTTAGTTTGACTCCTCCATGATTTATTGGTTTATTGTGGTATGAGTTTGGGGTAAATTGATCTTTATATTTTTCTATTCTATGTTGTGGTATAATTCTATCATAGTACTGCCTATAAGGTCTATGTAGCATTGGTGCATATTCCCCTTCTAATTCAGGAAATTCTAATTTTTGATTGTTGCTTGTACTTCCTGGTGTTGGTGTTGGTCCTCCACCAGTATTCATTAATATTTCATAATTTTCTAATTCTTCTATACTTAATTGGTCAAAATTTTCTATTAGATTATCTATTTCTTCATTCATCATCTTTTTTATTTTTTCTACATATTTTTCAAATTCTTTCTCTTATTCTAAAATTATTGGTAATATTTCTTTCTTAAATCTATCATCCATACTTCCAGGTTCATAATATCCTTCTGTTTCTACATGTTTCTTTCTTATTCTTGTCATTTCTCCTTTTATTCTATCTTTATCTACTTTTTTATCTGTTGGTTTCATATTTTGTTTCATTTCTGTCATTTCTATTTTTAACATTCCTACTTCATCTCTTAATTCATTAGTTTCATTTATTAATTCATTTATTATTTTCTTTAGTTCATCAAATGATTCTGAAAAAATCATTATATTTTTCCACTTTTTACTTCTAATAAATATAATAATCTACACTTTTTATCTTTACTTTCATTGATGATTTTATTAAAACTTTCTATTGCTATTTTATTATTAGGTAATTCATCTCTTGCAGTTTCAAAATATTTTGTTTTTAATTCTAGTTTTTCGATTTTTAGTTTCCCTAACATTTTTTTTGTGATTTATTTATATCTTCTAGTGTTCCTAATATATTTGAGGTTTTTTCTTGTATTTTGTTTAGATTTTTAACAATATTATTAAGTTTTCTAGCTACTTTATCATTACTCATTTATAACTTATGATGATTCATATATTTCTCTATAATATAAAATACTTTCAAATTCTTTATTAATCATTTCATATACGTATCTATCTCTTATAGATCCTATAATTAATTTATGTAGTATTTGTTCTTTTATTTCTCTAGGTAATTTTTTAATTATATTTAATGTTAATATTTTTGATTTATTAGAGATAGGTTCATAAAATATTTTATATCATTTTTCTTCTTCTAATTTATAATAGTTGTGTATCTTCTTAATTTTAATTCTCATAATTACGTATATTTTCTATTATAGCAGCTATTTTTTCTTGATCTATAGTTTCTAGAATAGTTTTCCATATCATAAGATCTCTTATTATACTAATTTCTGTTTTTTCTATTATCTCCTTCCTAATATCTAAATGTATATCTTTTAATTTTATAAGTATGATTTTTAAGACTTCTTTCACTATTATAGGTTTTCCTATTATTATCCCAAATCTATCTTTTTTAATTTTATATTTATTTCCTAAATTTTCTATTATCATGTTATGATCTATTGCTCTGATACCAAGTATAATGGAGGGGGGGGGGGTACTAGGACCGTCTACAAAATCTTCAAAATCTACAAATAATATTTTAATATTTTAAAAATTCTTTTATCATTCTTTCGGTTAATCTATTATTTATTAAGGATATGTAAAATCTTAGTGTTAATCTAAATTTTAATTTTTTATATTTTAGTGGTAACCTATTTTTTATTGGTCTTCTCATTTAATAACTTGTTTTATATTCTTTTTGTATTATAGGGACTAGGTTGCAATTTTTTAAGTTAAGGGTATTTTTGGTAGTTAAAATGATCAAAGGTCATTTTGGAAATATGGCTTCAATTTAGGTTATTATGGAAATAAGGTATGAAATTTAGGTTATTTTCACGTAATTCCTCGACAAGTGCGACCAAAGGTATGCATGGGAAGGAAATGGTGGTACTGAGGCCCATCTCTCTGAGGCTTTTAACGCCTCCTCCTCTCTTAATGGGCCCGAGCCTAGTGATTGGTACTTAGACACAGGAGCTTCGGCCTACATGATACCAGACCTCTCCCACTTGGATCAAGCAAATAATTATAGTGAAAATTACACATTGGCCTACTTTTCATGATCCAATTTCAAAAATAAGATGCAAAATTTACTTATACAAAAATCAGATATTAATTCAAATTTTTAATATTAATAATAATATTATATAAATAAAATTATTCTACATATTCAATCCACCAATTTTCATCCTACCCAAACCCTAATTATTTTCATCTATCTTTTTTCTCTCTCTTTACCAAACGAATGTCTCCTCGCAGCCTCTCTCTATCACTTCACCGAAGCCTTTCCTCCCAACCTCTCTCTATCACTTCACCGAAGTCGGATCCCTCTCCTCTACGTGACCAAACTGTTTACAAGTCTTGCATTGCACACCAGGTCTAAACCAGCACCACTTGGGAGCATGACCTTTCTTTTTGCAATGGGGACAATGAGGATAATCAATATTCTTGCCAGCATTTTTGTTGAATTCCACATTCTTCTTCTCATATTGTGGTTTCTTCATTCCAAAACCAGTTTGAGCTTTACGTTTTCATTTCACAAACAAAGTTCCATCAGCCTATTCATCTTGCTTGAACAATATTCTTTGTTCAGTAGCTTGAAGAGCATTTACAAGTTCAGCCAAAGAAATGCTAGCGAAGTCTCTAGAGTCCTCAAGAGAAGAGATCTTGGATTCAAATCTTTCTGGCAGACTTATCAACACTTTTTCCACAATCCTTTTGTCTATTAAATCATCTCCTAACAGCCTTATTTGATTTCAACATTCATCAATCGATCAGTATATTCTTTCATCGTTTCAGTGTCTTTCATTTTCAAAGTTTCAAACTCCATTCTGTGATTTAGCACTCACATCTGCCTTGTTCTGTCATTGCCACAGAATTTTTCCCTTAAATGATCTCAGGCCTCTTTTGCAGTTTCACAGGTTATAATCCTAGTGAAATAGCATCTGAAACAGCAGATTGAATGCAAGAAAAGGGCTTTTAACTTCTTAGATATATCTTCACTATACTATTTCAACTGAGCAATAGTTGGATTAGCCCTCAATGGTGGTGGTTCGACTCCAGTTTCAGTAATCTCCCAAAGATCATAAGCTTTCAGATATGCCTTCATCTTTGTAGACCAGAAGTCATAGTTTTCTCCTATGAATGCTGAAGGTAAAGGGGCTGAAAAACCACTTGAAGCCATATCACTCACTCACCAAAAACACTCGGCTATATATGAAGGTTACTCACTGGTTTTCTCTCAAGGCTGAAAGCATTTTTTGGTTTGTTCAAAGATCTCAAAAGCTTTGGTACCACTAATGGAATTTAGGCTCAAAGAGAATGAAAGTGAACTCACGGTGTTTGGATTTGTCTACCGGATTTGGAAGAAGCTTACCGGATATTGAATGGCTTACCGGATTTGGAGTTATTGTGAATACCGTATAAGAGATACACTTACTGGATATCAACAAATTTGCAAACTTACCAGATATTGAGTGTTGAACTTATCGGATATTGATTACCAATACCGTATATAGAATGCACTTACCGGTATTTGAAGGAAACAACACTGAAATCCGGTATTAAGCAAGAAAATGAAATTTATGCAAGGAAATCGATATATACACAAGGAGGAGAGGAAGAAACTAATAGATTCGACATTTACTAATGAAAATATATGGCTAATGTATATATATAGCCAAATTACAAAAATATAAAGTACATTATAATCATCCTACCTACTACTAAACATTGCTTAACAAGACTTAACTTGTAATAGAGTAGAAAGCTAGTCTAACTTTCATCATTACATGAGTTAGACTTAATCAAAAACATGTGAGAAATTGTAACTACCAAGTTGAGTGAAACAAAAGTGTCACAACATTAGTTACATCATGTCGCTTTGATGGTAGTACGGCACGTAATGCTGATTATACATCATTTGCTGCTGCATCACCATTGCCGCCGCTGGGTACTGCGTGGCCATCCACTGCTGCTAGTACTATTGCATCGCCATCTATTACAGCCGCTATTGCTGATGCTGATTTTGTTCATTCGAATCTCCACCGTTCATTTTTCAAATCTCTCCTAATTATCCCTCATCAAGCCGTACGTTTCACAGAGAGAGAGAGAGAGAGAGAGTACAGGTACCAGGAACCCAGGTTTTACACAAAGAGAGGGATAGAGAGAATTTATAGTCGTCTTAGAGATAATAAAGGAAGAAGTGGCTTAGAGATTATAAAGGAGGAAGTATCAAAGACAACTCCACTCCCTTACACCAAATTTCCATTTTTTCTCATTTTGCACCAAATATTTTGTCTAATCTCATTCCAATCCAACACCAAATTTTGCACATAATTTCATTTTTGTCCCTTTCATTTTGCACCAACTTTTATTAAGGGTATTTGTGTGACTTTCTTGTTATACAACAAATTTAATTCTTAATTAATTATTATTACAATTATAATTATTATTTTTAATCCTATGATGATTATTATTATTAGAATCCTGATACACCTTAGTTAAACACATTAAATCTAATAATCCATGTAACGTCCACATTAACTAGAAAATGTATCTCTACGTTTTATATGAGTTTTCGAAGTTTACTACATGGTCTAAACAAATAATTCGCCACTCAATGTATTTATCGCTCACAAAATCAATGAATTAGTGACCAATTAATCAAAGCATCAATAATGGAAGTAAAAATAATTCTCAACTTCAAAACTAGGTTACAATTATTCATCTTAACAAATTACTTAATTATACATCATGGAAGAAGAATATATCAAGAATGAATTAAAGTATATTACCGGGTATTAAGGAAAAGGGGAAAAGATAAAGATCTTGCACCAAGATTTTTCCTTCTTCTTTTAAAATCTTGAAACCCTAGCTTCTTGATTGATTTTTTTATTATTTCCTTTTTTGGGCTTGTATAATGTTTTTACAATGAATCCCCACAAGCATTAGCTTAAATATATGTGTCTAATGAAATTCTACAAGTCTCGGCTTAATATATGTGTACAATGAAAATCCACAAGCATTCGCTTAATTGTTGGACCTTTGGTATGTATTTATAGAACAAGGTTTAGGCAAACTCCTTGTTCAAATTGAATTTTATCATAGAGTTTGAGAAGAAAAAGGAAAACAAATTCCTTTTCAAATTGAATTTTTCTCATATGATTTTAATCATTCATCTTCTATTGTTTACAATTAAGTCCTCTTCATTCTAAAATCATTATAGTTGACCCGAGACAAGTTTGGAAGCTAGTAATTTAGTCCCCAAACAATTTTTAAATTTAACTCTTGAAAGATATTATATTAACCGAATACTCCATTAATACTTTCAATAGATCTTTTGCAATTTGATTAATCTTCAATTGCTTCAAATAAACTCCAATCAAGCTCCAAATAGCCTTTTTCCCCACATAAATTGTATCCAAGTTGAATTTTCCTATAATATATATAATTTACACAAATTAAGTAGATAATTGCTCACTTTATATATAATTAAATAAGAATAGAAGTCCGAATAGAGCATAAAATACACTTATCAGTGGCAAATATTGCGGCAACCATAGAATGTGATGGTGGCGTAAGTTTACGGGGTTTATTGGGGTAAGAATATGACGCTGGACAAGATAGCTAGAATAACACCAAAATACAGAGAAAACGTCTCTGAAATTCAACTGAATATTATTATTGATCAAACAATCAAAATCTCGTTCACAAGCCGGACTTTATAGATAAAAATTGAATTTTGCCAAAAATAGCAAAATCCCAAAAATCACGGCAAAATAAAATATGGAATAAAATAAGAAACCTGAGAAAAATGTGGCACAAATCGGGTTAAAAATTATTTCCTAACTTACGAATGCAATATTACCAAAAATAGTAAAAAATATCTTAAAATAGAGATTCAGAAGGGAAAATAACTAAATTTGAGGTAAAAAACGATGTTCCACGACGTGCGCCCCGAAACAAGCATTCTGAATTGGGGTTACAGGCTCGATTCTAACAACCATAGCTAAAGTTATGGCCAAAATACCAATTATATATCATATTTGCATCAATCCGTTAATTCGTGATATTTTAACGCCATTAACGTGCTATCTGACAACTCGACATGTGACTCAGACTCTCACACATCACAAGATCAGATAAAATGAATACACATTTGCCAAAGGAAGTATGCACTGGATATTTTACCAGATGCATGCAAGATTGGTGTTGCACCAGCACGTGTCCCATTTGACCAAAATCTGAAACTTTCCAAAGATCAAGGGACACTTATTTCTGAACCATCAATTTACAAAATGCTGATTGGGAGATTGTTGTATTTAACCATAACGAGACTTGATTTAGCATATTCAGTACAACTACTAAGACAATTCATGGATAGTCTACGGTTGCCACATCTCAATGCAGCTCATAAAGTCCTAAGGTACATCAAAAGGGCACCAAGGCAAGGTTTGCTATATCCTTCACAATTAGTCCTACAATAGACAAATTATTGTGATTCAGATTGGGGGGCTTGCCAAGATACAAGGAGGTCTGTTAGTGGATACTGTGTTTTTATAGGCTCTTCCTTGGTATCTTGTAAGTCCAAAAAGTAAGGTACTGTGTCTAGGTCCTCTGCAGAAGCAGAGTATAGGGCAATGGCGAATCTGTGTTGCAAATTGTCTTGGCTAAGATACCTGTTGGGTATTGACACTTTGTTGTCAAATAAATAAATTGTAAATTTTGTGGTTTCCATTTTAGTTGTCTAGTTTGGTAGAAATTCAACTAGTTTGGTATGAAAAATGTTATTATATTAGGCATGTACTAGCCTAGGGGAGAAGGCATGTGGTCTAGTTGTTGATAGATTTGGTGGTAGATTGTGTAGCATCTTTTTTCTATATATTGAGTCATTGTGGGACTCGAGAGATGTAACCCAATTACCAAGAAAATATATGAGAAAGAACACAATTTAAAAATGTACTCTCTAAACTTTCTTCCTCTCCTCTGCTGGTGCAATACCAGCAGAGTGATTATGTTTTATATTTATGTTTTATATGTTTATGTTTATGTATTTTCTCTTTTATTGTTTATGTATTATTGTCTTCACCACTGCCATCTTCCCCACATTGAAATCACCATTTTGTTGAGCTTAAAATAGCTCGTCTCATCTCATCAATCCATCTCTTTCTTCACACCAATGCACTTAAACTTCCACACAAATGGAAGAGCTTCGACTCTTCCACATTCTCACAGTTAATATCAGAGCTGAATATGACCTTAAGGGCAAAAAATGCTTCCAAAAATGCTGCAAACTCTGAACAAAAAAATTGATTTCAAAACCCCCCTTAGTTTTGTGTTTTATCATTTTTCTGTGCACTCTTGAAGAGAGTTGCCAACATGACAAGCAACAAGGGGAAGATCCTTGGGATCAGGCTCTGTAATGGCTAGCTTTGTTCGAACTCTTTGAAACTCTGTTGTTACAACTCAAGACCTGGGAAGATCAATAGAATCAGGCCAGTTAACAGTAGCTGGTAACACCTGCATTTCTGAGTACTTTCGCAGTGAGTAAAGTTACCATGTTTCGAGCTCTTTCTTAATAGGATGTAGCTTTATTTGATGCTCCATGCCCTCCACTTGTGGTTTTAAAAGGTGGTTGGAAGCACGTTGGTTTAGCAGCAGCCTTGAAATCTCGAGTAAAACTCTTTGAAAAAAAAATCAGGTGAAAGCTCTCCCTTGTGGTTTTAAAAAGTAGCTGGATCATGTGTTTCAATGGTGTTAAATGGCTGGAAAAACATGGGTTCATGTCCTCCCTAGTGGTCTTAAAAAGTGGCTGAACCAGAGGAACCCAACAGCCAAGATCAGTCGTCCCTTGTAGTTTTAAAAATTGGTTGAATTGGTGTTAAATGGCTAAACATTTTTTTTCGAAAAAAAAAACAAAACAAGAGAGAAACCAGACAAGATGAGCTAAATGTTGAAGAAGAAACTGAAAATAGCTGAAAATCGGTATGCAAAGCTCTAAAATTCGGTATGCAGCAAAAATCCAGTATGTTTGATATCCGGTATGCGTAAGTCATATACGGTATGCAAATGTTCAAATACGGCAAGCTTGCATTTACTCTCCATATTCGATATCAAAATGTTCAAATCCGGTATGTGATGAAAAGTTGAAATCCGGCAAGCCATGAAACTCATATCCGGTATGCAATCATCAAATAAGGTATGCAAAGGCCATATCGAGTATGTAAAATCAAGCCAAATCTGGTATGCATAACTGAAATTCGGTATGATTGAATCTGTAGATTCGGTATGTATGCAAATGTTGAAGAAAATCGGTGTTCAAGATGGCAAATTCAGCAAGCAATTTCAGCAACAGCAATGACCAGAAAAAATGCAGAAAAATGAAGAATTTATTGAAGAATGATCAAGACTTTGACACACAAAAATTGTTTTCCAATCAAAGTGTCAAAGGGGAGTTTGTTGGGTATTGAGACTTTGTTGCCAAACAAATAAATTGTAAATTTTGTGGTTTCCATTTTAGTTGTCTAGTTTGGTAGAAATCTAACTAGTTTGGTATGAAAAATGTTATTATATTAGGCATGTACTAGCCTAGTGGAAAAGGCATGTGGTCTAGTTGTTGATAGATTTGGTGGTAGATTGTCTAGCATCTTTTTTCTATATATTGAGCCATTGTGGGACTCGAGAGATGTAACCCAATCACCAAGAAAATATACAAGAAAATATATGAGAAAGAACACATTTTAAAAATGTAGTCTCTAAGCTTTCTTCCTCTCCTCTACTGGTGCAATACCAACAGAGTGATTATGTTTTATATTTATGTTTATGTATTTTCTCTTTTATTGTTTATGAATTATTGTCTTCACCATTGCTATCTTCCCCACATTGAAACCATCATTTTGTTGAGCTTAAAATAGCTACTCCCCTCCCCTCGATCCATCTCTTTCTTCACACCAATGCACTCAAACTTTCGCACAAATGGAAGAGCTTCGACTCTTCCACATTCTCACAATACCTCCTCCATGACTTGTAGGTCAAACATCCACAAGCATCAATCATATTTTGTGATAATATGACAGCACTCCACATTGCCTCAAATCATGTTTTTCATGAGAGGACCAAGCATATATAGCTTGATTGCAACCTCATTCGAGACAAGATTCAGAATGGGAGCATAGTCACAGAACATGTCAGTAGCAGTTTGCAAATTGCGGACTTTTTAACCATGCCATTGTGTTCTCCAAGTCTTTATTCTCATCTTCTCAAGATGGGAATAGAGGACATATACTATCTATCTTGCGGGGGTCTATCAGAAAATACAGGTTAGCAAGTCCAACGTGTTCAATTTTTTAATGAACTTAGCCATTCATTTAATCATTGATTTTAGCTAGGGATGACAATTCGAACTATTAAAATCGAAAATCGCGGTTAACCGAATCGAATGGGGCGAAAAAAATAGAATCGATGGTGCAATGGGTTGGTTATGATTTTGATTTTAATTACCCGATTCTTGGTGGGACGGGTATGGTATTTAGCGACAGTGCCTCGAACCGAATCGATTACCCATTTAAAAAAAATTAGTTGAACAATTGAGCTTTTTATAATAATTCTTTGTATAATTATAACTCATTACCTTACCGACCCATTAACATGACCAACACACTAATCCAGTTTTTTGGTCTTAACTTAACCCTACTCACACTCACTCACTCATTGAAAATACACAGAAAATAGGAAATATTAAAGTAACGGGCGACAGCGAGAAAGAAAATTCGGAATTGGAATCAACAACACCGTCTCCTGTGATTGTGATGAAGATATTTCTTGAATTGGTCTTGACAAGTCTATTTTATATGAGGCTCTCCTTCCTTGAGTCATCCCTTCCATTTTCTTGATTAGCGAATGCAAACGCAATTTTCTTGATTATGATCTTTCCCTCTTTCTTTTATTGCTCGCGGGAGTTGAGCTCATTAATCTATTTGGTTCCCTAACTCTATCCCTCCTTTTTGTTACTTAATATAATGTTTACTTGGTTGTGTATTTTAATTTTATTGCTAGCAGTTTTGGTATGTCTACTGGTTGTTAATTATCTGTATGGTATTAAATTAGTGCTTTTTAATATGTCTATAATTATCTTATTTTGAGTTGTTTTATCTTAACTTCTCAAAAGCCAAAGAAAGATCATTTAAATTGTTTGCATTTTCATTTGGGATATTGTTTGCTAAATTGACTTAGTATTGTGTGTTTTTTTATTGATTTTTATTCATAATTTTTTTTTTTTTTTTCAATTTGACAGTTGGGCTTATAAAAAATAATTTATTTTCGTGGTTATTAATCGAATTGAACCGAACCGAGATACGAATCGAGCCGAACCGAACTGACTTTCGTAGTTATGATGCGATATGGTATGACAAAAAATTTGTGGTGCGGTTATGATTTTGGCTGAATCGACCCGTTGCCATCCCTAATTTGAGCCCATAATGGGATGGGCTCCTTCTTACTAACACACATATGGAGGCCCTACTCTCACCCCATTTAATATGGAAATGGCCCATTGATTTCTATATATTTTGACCCTTTCTAGCTCCTCTCCATCTTGAGCTAGAAAAGGATGGATTATTTAATCTATTGATTCCAACACAACAAGCATTAGTAATCTACGTGGATGATGAGATGGATAGAAGCATCCTCGAAGCACAAGCATAGAACTCTCTAGAAGATAAATGACGAGGCCGGGGAATCAATTTGTTATTTGATATTTTGTTATATTTTCTTTTCTTTTCTTTTCTCTTATTATTTTCCCAGTTGGTTGTAACTAATTTGTTAGGGAATATTCTTTTGTTTTCCTCTTTAAATACTGATGGAATTGTATAGTGTTTGACACAGCAGAATTAATGCAATGAGAATACTCTCTCAACTTTGCAATCCCGTTTTCTTCATTTAAGCAGATTCTTATATCCTCTGTTGCATGAAATGCAACTCCAAACCCAACAAACATGTCATCCTCATCGGTATTAATTTTAACTCTGGATTTTGAACTGAGAAATATTTATTCAATCAATTTGCAACGTGGCAAAGAGATTATTTATGATTCCATAACAAGATTTAATTTGTATTTACTAAAGGATTTGGATTGAAGCTGGTGGTTAATGGAATTGTATCAGAATATATAGATTTGAAATTAGGTGAGTATGAATTTTGAATTTGAGAAATATGTGCAGCCTTAAGAAGAAGAAGATAATCAATGTTGGGTTCAAGAAAACTTCATAAATCTGGTTTTAGGTGGTGGCCGTGGGTGGGTAGGGTACTGGACGTCCGGTAGGCAATGGGCGGCAATGGGCATTGACAGTAACAGGCTGCAATTGGCTTCGACGGTTTTGGGGATGGGAGATAGGGTGGATTTGGAAATAATTGAATTAAGTGATAGGGTGAGATGGTGTGAGGAAGGTATGAGGTGGTGATAAATCAATTTATCACCTGATTTTTGAAAATATTTTACAAGTTTGATATTTTTGAAATTCTATTATTAATGCTTAGTAGTTATGGATTTTTCCCTTAATGAATATACCTTTTCTAATATATAATTTTCCCCTAAAAATGTTACATTACATTATAAAAGTACTAGATTATCCTATTTCTAAACATTTAATAGTAAAAAATATATTTATGGACATGTAATCTAACAAAAGTCTACAATGATATCCAAGTCAACATCAATTTCAAGAAAAACAAGAAACTCGATTTTCATATTTTACTAAATCTAAATAAATTAGGAGTGAACAATTTCCACACTAGCAATAAAGTAGATTAATGCCCCATTTATATACTTGATAAATTTACCCTTTTTCACTTCATTAGGTCAAGTTCCTGGAGGCCATTGGCTGCTAATAAGGTTTAAGAATTGAAATAAATCATTAGCTCTGGGTGGTTCTATGCATACCATTGTTTATAATAAATACATCACATTTTAATTATTTTAAAAGTGTCTAACTTTTATGCAATATCATATTTATATCTCTAACTTTTCTCTTATCCTTAACTTTTCACTAATTAGTACATCTTGTCGATTCTTGTCCAAAAATTCTTTTAACATGCTAATGATGTTTTTTTCCCTTATTTAAAATTACAGAGTTTCATAAGTCTTGTTTACTTAATTTTAGTGCAATTTTTGAATGGAAATCGTTATTAGAGACAAAATGTGTTAATTAATGAAATATTGATAATATATACATACATATATATATATATATATGAAAAACGTTAGGAACATAAGTATGATAGTGAGTAAAGACATGCAATTAAAATATGATAAATTCGTAAAAACATGCGGTGTCAATATATTTAACCTTAGTTTTCAATAAACGACTTTTGGTTTTCATGGCTTAAGTGTTGACCTATGATTCAATATAATTACAATTGTTTTTATTATAACAAACAATACACTGTTGTTTCTAACAAGTCTTGTTTCATGAGATTTCATGTATAAATCTTCTTAAACATTCAAAGACTCAAATCTTCATCTGTTGAAGAACAAGCAATCAAGAGAAACTCGAAGAAATCAAGAACTTTGAAGATTAGAGTTTAGAAGTTGTTTATCAAAACTTCAATTATGTAAATGTACAACTCATCATTTTTTAGCAAGAATGCAAAGCTCAAACTATTTTTCATAACTCGTCACTTGCAAAAAAATGTTTTGATATGAGATTGATTTTGGAAAAATAAACATTTTGATATAAAAATAAAAAGCGAAAATGCACACATTTCAGTCGACCGAAATGTGTACCGGTCGACCGAATGTTGTTCGACCGAAAGGGTAAAAGAGATTAGCCGAAACTCAAACAGTTAAATTTCTTACAGCGGTTACAAACTTCGGTCGACAGAACTGATCAGCCGAAAGTTGCTGAATTTCAATTTCTTGATCTATAAATAGCCCTCTCTTTTGTATTCAATTTCAAGAACCTACAAGAGATATTAAAAGAGCATATTTATTGAAAATCATTGAGCTTACTTGGTTTTATATTCCATTTGATTTATTACAAAGAATTTCTTGATTGATCCAAACTTGTTTTCATCTATTTCATCAAGAAATTCAGTTTGTAAGAAAATTTCAATCTAATCTATTTTCAATTCTTGATAAAGGTTTTCTTTGCCAACACTTATATTGAAGTGTAAATCTCTCTTCATATTTAACTTGCATTATTTGTTAAGAGAGATCATTAGTTGAAAACTTTGATACAAAGATACAAACTATTTCACTATCTATCATTTATCAAAGTTTACAACATAAACACTTGAACTTTACTATTTGCTATCTATTGAAGTATTAACCTAACTCTCTAAATACTTGACTTGATTATATCATTTGTTGAGAGAGTTATTTCAATTGTAAAATTATCATTTATAATTTGGTGGTTTCGAGAGCCCTGTGAAAACTCGATTATTGTTAAGGATAAGTACTCTTTCTTGTAAGTCACTTAAGGATATGTGCTCCTTGGTGTAAGTCACCTAAGTATAAGTGCTCCTTGTTGTAAGTTACTTAAGGATTGATACTCTTTGTTTTTAAGTTACCATTATAGTGCATTTGACCTTGCTAGTGACGGAGAGCTTGGTAACGGGGACGTAGAACACATTGTGTATCGAGCCCCATTAAATTCGGTTGTCAATTTTACATTATCGCACCTTATTTTAAATTGCTATTTATGTTGTGCTATATTTTCTTAAGTGACAATACTTGAATTAAGTTATCGAATTTGCATATTCACTTCTATTATTACATCTTGCATTTATATATCTTGTACATTTAATTATTTGGAGACTAATTGTCGAAAAAGTTTCAAAAACCAATTCACCCCCCTCTTGGTTAGTTATTCTTGGGTCAACATTAAGAAGTGGAGATGTTTTTGGCTTTAAAAAAAAAAGAATTAAACTACTTGTACAGAACTATTCATTACCACTTGAATGACATCCACTCACATGTAGTGGGACTCGGGTGAATAAAAAATGCAAAAAGGTGGGATCCCTTATTGTGAGTGGATGTCATCCAGATGGTAATGAATAGTTATGTACAAGTAGCAGAACTGTAAAAAAAAAATTTATCTTTAGTTCTATTTTTAGGCTAGTGACATCACGTATACTAGGGGTTAAATTAAGCCCCTGTTTGATAGCCATTTTTAGAGATAATGAATTTTTTTGATGTGGTGGATGGTAAATATGTGGTTGAAAAAGAAGAAAAAATTATTGATGTGATGAAAAATATTATTTTATTGAAGAATGTGTGATTGAAAATGAGTAGAAGAATGAAAATGAAAAAAAAAAATAGTACCAAACAGGGGCTAAATGATTCAATCTTTCCACATTTGAGATTTGTTTGCTGTACATATGTCAATATTAGTTGATAATTCTTGAAACTTTATTACCATGATATATAGTTATGTGTGTATATATATATATATATATATATATATATATATATATATATATATCCCTATGTAGCATTACTTATTATCGTACTTATGATCCCGACTTTTTTCATGTTATTCTTATTATCAACTTTTTATTAATTAACAAATTTTGTCCCCTAATATATGTCAACTAATGGGAGGTTGAGAGTAAGAACGCAATGAGAAAAGTTGGGGCATAAGTCTGAAAATAAATAAGACTTGGGAACATTTAATGCAATTAAAATACAGTGCATCTATTAAAAAATGTGATTGGAATATATTTATCCTTTTCTTTTTCCTTCCAAATAATTAAATTCACCTTTGCCACTTATTTAAGATGGTAAGGGTCTATTTGATTGTAAGGGTGAAAAATGAGTAGAAAGGAAATGAATTCCAGGGAATTGAATTGCCTGAAATTGTTTTACCGAGAATTGAATTAAAGGTGTTTGATTGGTATAATTTTTCACATTTCTATTATAATACGTTTGACTTTGTTTTTTTATGCAAATTGTCAATTAAATGGATAAATTTTTTTACCATTGGGGACAAAATATGTTTAGATTGTAAAAAAAAAATAAAAAAATATATTTTTTATTTTTACGTTTGGCTCTGTTTTGTATGAAATTTGTCAATTAAATTGATAAATTTTTTTACGCTTTATCTTAGAATTTGTTTCTATTGCTAAAAAAAAAAAAAAAAGGAGGTGGAAACCAATTCCCACCAAATAGCAAGGAATTGAATTCCACGAAATCAAGCTTCAAGTAATTGTACCTTGAAATTGGGTGGAAACCGATTCCATGGAAAATAAAGGCTATCAAACAGACAAAAAGTGGAAGTTGGAATTCGATTCCAACTTCTAGGAAAAATTCTGGCGAATCAAATGGAGTCTAAGTGATATAAAATCTTGTATAAGATCGTATTCTAGAAATTCAGAAAATTTATATTCAAATATAAATTTAAAAGATAATAGAAAATTACTAAAAATTGGGTGCAAAGTAGAAGACCTTTATGATAATTGTATAAGTAGAAAATGTCAGGTTATCACAAATAGGCTTGGGGAAGGCTAGTTATTTTCTTAGAATCTAGTTTTGACCCAAAAAAATAAATAAATAAATAAAAAATAAAAAAATTGCAAAAGTGGATATAGATATTATCTCCTTAGATGAATAAGGTGTCGGGAGCTATTTGGCATGGAGATTTCTTGAAAGAACTCTTACCTTTAATTCATCTTACTGGAACAAGTTTCCATAAGACTAGAGAAAAAGGATCAAAAGCATCTCCAATTTACGTTGTATTAATAAATAATTAATAGACAATCATTCTCAAAATTGATTTCCAATACAATTTATGAATTTTTATCTAGGTGACTTTAATTTTCTTAGAACAAAAGTAAAAATCATGTCTAAATCTCGATAGGAAATATAAATTTTGAAAAGAAATATTAATTTTTTGAGTCACTCTATCTATGCTAATATCTGGATCTAGATAAACTTCTCGACCATGTCTATTTTTTGTCTCCCTCACAAGCTTGCACTGGAGAGATTTTTTTAGTACATCATTCATTTTCGCTTCGTGGCAAATTCTTAAAACAATCAAGGTTACAATGGAGATGCTTTAATTTCCTTGTCGTCTAATTGAATGTTTAGTGAAATTTTAATGGTTCTTTTAACTCTAATTTATTTCAATCAGATCACTATCTTCAAATTATTTTTAGTGTTAGTCACTCTAGTAGCACATGTTACTAAACTTAATGTAACAATCCTACACTCACATAAAAATTGGTAGCAATTGTGAGTCTATTGCATTATGTTGATAGTTCTCTTCGTTTGGACATCTTGCTTTTTGATTACCTAGGCTTACCTGGTATACTTGTATATGCACTTGATCTTTGATTGCACGGGTATGCTCGTTGTATTTGTCTTTTGTTCTTGATTTTGGATTGCTTGGGTATGCTCGTAGTATTTGTACTTTGTACAGCATTTGATTTATATAATTCACATTTACCGATAAAAAAAAAATAATCATGTTGTAAACTTTGAAAATGATATGTTTGAAATTGACCGCAGTTCATCTAATGGAGCATACTAAGAGCTTCATCCCTAATTTCAAGATTTTGCAGTCACGAAAGATTAGGTGGCATATTTATCTAGAAACATGGGTTAACGGAAGGTTGGGACATTAATAGTGCAAAGGGCTAACATATTCACTAAAATGAAATGTAAATAGAAATTTAGTGATTTGGTTGTTACAAATTAAAGTCGGGTGACCTAATTTAGATTTCACACAAAAATTAAATAAACCCTATAGGGAATTGGAAATGTGATTAATGTTCCTTAAGTTAAAGAAGAACGAACATGAAGTGATACGATGTGTAGTAGTGTGAGACCAAAAGAAATTTGAACATTTTTAAAGTAAAAATTTTAGACATTGATCTATCTAGGTAAATATAATCATTAGGAATTAAGAGTTTTAAAAATATGAGTAATTTATTCGTAAATCTAATGATAATATATATATATATATCAAGAATTTTTGCGCAGCTTACGCTAAGTAAAAGTGAATGTGCTATGTCACATATGCTTAGCATAAGTTAAATATCGATGATTAGTAGATTTTTTTTCTTGACGATGAGGTAAAGGTTAATTTCAAAAGCAATTTATTTATATAAAAGTAAAACAAGTGAACAACATTAATGTAAAATAATAACTAAAAACGGGATGGTTCTCCTACCCATTAATTTGACATTGATATTTGACAAATAATCATGGTCTTTCATTTAATCAAATCCAACGCTCAAAATTTATCTATTATAATACTAGAGAATTCATAAAACAATCTCCAAACGCTCCTTATCAATCCCTACCATATCTCCATAACTATCGTGATTTTGGGTCAATCTTATTCCATTCTCCATCCCCTTCATCTTCTCTCTGGCACGATTGAATCTCCAAACCTGCAAAAACCTGTGATGCAAAACCCATCTTACAAAAGGGGTTGTACTGCTTCTATATCTGAATCATTAGTGTATTAAAAAATTGGTTGACTGAGAGACTTCTTGTGCAGGACACTATATATCAATTCCACTACAACTTGGAGATCCCTCAAATAGACTCTTTAGAACATCATTGGACGATTTATGGTAATTGATTCAAAGTTCGATTTTTTCCCCCTCTGTAATTTTTTTTTTATTTTCATGTGTCATGTGTTAGAAATTGTTCCCAAGCATTACATCTGGTAGCATTTCGAGAATTATATTAAAGCTGAAATGTTATAATTTAGTTCAATTGGAAATAATTTGAAAATTAAGTATGGTAAAATTTGTTTAAAAAAAATATAGGTATCACTTATTCAACAATAAATTTGATTACTGGTAATTTTTTGCAGTCAATATCATCAAATAATTCTTCCAAATTTGTTTTGTAGATGGATGCAACTAGTTGTGGCAATTGTATAGATATATCTCAAATTGATGAGACTGGATCATCATCAACACAACACCGAGCACCTTACGTTGGGATGAGATTCAAGACAACAGAGGAAGCAAGGGCATACTATGAAGATTTTGGACGACAAAATGGTTTTTGGATTCGTACTCGAACAGCAGCTAAGTCGCGTCCACGTATAAATGAAGTTACCCTTATTAAATTTGTGTGCTCACATGAAGGAAAATATTATAGTAGGAAGATTATTGGAGGATCAAATGAAATAAAAAATTGTCAGAAAGAGATTTCTACAAAAAGAAGAAGTTGCTCAACAATTAGAGGTGGATGCAAAGCTAACATGCGAATCTCAAATGACATTGAAGGTGGCTATTGGATTGTTAAAGCATTTGAAGATGACCACAACCATAACTTTGTTTCACCAAAGAAAAGGATAAAAATGAGGTCAAATAGAAGCATGCCTGAATTAGCAAAAAATCTCTCCGAAGCTTTCAGAAATGAGAATATAAAAGTTGCTAAAGTTGTCTCAATTCTTGGTGGTGATACCGTTGGTTTTAACAAGAGAGATTGTTATAACCACTTAAGGTGTATAAGACGTAATGAGTTAGAAGTTGGGGATGCCCAATCTGTCCTCTCATTTTTTCAAAAGAATCAAGCGGAAAACCCACAATTTTATTATGCGATACAATGTGATGAAGATGGACGAGCAACCAATTTCTTTTGGGTAGATGCGATGTGTCGCATGTCATATCAATATTTCAGCGATGTTGTAACATTTGACACAACTTATAGGACAAACAAATATGATATGCCATTTGCTCCCTTTACTGGAGTGAACCATCATTCTCAATCTATACAATTTGGTTGTGCATTATTACAAGATGAGACAGAGGTAACATTTTGCTGGTTATTTCAAACATGGCTTGATGCTATGGGAGGATGTTATCCCACTTGTATCATAACAGACCAAGATCCAGCTATGAAGGCAGCCATTACTAAGGTTCTTCCTCACACTCATCATCGTTTATGTCTTTGGCACATCATGAAAAAATTTGATGAAAAGTTGTCACATATATATTACAAGAAGTCAAATTTCAAGAAAGATATGAAAAGTTGCATTCACTATACGTATAAAGTTGAAGATTTTGAGAAAAAATGGAAGGAAATGATTGTAGAGTATGATTTGGAAAGTAACAAATGGCTTCAAGATTTATACGTAATACGTGATAGTTGGGTTCCAGTGTATAATCGTGGAATATTTTTTGCGGGCATGAACACTACTGGACGTAGTGAAAGCATTAACTCATTTTTTGATAGCTTTGTTACTTCTCAAACTAACCTTCATGAGTTTGTTCTAAAATATTATCAGGCTTTAGATTCAATTGTGAGAAGGGAGAACGATGAGGACTTTGAATCAGAACATAAGTATCGAATTGTTAATGATGATTCTTTACTTTTAAAGCATGCATCGAAAGTATATACTAGGAATATTTTTGAGAAGTTTAAAGAAGAATGGATGAAAGTCAAGGATTATAGAGTTGAAGAAGTGAATTATGAAAGCTATTGAAGAAGTAAGTGAGCAAATTTACGGAGTGGATATTGAAACAAAGTTTCCAGTTGAAACTTCTCCAAATCAGTTAGATAGTTGTGATGAGGGGATATCTCAATTTGTGCTATCGAATCCCAATATTTCAATCACAAAAGGAAGGAAGAAGGATGAGAAAGGCAAAGGAAAAGACCATCTTACTTCAGGGAGGTTCAAATCAAGTATTGAGTTGTCACAAAAAAATAAGAAGCGTCATTGCACATTATGCAAAGAATCAGGCCATGATAAGAGGATATGTCCCAAGAACCCTAAGAAAAATGTAAATGAGCATAATGAGAAAATGGATTAAAGCATGTAAGTTTTTTTTTTTTTTTTTTTTTTGTTATTTTACTGGTAAACCAAGGGCTTTAATCTATTTTTTAATTAAGTTGTTCTTCATTCATGCAGGATTCCAATTTTCGAGTTATAATTTTAAGACAAGCAATGTATCTAAGAATGTTGGTGAATTTTGGTGACGGGAGATCAATTTGTACTCCGTGTCGATCCTGTGAATGCTAGTGAATGTACATATGAATGCTAATGAATGGTGGTGCATGCTGTTGATAGGAGATTAATCAAACACATACCTAGTGCTTGGCAATTTCTGATTCAATGCTGAAAGATCCATTTCTTACCTTGGGTCCGAATGTATCAATGCTATGATACTAGTTAAAGATCAATCTATTCTTCTTAGTATTTATGACTTACTGCAATTTATCCTTGGTATTTCTGTCATATTGTAGATTTTTTCTATTAATAGTATCCACTTTCATTCAATGTGAAACAAATGCCAGTATTCTATCTAGACATTTGTATTGCACTTTCTTATTTGGAGTGGTTTGGTGAGATCCAAGCTTTATTTCCAAGAATGTTTTGGTTGATTATTTTAGACCATGTCTTTACTCCATGCATTCCCATTATTAATCCACTGTATTTCCAATTCTGCTGTGGACACCTGCTATTAGTTCATCTTCTTAATTTGGACTTCCCAAGTATAAACACTAGACTACAATGTAATCCAATATTTCTGGCAATGATATATCATTTTTAAGTGCCAAGGCTCTTGGAAAGGACGGTACAGGTATTGTAAAATCACCCATGTAAGGCCAAGGCTCCCAAATGTGTAGTCAATTCTATCCAAAATTATGATTGTTGAGTGTGGCCGTAAATTATCAATAAATAAGCACTAAGATTATCTTTACAAAGTCAAAAGAAGCAAGCAATGATCTTCACAGTTGACTGCTTCCGTGCCTAATTTTACAATGGTGAAAGGTAATCAGAATGCAAAAACTTCATTGCAAATGCCTCAATTGACACCAAATTAAACCCAAATTTTACATCAAAAACCAAGAATAAAAAAAATATATGGAAAAAGACATGATAAAGAGGCTTCCACTGGGATACTATCATACCCAAATCCTCCATTTAATTCATCATTCGAAACAACGCTTTTCGTCATCACATCCCCTGCTCGTCTCCAGTCAACACGTCATTCTTCCCATGTCTCGGTGAATTAGCAAAATTTTCACTTAGGGATTGACGTTTTGCATCAAGAGGGGATGGCAGTGGTGGCTTGAATCCACTGAATTATTGACATAATTGAAGTTGTAGGAAAATTCTTGTTCATTAAAACAACACCATCGTTTATCAAAATTCTTCCAAAATTGGTATATCAATTGATGTTATCCTCTATCCTCAAGTACTCTAATACCAGCATGGTGATGCACCACAATTCCATTCGACTTTTTTTTTACTACAATCCTTCATGCTCTTGGTTGCCCAATGACACGTCCGCCATCAAATACACCACCATCTCATCATTCACCTAAATATTCTCAGTAATCCTCCCTAACCCATCCTTTCAACGTTGTTCCCGTACAAAAAAACTCATCTTCGAAGTGGGTCCTTTGTAAGATGGTTTTTGCATCACGGGTTTTTGCAGATTGTTTTGATCTACCCATGATTTGAATTTTGTGAAATGATGCGATGGTTTGGAGATTCAATCGTGCTAGAGAGAAGATGAAGGGGATGGAGAATAGAATAAGATTGACCCAAAATCACGATGGTTATGGAGATATTGTAGGGATTGATAAGGAGAGTTTGGAGATCGTTTTATGAATTCTCTAGTATTATAATAGATAAATTTTGAGCGTTGGATTTGATTAAATGAAAGGCCATGATTATTTGTCAAATATCAATGTCAAATTAATGGGTAGGAGGAACCGTCCCGATAATATAATACTATGCAAAATAATATAAAGTACACGTGGCCGCACACATTTTAAATACAATATTTAAAAATAAAAAATAAAAAACTCAATCAATAACTACTTCTATAAACTGCAATAGCTTGGGTCTAACTTATCTAATTAAACTTTTTGTCGAGCGTAATATTCATGATTAATTACGAGCTATTCAATGAGTCCAATATTAATATAATTATCATTACTGTATCGATATTTAAATATTTGGTCCAAATAAAATTTAACTTAATATATATTGCTTTAGCCTGCCAACTTTCAAAATATAAAATGTAGTAAATTTTTTGGGGTGTTACATTACTCATCTTCAGACCAATTTCCAACACTAATTACCGAAAGATTCATACTCTAAATCCTTCCTCTACACTCTTCTATCCCACCATTGACCCTGTAGAGAACCTCTTTCCTCCCAACTACGAAACTCACCCAGCTTCCCTATCCGCCTCTCCCGAATCCACTAAGGCTTACATCACAATTTTCGGCGCAGTCCTCGATTTGATCGACCAGCATTACTCCGATGAGCTTGCTTTAGGTGAACTCTAAATCATCTTCCTAATTGAATTGGTCTTTTCCTTTAGATGGTTAATATAAGGCTTATTGTTGAAAATAAAAGTATCTATTGTGAAAGAATACAAAAGTTGTTGTGGAAGAGTTGTGTGCAAAAAAAGATTTATGTTTGTGGAAGAACAATATATTAGTTTATCTAAAAAATATATATATTAAAACCCTCTTATGTAATTTTACTCAAAGCTATTTAAGTAAATAAGAAAAATACTTAAAATTGTGATGCACCTAATAAAATTCACGGTGGTAATATAATTACCCAAGTTAAAAAGCAATTTCAACGGGTGCCCTGTCTGAATGAGGAATTCGATCAATTATCATTTCTTGGAGGAACTTTTTATGATAAAGTACTGTTGAAAAATTTGCAAACTCCTTTCTAATTTTAATGAGAATCGAACATACTTTCTTTCCAAACGAGGCTAAAATTTCTACCTATTGCCCACCTCTAGTGGTAGCCCTTCTCGTCATATGTTCCTTCCAGGTCAATTATCCACAAGAATCATGTGCTCATAATTCATAGATAAAACACTGAGGGATTAACGCTTGTCTTCATCCTTTCACACAACAATGGCTGCAAACTCAAATGAGATACTCCACGACTTTTCTCCCTTGATGCTAGTATACAAAGATGGCCGAGTCAAAAGATTGTTGGGCACAGAATACTCGCCACCGTCAGTAGATCCATCCACCAGGGTTCAATCCAAAGACGTTCAGATTGCACCAGAAATTAATGTATCTGCGAGACTTTATCTGCCAAAAAACGCCAGTCCCGACCAGAAACTTCCACTTCTTATCTACTTCCACGGTGGCGCATTTATCGTGGAATCCGCATTTTCTCCTTTATACCAGCTGTTGAGAAATGGTTGTTCAAAATCAACAAAATAGGTCGAATTTTGTTCTATGCGGTCGCATAGAACAAATCCTATGCGACCGCATAGAATGGACAGAAGCTTAAACTTCTGTCCGAGTATAAATATGTGGCCGCATGGTTTTGTATTATGCGGTCGCATAGTGCATTTCAAGATTACCGTTGGAGACGGTTTCCTACCGTTTGTAAGTTGAATTTGGTGCCCTTTCAACACATTTTTGGCACCAATTCGTGTACAATACTGATGCCTATATATAGAGGAGTCATGTTCTTAGTGAATTCAAATTGAAAAAACATTGATTAACATATGCTCTTATTATATTCTGTACAATCAAAATAATATCCATTTTCTACTCACATTCATATTGTTTCTTTTGTGTTCTTGAGTTTTGGGTGGAAATACTTATGCTTTGGTATTTTCACAACAAGACTTGATTAATCCTTCAAACCATTTGCCGGAAAATCTTTTAGCATCCCGATTTACCGGAGAAGGGGCAAATATTGTTTGAGGACAATGATTACGTGTTTGGGCCTTTTTTCAAGTTTGTTTTACAAGATTTGTTGCTGAGTCAGGTTGTTTATCTCCTCCTTTGATTGAATTTTTCAACAATCTCAAACAATATTTATGCAATGGAGAGTGAAACAACAATGGCTACTATAAAGTTGATGAATCAAGACTTGGTTCGTTTGGATCGCTTTGATGGCACAAACTTCACAAGATGGCAAAATAAGTTGAAATTCCTTCTTACGGCGTTGACGATCTTCTATGTACTTGATCCAAATTTGAAAGATCTACCCGAACCATCCGACAAAGACACCGATGAATCAAATGTGAATAGAAAGAAGTGTGAAGAGGATGAATTGATATGCCGCGGTCATATTCTCAACTCCTTGTCAGATCGATTGTATGATCTATACACCAACACAACGTCGCCAAAAGAAATATGTGATGTATTAGAAAGTAAGTACAAAGCGGAGGAAGAAGGTACCAAGAAATTTTTAATTTTTAAGTACTTCGATTTTAAATTTCTTGAAAATATCCCCTTGCTTCCCCAAATTCATGAATTGCAAGTACTAGTCAACAAGTTGAAGGCGGTGAAGATTGAAATCCCGGAGACCTTTTAAGTGGGGGCAATTATTGCAAAACTCCCCGGTACTTGGAAAGGATACCGAAAGAAAATTATGCATAGTTCCGAGGACCATTCCTTGGAACAATTGCAAAAATATTTGCGCACTGAAGAAGAGTCAAGAGTGCGTGATAAGAGTGAAAACTCTTATGAAGGCACTTCCAAAGAAAATACAATTGAGAAAACGGAACCGCCAACAAAATCCAACAAAAGGAAGCCTTCAACGAACTTCAACAAGTTCAAGAAGAAGACAAAATGAGGTTGTTTTGTGTGTGGCAAATCTGATCACTATGCAAAAGATTGTAGACATCGAAAACAAAACAATTTCGAGGGCAAAGTGAACTCCATCAAGGAAGATAGAATTGTGGCCACCATTTGTGAAATCAATGCAATCAAGGGAAATATTCCCGGATGGTGGTATGATACTTGTGCTACAATACATGTATCATATGATAAATCTTCTTTCAAAACATATCATGAAGTTGATGGAGACCAAGAGATTCAAATGGGTAACGAGGTTCGATATAAAGTGATTGGAAAGGGAAGTGTGGCTATCATCTTCACTTCCGGCAAGATCATTACCTTAACCAATGTACTGCATGTTTCCGACATGACTAGAAACTTGGTTAGCGAAAATCTCTTAGGAAAACCAAGTATCAAAAGTGTGTTTGAATCCGGAAAACTTGTATTATCCCTAAATGAGAAATTTGTTGGAAAAATGCTATTCTAGTGAAGGAATGGTCAAATTATGTACCGTTGACAATTTGAATGAGAATAAAAATAACTTTGTTTATTTTGTTGATTTATTTTCATTATGGCATGCTAGATTAGGACATATTGAAAAAAGTACTATGAAACGTATGATGAAATGTGATTTAATTTTATATGATGAAAATGATGTTTTTAAATGCAAAACTTGTGTAGAAGCAAAAATGATTAAAAAGCCTTATCAAAGTGTAAAAAGGACAGCTAGTATCTTAGAGTTAATTCATACGGATATTTGTGAATTAAATGGCATGCTAACTAGAGGTGAAAATAGGTATTTTATTATCTTTATTGGTGATTGTACTAGATACACATGTGTTTACTTAATGAAATATAAAAATAAGCTTTTGATATGTTTAAAGTATATAAAAATGAGGTTGAAAATCACCTAAACAAGAAAATAAAAACTTTAAGAAGTGATAGAGGTGGTGAATACTTCTCTAGTGATTTCAACTTTTTTTGTGAACAACATGACATAATTCACCAATGTTCGGCACCTAGAACACCGGAACAAAATGGTTTGGCTGAAAGAAAAAATAAAATTTTAGTTGAAATGATGAATGCCATGCTTACCTATGCTAAGTTGTCATTTAATTTGTGGGGTGGGCCTTGTTAATGTAGGATATTAAATAGAATTCCTTCTAAACAAACTAATGTTTCTCCTTATGAATCTTGGAAAGGAAGAAAACCTAACATTGAATACTTCAAAGTGTGGGGGTGTCTTGCTTATTGTAAGAACACAAACCCTAATAGGACCAAGTTGGGTCCAAGATGCATTAAGTGTGCCTTTGTAGGATATGCTAGCAATAGCAAATCATACAGATTATTAAACTTGGAGACCAATGTGATTATTGAATCAAGTGATGTAGAGTTCTTTGAGGATTCGCTATCTTCGGATAATGAATTGAGGGAAAATCTTTTAGATATCCCTAGCTCAAGTGGAACACACGATGAAACATCTTCTAAAGGTGTTGGTGAGTCAAGTGAGCCACGAAGAAGCAAAAGAACTCAAATTGAGAAGTCCTTGGGACCGGATGAAATTGATTCCCAACTCATTTCTTTTTACTTAGTAGAAGGAAATGAATTGAATGTAGTAAAAACAATTCCATTTGTTCTACATGTTGAAATCGATCCTAAAAATTATAGAGAAGCTATGACTTCTCGTGATAGCATGTTTTGGAAAGATGCAATCAAAGATGAAATGAATTCAATAATGTCAAATAATACTTGGGAATTTGTCGATTTACCACCCGGATCCAAACCTATTGGATGTAAATGGGTATTCAGGAGAAAATACAATGTTGATGGTTCTCTAAACACCTTTAAAACTAGATTAGTAGCTAAAGGATATCGACAAAGAGAAGGAATAGATTATTTTGATACATATGCACCGGTAGCTAGAATAACATCGATAAGGATATTATTTGCACTAGTTTCGATACATGACTTGCATGTTCATCAAATGGATGTCAAGACGGCATTCTTGAATGGGGATCTCGATGAGGAGGTTTATATGGAGCAACCTGAAGGTTTTGCTCTACCTGGAAATGAACATAAAGTGTGCAAGTTAGTAAAATCGTTATACGGTTTAAAACAGACACCTGAAAAGTGGCATGAGAAATTTGACTTAGCTATAATCTCCTTTGGTTTTAAACATAATAACGTATATAAATATTTATATTCAAAAGTATGTGATGATTATGTGATATTTATATGCTTATATGTTGATGACATGTTGATTATGAGTAATCACATGGATGGAATAAAAGAAACAAAGAATTTTCTATCTTCCACATTCAAGATGAAGGATCTTGGACAAGTGGATACCACTTTGGATATCAAAGTCACGAAGACTAGTGGGGGTTACCATCTAAGTCAATCACATTATATTAAGAATGTGATAAACAAGGTCAAATATTTGAACATAAAGGAAGCAAGTACCCCAATTGATCCAAGTTTAAAACTTGTGAAGAATGATGGAAGGACAATTGCTCAATTGGAATACACAAGTGTTATTGGAAGTCTTATGTATGCAGTTCAATGCACAAGACCAGACGTAGCATTCGCAATTAGTAAACTGAGTAGGTTTACTAGTAATCCAGGCAATGACCATTGGAAGGCCATTGGAAGGGTTCTTGGGTATTTAAAGAAGACCAAGGGTTTAAGCCTACGATATACTAAATTTCCGGCTGTTTTGGAAGGATTTATCGATGCTAGTTGGATATCTAGTACGGGTGAGAATAAATCCACTTCCAGTTGGGTGTTCACTCTTGGAGGAGGAGCTGTTTCTTAGAAATCAAAGAAACAGACATATATAACGCACTCGACCATGGAATCCGAATTTGTAGCATTATCGGATACCGGGAAAGAAGTTGAGTGGCTTAAGGATCTCTTTTATGAGATACCTTTGGGACCGAAGAATACATCTTCAATATCTATCATATGTGATAGTCAAGCCACATTAGCAAAAGCATACAACGAGGTATATAACGGAAAGTCTAGACATATGAGTTTTAAACATGACTACATAAGGAAATTAATCAAAGATGAAATAATTTCCCTAAACTATGTTAAGCCTATCGAGAATCTAGCGGATCCTCTAACTAAACCTCTAAATCGAGATTTAGTAACATCTACATAGAGTAGGATGGGGTTGAAACTCTTAAAATAGAAAGATTCACCAATGATAGCAACCCTACCTGCCATTACTCAAAAGGTAATCCACAGGTTCAAAGGGTAACAACAAGTCATTTGATATGTGGATAGCTTCAGCATCATTCAAATTCGCGATTACCCTATCCTAGTTAAACAATGCTGGTTGTTACTGAAGTGAGGGTTGAGCTTCAAGCTCTTAATGAAGTTCAGTGCTAAGAGCACAAGCATCTCTAAAAGTAACAAAGATGTTGGAAGAATTTCACCTAGACAAACTTCAAGGTGGTGCCGCCTCAATAGAGAGCTAGAGTTACTCTCTTAAAAGTTTGTCGAAAAGGATGAGCGCAAGGCCATAAAAGCGCTAAGCGAGTTTGAGGAACTTGAGAACACGTGGTATTTGTGTGTGTGTTCTTTCCGATTTTGTCACATGGAATAACTGGTTCAAAGCGTCACGCTACCTTTGATTCTGACTTTACCTTGTTAGAATTACACTATGGTTAGATTCAAATCGAAAGATATCTAATCCTTAGGCATGAGTATCGTTTACGATTGAATGTGAGCCTTGTTAATTTTGAACAAGTGGGGGATTGTTGAGAAATGGTTGTTCAAAACCAACAAAATAGGTCGGATTTTGTTCTATGCGGCCGCATAGAATGGACAGAAGCTTAAACTTCTGTCCGAGTATAACTATGCGGCCGCATGATTTTGTACTATGCAGTCGCATAGTGCATTTCAAGGTTACCGATGGAGACGGTTTCCTACTGTTTGTAACTTGAATTTGGTGCCCTTTCAACACATTTTTGGCACCAATTCGTGTACAATACTGAGGCCTATATATAGAGGAGCCATGTTCTTAGTGAATTCAAATTGAAAAAACATTGATTAACATATGCTCTTATTATATTCTCTACAATCAAAGTAATATCCATTTTCTACTCACATTCATATTGTTTCTTTTGTGTTCTTGAGTTTTGGATGGAAATACTTGTGCTTTGGTATTTTCACAACAAGGCTTGATTAATCATTCAAACAATTTTCCGGAAAACCTTTTAGCATCCCGATTTACTGGAGAAGGGACAAATATTGTTTGAGGACAACGATTACGTGTTTGGGCATTTCTTTAAGTTTGTTTTATAAGATTTGTTACTGATTCAAGGTTGTTTATCTCCTCCTTTGATTGAAGTTTTCCAAAACCAGCAGCATCTCAATGCATTGGTGGCAGAAGCAAATGTCATTGCAGTGTCACTTGAATACAGATTGGCGCCAGAGGACCCTCTCCCTATTGCATATGAAGATTCATGGCTTGCATTGAAGTGGGCAGTTTCTCATTCAACAGGGTTTATAAAATAACTTAGGGTTTATAAAATAACAAGTACGTGCATGCTTATGGCATTTGGTAGTTGAGTTACTAGTTTAGCAGATCGGTTATTAGTTCATTCCAAAGATCATTACTTGATTCAAATTTTTAAATAAAAAATAATTTTATAACAGAAATTTAGATAATGGATATAAATAACTGCAGTTTCGAAAGTGAAGGCATATTATAAGATAGAAATCTGTTACACAAAATAAAATAACGCTGTTTGCAATCGTTCACTACGGTAATCACCCTACGTGACATACACATGGTATGTGATTATTTGATACATTAGTCAATAAAAAAAAAATAAAAATCATATTAATGCATCAAAAACCTATCTACCATGTGTATGAATAAAAATAATTAGCCTGGTTTCAGCTTGTCGGTTTCAATCGATTTTGACTTGTTCCATTCCATTTTTGATTGTTTTAGATGTAAACGGGTAGAGTAATACTATGTAGCAACATTAGTCTAGATAACAAATATTAAACCCTTGTTCGAGCCCCATTTTATCAATTTTTTTTAATTCATTTTCAACCACACATTCTCTAATAAAATAATTTTTACATGTAAATCGAATATTTTTTCCTTATTTTTTAATTATACATTCTTTCCGAAGTATATTTTTTTCCCTCGAAATTGGACTCAAACAAGGGTTAAATGTGAGGTCTAATTAAATGAATCACTTAATTCTACTTTTCATTTTGTCTATCAACTAGCGCCACACCATTATTCAAAATGGTATGATGAAGCTAGAGAGAGAACTTAACGCTCAATTTAAGGTAGCAATAATTGAGAAGTTGCAAATTTTAACTGCAGTATTTTTATTTTTATTTTTTTGTTTCAAGAATATTAAACTTTCAGTGAATTGCAACTTGTCACAACAGATTGTAACATTCTGGGAAACTGATAAAAAAAGATTCCGACAATAGAAGTATGATTACATTTTTCTCTTAATATTTCAAAATAGTAGTTTCTATGTGTTGTGTGAAAATCTACACTATTTGACTGTAGATTTCTGATGACATTGTTTACTAGTTCTAATTTTCTGAATACCCTTTGATCAAACTCTTTGTGATGAGATAAATATCTCCTCACACGGTATTTCTACTAGTCTCCACGCCATTTCTCATCTATTTCAATCTCCTTATCATAACAGGTAACGATGATGAGGAATGGATTAAAGATTATGCTGATCTGGATCATGTGTACTTAGGTGGAGACAGTGCCGGAGCAAACATAGCCCACAACATGGCCATGCGGGTCGGGTCAGAAAAGCTAGAATGGATTAATCTTGATGGGATTTTTCTAAACTGTCCATTTTTTTGGGGCAAAGATCTAATGGGGCATGAATCTCTAACTATTTATGTCAAGAATTTTACTGATAACCTTTGGCCTTTTGCATACCCAACCTCCACGGGATTGGATGATCCATTGATAAATCCAGGTATGGATCCGAATCTTTCCTGTTTGGGGTCCAAGAAAGTACTTGTTTATGTTGCAGAAAAGGATGTTGTTAGAGATACAAGGAGGTTTTGGACAAGAGTGGTTGGAATGGAGATGTTGAGGTTGTGGAGGTTAAAGGGGGAAAAACACATTTTCAGTGTTAATGTTGAATTTAGGTGTGACAATTTAGTTGTCAACCACAAGTATATTTTCGATTTTGATTTAGTTAGATATTTGGTTAATGTCTAACTCTATGAAAGGATATAAAGTTAAGCTAGTTTGTAGCTAGTACAAGCAAATGTATTGTTTAATATGTAGAGTATGCTGTCATATGGTTGTAGGAGTCATAGTTGATGGATTAGTTGATAGAAAGTCTAGCAAAAGGCTCTATATATATGCTTCCCTTTGTATTCTTGAAAATTAGAAGATAATTTATCAAAATGTAGCCTCCAAAAGCTTCTCTTCTCCTCTGGTTTTCTCACCAGAAAACCAGAGTTTATGCTTTCGTTTTTGCCTTGTTAAAACCGCATTTCACCTCCTCCATGACCACACATATTTGAGCTTAATGTAGAGCTTTTGTTCCATAAATTTCCAACAGTGGTATCAGAGCTCAAATGATCATAGAAGGGCCTGAAAAATGAAGAAGAAAAGGGGCCACATCAGAGCTGAAAAGGAACCAGAAGAAGGCAGCCGAAAATGATAGAAAAATCTGGTTTGATGCCAATGTTTCAGCAGCACCTCTTGGAGTCGAATTTGATCCTTGTTGGTGATTAAACGTGGCTGAAAAATGAAGCAAATGCTGAGATATAGTTGCTGTAAAAAGGGCCTGAAAAATGCCAGAAAAATGAAGAAGGGGCTTGTTGAAGTGCAGGAAATCTAGTGCTGAAAAAATGGTGAAATCAGGTGCTGAAAAATGAAGAAAAACAGCAGCTGAAGTTTGCTGAAAATGCCAGATGAAGGTACTATAAAATGGCTGAAAAGAGAAGATGTTGATGCTGTCTTTATAAGTGCTGTTTAATGGCTAAAAGGGGAGTGAATTTGGTAGAATCCAGCAAGCTCAGCCAAGCCAAGAAACAAGCAACTGCCCTGGGAGTCGATTTTGATCTCAGTTGGTTAAGGAATGGCTAAAAGAAAGCCAAACCTGGTGAAAAAATTCGACAGCAGAAGCAGTCCTGATAAAGAAAAAAATCAGCAGCAGTCCTTTGGAAAATCTGAAAAATGATGCTCATAAGAATGGCTAGAAAAATGAAGCAAATGTTGGCATGATGAAAGGATTTCAAGTTGTTGTTAAAGTGATGTTGAAGTGCAAAAACAGGTGCTGAAAAAATATGAAAAATCTGGTATGTTGTCAAGGATTCAGGCTGAAAAATTGATCCTTTGGCCATGAGAAAATGGAAGAAAAACAGCCAAAGAAGAAGCTGTAAATGCCAGAAGAATGCTGATGAAAGAGCTGTGAAAAGGCCAGAAAAAAGATGGTGTTAATGTTGTTTGTATAAGTGTTGGAAATGGCTAAAAGGTGAGTGAATCCAGTTAGTGAAGAAGGAGCAAATCAAGGTGAGAAGCGGGTGAGCTCGAAACCTGGTAAGCTCAGCCAAGCCACCAGCAACTGCCCCTGGAAAATTTCGAGTTCAGGTGGTTAAGGAATGGCTAAATGAAAGCCAAACCTGGTGAAAAACTTGACAGCAGAAGCAGCACAGATGTAAGGAAAAATCAGCACCAAAATTACATTCAGCAGCAGCCCTGATAAATGCAAGAAGCAGCAGCAACTTGACCAAAAATTCAGTAAGAAATCTGGTCGAAATTTACTGCCATGCCAAGCCAAAAACCAGCAGCAGCCCTGGCCAAAATCTGAAATAATGTACAAAAACAGCAGCAAATCTAAGAAATGATGCAAGTGGAATGTTCTTTGGGTAAGGTTGATTCAAGGCTAAAGTGTTGATCAACTAAAATAGAGTTGCAACCATGAGCTTGGATCAAATAAAAACAAAGAACTTGAAGCTTGTAGTCGCCAAAAACAGAACGGCCTAAGCATGAAGAAATCTGATGGTTCCAGCAGAATAGTTCGATACATTGAAGGAATTTTTTAAAGTTTCCAAGCAAATTGTCATGGGGGAGTGTTGAATTTAGGTGTGACAATTTAGTTGTCAACCACAAGTATATTTTCGATTTTGATTTAGTTAGATATTTGGTTAATGTCTAACTCTATGAAAGGATATAAAGTTAAGCTAGTTTGTAGCTAGTACAAGCAAATGTATTGTTTAATATGTAGAGTATGCTGTCATATGGTTGTAGGAGTCATAGTTGATGGATTAGTTGATAGAAAGTCTAGCAAAAGGCTCTATATATATGCTTCCCTTTGTATTCTTGAAAATTAGAAGATAATTTATCAAAATGTAGCCTCCAAAAGCTTCTCTTCTCCTCTGGTTTTCTCACCAGAAAACCAGAGTTTATGCTTTCGTTTTTGCCTTGTTAAAACCGCATTTCACCTCCTCCATGACCACACATATTTGAGCTTAATGTAGAGCTTTTGTTCCATAAATTTCCAACAGTTAATAACCCCAGTAGTGATAATGGCATGGCTATGCTTAAAAGAGTGGCTACTTTCCTCAATCAGCACAAAGCATACAGCACGTTCGACTCGAAAAGTAGGTTTCTTCGTATTTTTCAAAAAAGTTTCTTATGAGCTTAAACAGATCTGGCATGGCTATGCTCGAAAGAGTGACTTCTTTTCTCACAAACAAAGCTTGCAACGTGTTTGACTTGGAAAATATGCATGTACTTTTTAAAGAAAAGTTAGTTTTAAGTTTATTTGAACATCTCTTAGGGCATGTTACTTTCTCAGTTCATTTCAACTCTTAATCTAGAAAGAATTTCGATAATAAGGAAAGTAACACTAGGTGCGTTGATGGTGCTTCTGAAGTCTATTGTTGCAATATTTTATTGTTACAATGTCGAAGTACATTTATAATTGGATTTTGAATAGCCAGTTAAAAGCAAGTTTGGAAAGTATACATAAACGATTAATTGTAAATAGATAAAAGTGAATGGTAGATAAGTGAATTGTGATTGTAAATCACTTGAAGTGTGTAGATAAAAATTGAGATGAGTATTTATAAAAGTATGTCTCTATTGTTTCATATTTCCCAGCCCCATATCTATCCCTCCAATAAAAGCTTGACAGATCAATCTAGTGTTAAATGCCATCTATTTTTAATTTATCCCCTAAATAGACTTTAAATACTGATAACCTGCACTTTTTCTCACTAAATTAAACCTTTTCACCTCCTTTCTATCACTACCGAATATTCAGGTATATGTCCCTGTAGAAATTTTTGAAAACATCCTCAACACACAATAACACACAAACATGGATGGAACTGAAGTAGAAGATTTTTAATGTAGTAAAGATAAAGGATTACTACTAGTTATGGAAATCTTTGGTGGACGAGTGGTGTCTTGGTTTAACGGTGTGTTCCGTTGGAAACAAGAGGCGACAAAATCCACCACCGATCATCATCAAATTATAAAAATAAAATAGAAATTGGTTCGAATTTTATATATATATATATATATATATTTATATATATTCTAGGAACATAAAATGAAATAAGAATTAGATTAAATAAAGCAAAACTGTCATATGGAATGAAAACGACAATGGTATACAAGAGAGATGTCATATGTGCAAGGGGGAGTTTCGGTGGCGAATCTAGGATCGGACATCAACTAGGGCGGACGTTGATCATTGATCGTTGACAATCAACTTTCATAATAGCAATGTCGTTTATTAATATTTAATTAAATAATATTAAAAATTCTTCAATATATATGTAAATGCATTCAAATGTAAAAATTCTATACATATGAAAATATAATTCAATACAACAAAAAATATTAAAAATAAAAATAAAAATACACGGTACAACCTTATTCTGTAACTGTAAATAATACTGTTATACAACTGGATTCTATGAGATCTCATATTTTGAAAACGTTGCAATTTGTCTCTATTAGTGTTAGATTATTGTAATTGACTATTTTGTGAACAAAAGGATAAATTTGAACATTTTAAATGTTTTGGGACTTAATTATAAAGTTTCATAGTTGGTTGTATAGTGTAGGGTTCGGGATCCAAGTTTGGAACACGAAGGAAACTCACCGTATTTTCGCTAGATGCTCGCGGGAGTCATGCTCGAACGATTGAAGTAGAACATTCAAAGCTCGACCTTCGCCCACCTGTCACTCGTGCGACAAGCCCTCGCTCTAGCGAAAGTGTTCCTCGCTCGAGCGACCATTTTATGGCATGACCTAATTCGCGATTTCGCGAGATTTCTATTGGCCAAAGTTACCATATTCGTCCAATGTATAAAAGTGGGCACTGCGCATTCGGGAACAAGGTGTTGAACATTATTCATTCAAGAGAAAACAATTATTCTCTCAAGAGCCAAACATTCAACAGTTCAATCACCCCATCTATATGCGTCATTCGGATTGAAAACATCAAAGCCTTCAATCAATACATTGGTGCTATTCTTCATTTGGATCTGTTAGGAAGATTGTATTGTCAACTTGGCTGGCTGCGAAGATCAAGGAATAAACTTAAGAACGAGGAGTTCTTGGTGGATCTAAAGGAGATAAACTGCGTGAAGAGTCAGGAGTGAAGTTCGTGTGCTCACTTCAGGAGGACTGTTTTACAACGAAGAGTTAGGATTGTTATTCATGTGCACATTGCAAGAGAGCTGCTTCAAATTTCAAATAGGAGATCAGAAAGCTTGTGTCGTCAACTTTGCTGGTGGTTTGTAAATTTATAATACAGTTTATAGTGAATTTTTGACTGGCAAAGCGCCCGGAGTTTTTCCTACATTGGATTTCTCCGTGAACACATCTTGTGTTGTTTACTGCTTCATTATTGCTTTCATATTACTGCGGTAGTTCAAAATAGGATAAATTGAATTGGTTGATTAATCATCTAGAAATTAATTAAAGTGACTTATTGTTTTGGTTAGACTAATTCCGCACATAAGGTCAAACTAAAAATGGGTAATTAGTAACGGTCTAGCGCTATCTTGTAGATGAGTCAATCATATCTTTTACCTTTGTCCCTTGATGAGGCCTATGTCAATGATCATAACATTTCGTGTTGTGGAGATGATGTGAGAAAAAACTATGGCTTGTGTTGCTAGAGTTAAGTTTGATTCTGATAAAGAGATTGATATGGCTGAGGGAACAGAGTGTAGTAATCACGGTGAGGAAGAGTTTGAGGATGAGACTGATATTCGTGAGACTTATCAGGAGCTATTTGAGAGTAATCTTAAAACTAAGAAGGTCAATAGAGCTTTGCTTAAGAAAGTAGATGAACTTGAGAAAGTAAAAGAAAGACTTGTCAGTGATATAACTATAATATCGATAGATAAACCGCGGATTAAAACCAAATCAAACTGCAAATAATGGTTTGGTTTGGTTGTTTGGTTTGAAAAATGAAATGATTTGGTTTGGTTTGGAATTTTTCTAAACCGCATAAAATGATTTGAGTTGAAAATATGACACAAACCGTCGAAATCAAACCATGTTCACCCCTAGTAAGTATCTAGTTTCTATAAATATTTAAATAAATTTAGCAAAAAAAGCCCAATCCGGGCATGGCTCGTGACTTGGAATACCGAGCCAAGGTTCGGGTCGAGCCCAAGCCGACTCGTAAAGGCTCGGGCCGAGTCTGAATTTTTGAACGAGCTTTTGCTCTGGTATGTCCGAACACGAAAAAAGTTCGATTCATTTTACGCGAGCCGACTCGACTCGACTCGTTGACACCCCTATATATATATATATATATGTATCTCTCTCTCTCTCTCTCTCTCTCTTAGAGCATCTCCAAGAGACTCTATTTTTAAAGATGATATACTACAATTTAAAGAGCAAAAATTTTAAAATGCTCCAATAGTCTCTTTATTTTTAACATTTAATTTTATCATTCCCAATATGTATTTATTGTTTTCTTTTTCTTTCTTTTATTTTTACTATCTTCCCTCCAAAAATTATATCACTTTATTTAATTAAATCAATAAAATGTACATTGAAAGTTGGAACTTTTGAAATATTAAATTATAGAGAGGTGGGTTTGGCTTTCCAAATTTGGAGAGTCAAACCCCTCTCTATTTTAAAAAGTTAAATTAAGGAGTCTCTTGGAATAAAATTTTAAAGATTGATTCTTTAAAATAGAGAGCATTCCACTTTTAAAAAACCTCTTGAAGATGCTCTTAGGCACCGATGACATGAGACATCAATTAATTGGTGAATCATTTAATTTCCCCTATATGTTCCAATTTCAAATTTAATAAGACCAACACTTACTTGATTTTGTATTAATGATCATATTTATTGTTTATCTAATTGTGAGATCTCCTTAGCTGTCTTCAGACCCCACGCAATAAAATAACAAAAATTTTGTTATATTTTACCTCTGTCTTCGTATATATTGTTAATGGTTTTTCTACTTCAGTACTTGATAAATTTGGAAACACCTAGCAAATTGCAATAAAGGTGAAAATCCCAAAATGCATGACAATGTGCATTTTTATTTTATTTTTTCAGTGCCTAAAATTAACCATTTTTAGTTGCCTAGCGGCAGGGACCAAGTGCCAACTTTTTTCAACTGAGCAGAAGTGCAAAAATAAATAAGTTACTTATTTTGACTCCTTGTGCAATATGATTAAACACTTGAGTGTGATTTTAATTATGTTGTCGACAGCCACTTCTTGAGTTTCAATCAACTCAGTTAAATACCTTATTTTTAGTTAACTCTAGACTACATTATTTACATTTTAATCTGTAAGAAAAAAATTATTATATATACAACACGTCATACACATGCAAATCATATTCATTGCTTAAAACTTTACACAGGATTTAACATAAATTAATGGGTCATGGCGAAACTTGAACTCATCATGTCCCCATGCTAAATACCTTAGTAAAATCACCATCAGAAAAAAAATTATTGAGCTTTATTTTATATTCAACAATATATAGTCATATATGTATATTCTTTTATATATATATATATATATATATATATATATATATCAAAACATTTATTTTTGGATATGAAATAATACTCCCATTTTTGGCTCGTTCTTTGATAGGAAACATTTGGACAGAGATTATTTATGTTGTCGACATTCACTTCTTGAGTTTCAATCACGGAGTTCTATTATGATATATGATACTAAACTGAATTATCTACAAGTGTAAGTTATTAGACAACATATAATTACTTTGAGTTAAATATGCTGTATACATACATATCATATTCATTTTTTCTTAAAAAAGAGTTTACAGGTGGCATTTCATAAATGCGTAACTTGTAAAATTTAAACTCGTCATATCTACATACTACAATATCTAATAAAAAAGCACCACTGCAAAAAAAAAAAAAAAAAAAAATCATTTTATTTTATCTTCAACAATATACATATACATATACATAGATGATATATTAAATTATATATTTGAAAAGAAAAAATAAATCTTTTTAGATATGAAATAAATTACATATATTGCCCATTCTTCTATAGGAAACACTTGAGTGAGACTAGTTATGTTGTCGACATTTGCTTCTTGAGTTTCAATCATCTCATCTAGATCAATTCCAGCAACTACATTATGATATCTAATACTAAACCACATTATCTACACGTGCAAGCTAGCTACTACATGAAAGTGAATTTGTTGAAGTTAGTGTGATATTTTGTTGTCACCTAACAAAAAAAAATTAGTTTCATTTATTTACATATTTTGGTTGATGTCTAACTTATTTTGATATGTAAAAGTTAGACAAGTGTGGTCAAGTACAAACTATTGTGATATCTAGGTATGAGTTAGTAATAGTTAGTAGTATGAGTGATAGAATAGTTGGTAGAAATATCTTATAAATATGCTATATATAGAGCCATGTAATACCAAATTTATTAGAAGAAATTATTGAATGTAATTATTATATGAAAATCTTTTCTTCCCCTTGATTTTGTTCTAAAAACAGCAGAGCTTTTTGTTCAAATACGGTAAGTTCAGAAATCATTTTTCCTCCTCTTGATATTCAAATTAGAGCTTTAATCATAAAAATTTTGAACCAAAATATTCAAACAATGGCATCAGAGCCCTCATGATCTTATAAAAGGACAGAAAAAAGCTTAAAAAATGAAGGAAAAAAACCAGTAAGCAGTCAGCAAATTCGTAAGATTGAAGAAATGAGCAAATACAGTATGCAAAGCATATACGGTAAGAGAGGAAGTGAGCATATCATGTATGCAAGTGAAAATCTGGTTAGTGGAATGCATATCCAATAGGTGTATTGCATATATGGTAAGCTCATTTTTTCAAAATTCGGTATGTGTTTAAGAAATCGGTATGCCTTGTGAAATTTGGTAAGGAAAGATAAAACCTGGTTAGCTCATATTCTTGCAAATGCGTTAAGTCAGTGCCAAAATCAGTATGTTGTGAAATCCGGTAGGCAAAGTGTAAAACCAGTATGCAAAGAAAATAGTAAATCCGGTAAGCTCAAATGAAATTCGGTAAGCTCGAACTGGCAAAAATTTCTAATGAAGTAAAGATGAAAGTCGAAAGTTTCTTTATTTGTGGTTGATTCGAAAGCAATAGAGTTGTCAACTAGGTTATAGAGTTGCGGCCATCGGTGCTTGGATCAAATGAAAAACAAAAAACTTCAAACTTGTAATCACCAAAAGAACGATTTGAAACATTAAAAAGAATGTATTGATATTTCCAACAAAAATATCAAGGAGGAGTGTTGAAATTAGTCATGTGACATTTTGTTGTCACTTAACAAATATATTTTAGTTTTATTTAGTTACATATTTTGGTTGATGTCTAACTTATTTTAATATATAAAAGTAAAACAAGTATAGTCAAGTACAAGCTATTGTGTTGTCTAGGTATGGGTTAGTGATAGTTGGTAGCATGGGTGATATAATAGTTGGTAAAAATATCTTGTAAATTGGCTATATATAGAACCACGTAATACCATATTTATTAGAAGAAAATGTTGAATGAAATTGTTATATGAAAATCTTTTATTCTCCTCTGTTTTGTTCTAAAAGACAGTAGAGTTTTTTGTTCAAATAAAGTAAGTTCAGAAACTGTTCTTTTCTCCTCTTTGATACTCAAATTAGAGCTTTAATCATAAAACTTTTGAACCAAAATATTCCAACAGAATACTTTATGTTCAATACCTCATACAACACGTGCACATCATATTCAATTTTTGTTTTATTATTATTTTTTTGTATTAAAAACCTTACACGTGGCTTTTTCATATATAGATTATGGTGAGACTTAAACTCGTCATTTACCGGTATTATAATATCTTCGTAAAATGACCCCAAAGAAGAAATTCTCAAGTTTTATTTTTTTGGCTAACAATATAAATTACTTATTTGAAAAAAAGTGGAGATATGAAATACGTTAGTTATTTTCGGCTCATTGTTCAATATGAAATACACAAGTACACTCATCATTCATCTCTTGAATTTCAATCACTTCGGCTAGATCAATTCCACGTAGCTCTATTATGTTATCCGTACTAAACTACATTATGTACACGTGTAAGCTATTAGATGTAAAAGAATTATTTTACGTTCAATACGCCATACACATGCAGATCATATTCATTTCTTTATATTCAATAAATGGATTGCAGTAAAACTTAAACTCATCATAACTCCATCCTATGACTGCTTCATTAAACCACGAAAATAATTAATTAGTTTCATTTTATGTTGCATCAACCAGTTTCCTTCCAAATGGAATAATAATGATAAAATTGGCTATAAAACTTAAAACTTGCATCCATCCAGAAATAATCCCAAACAAGAAACCCTAATCAATTCCAAAAGCAATAACACACATAAAAGTTCAATCCCTTCATAGTACTACAGAATAAGCACACAAATTTGAAAATACCATCCACAAATCCAGATAGAAAGTGCCCAGAAAGTACTACTCCAAGCACTTTCATCTGAATAAAACATAAACAAGTAAACTGCTATTCACAGTCACATAGAGCCAGCTAAAAAGTTGTGATAATTTTATGAACATAAATACCCACAAAATATAAAACAAGAAGATGCCTTCTTTCTTCATGCGGTATTCTTTTCATTCATGGCTCCAAACGAACCCACTCGTACCTGCCTTCCAATGGAACATCATTTACTATATCATAGTTGTACCTGAAAATAATGTAAAACCAATCAATCAAATCAAAATTTATTACTCTGTTTCCATTTTAAGTAATTCAACAAGTGGATCATGAATGCTAAATTAAGCATTTTGGCTGATGATTCTTATCATGCCTGGAGAAATATAATAATTTGTATTTTGTACTCACTTTTCAGCGAATCGCTGTTGCTGGTACTTTTCTTCTTCAGCAAAGAACTCTTCCAGCTCCTTCGCCGATGGCGTTTTACCATCCGCCGCTGAAATTATCCGGCAAGGATTCCTCGGAGAGGATGGCTTCTTCTTCTTTGATTGGGGCGAAAACACCATTAATGATTTTTCCGAGTCTCCGTAGAGTTCTCTTGTTGGAGACGTTTCTCTGCTAAAATAAAATGAAATAAAAAAGAAAACAAATAGTGATACATGCATATATATATATATATATATATATATATATATATATATATATATATATATATATATATATCAGAAAAAGAAACAGTGAAAATTAAACTAAATTAAAAGAGTTAATAAATATATTTTAATTTCATTTGTTTACCTGGAAACGTTGTTGTTGGGCACGGAAATTTCAGTTTCATATCCTTTAATCTGAAATCAACATTAAATTTATAAAAAAAAAAAAGGTAAAATCAACTTACAACCGGCACACAAAGCTTGACAAAAGAAAAAAGTTAAAAACTATTTCTTAGAACATAACGAATCAGAAAATGAGTTTGAAATGAAGTTTGAATTTTCACCTTCAGATCTGTTGATCTCAGGTTCTCTTTCACGAAGCCGCTTGACTCGTGATCCTTGGAGCAGTAGGAGGTCTCAAAAATCGCTGGCGACACCAAATTCACCTCATGGTTTTCAAACTGACTGGAGTCAGTTTGAAGCTTTCTTTTCTTGCCGGAGCTTCCATTGGCAACCTCCGCCATAGCTTTATTCTCCGCTTCTCCTTCCATGACTTTCTCACACTTGCATTTCCTCAGTTCCTCATCCATCTCTCTCTCTCTCTCTCACACACACACACACACATATACATGTATGAATATAGCTGGCCAGGTGCTTTATATACAAGTATTGGTGTCGATAATGTGAGTTCGGTAGGATTTGATTCAAAACCGACTGAAAAAGTTGAGACCTTCTCTTCTACAGTTTTACATTTTAAATCTAAATGGTTTAAAATTTATGCCGGCGAATGTGTTTAAAAAGTTGTAGATTCTGGATAAAATTAATTATTAATTTTAACTTAAATTTTAACCTGAATCAAATATGGACATAATCTCTTTAGATATTTTGTTATTTTTCTTTCATTATATAAGACCCAAGAAAAAAAAAACAAAGAATGAAACGTACTTGCAAAGTCATCGTAGTCCACGAAGAAATTTCTTATCAAATATTAGGAAGTAATATTAGATGAACTTGGGCACGACTATGAACAAGATTTTAGTTTTCTTCAACCCTATTTAGTAATTATATTTTACGTACAGGTCGAGTATATTTTAAAATAGTGCAAACCCATTAATATATAAAGTTTGATGTCAAAGTGAGCTTGAAGGAAACGATATTGAGAGCCTATAATATAGAAAGTGGCCAACATTGAAGTTTCAATGATCTTTAAATAAATTTTGAGTGTATAATGTTAACCATCAAAAAGCGAAAATATATAATTCTTGTATTGTATACTTTTCTTTCCATATTGGAGATAAGTGTTCAATGTTCTTACAAGAGGGAATCATAATTGAATAATGCTGCAGGGCAGCACCCCCTCCAATCAAGGAGAGCCATGTAGCATCGTGGAAACAGGCCTATCATTGGCCCTGTTTTCCCAGCAAAACCCTAATTGGTCACTGAGTCAACCTTCTATCAAATCAAGATGATAAAGAGAAACACTTTGGTGCATATATTATGATGACACTAAAGAAAAGAGCAATTTAGTGAATTTAGAAAGCTTAGTAGTTAGAACACAAACTGAATAATCGAATAAAGTCACCTTTTTCTTTTCAATTTGTGTTTGACACGCCAATATACATTTAGTCAATTGATGATTACGTCGCATCAGCCAGGGTGAGTTGTCATTTCGTAAAAAATTTAGTGTATAATGTTAAATGATTTTGCTATTCGTTCAGGGCTACATGAGCCTTGGACGAACGACAGACACCCAGCCAATAGGATGGCGTCACATGCGCCCCCTGGAGTGAAGGTAGTAAAACCCAATGCTAACTATCAAATGGTGTAAACACACAACTTTGGTACTAATAATCAAATTACATTGAAACAAGGATCAATTCAACCTAACACCTTTGAAGTTTAATCAATCTTCCCTTCCCCCCGACAAAAAATACATACATACATACACACATACATACATATATATATATATATATATATATATATATATATATATATAAAGTTTTAAAAGTCCCATTTTAATTTTTCACAATATATGTCATTCTTTCTAAATTTAATGCATGTTAAACAAAGTTCAAATTAATATTTTGATTAAGCTAGTTAAACATATTTTTAGGGCAATTATATTACAATCACATATTTTTTCCAAGTTACACCACAATTTTAATTAATATTTTTATTTACTTAAATGGCCCTAAGTAAAATTACTTAAATATGCCCAATGTTTTCCCTGAATATTTCAACAATCTAGGGCTTGTGCCTCCTCGAGGCGTTCTTTTACGTGGATTCACTAGTGTTGTTTGTTATGAAATTGACGAAAGATTATGACAATAATGAAATAAACAATCAAACAAAGAACACCAAAATCTAAGTGAAAACCCTAAAACGAGAAAAACTACCAGTAGATGAGGATAATTTCACTATAATCAATAGCAAATGTGTTTACAACAAGATCCAATGCACTCAATTAAGATCTAAAGCTCTTGATATGTTATATATCTATTATTGAAATAATACATGTCGAATCATATATATATATATATATATATATATATATATATATATATATATATATATATATATACACGAAACCCTAAAATCAAGTTGTAGATTAATAGGAGTCCAAAACGCGTTAAAATGTGAAATCTCGGGAAACACCGTCAGTCGAGCGAGAAGCGAGCGACAGGCGAGCAAGAGTGGGCGACAGCTCCCTATTCCAATCGCTGGAGCTTTCTCGCTAATGAAAATACGGTGATGATTTGTCCTGGTCCATAATTCTTTCTCTCATAATCCACTTCAAATACATCTCAAAATTTCACTAGAATTTGGGTCACAATACAACATTGTTCTTCAAGCTCTTTGTACTCAAGCGACCACCATCGCTATGAGGTGAAGCTTTTCATTGCAAAAAGATCTTTATTTACTTAATTTTGTACTAATTGGTCCTCCTTTCTGCCAACGTTTGGAAAATATTGGGCATGTTTTTGCGAGCATGTTATTGAGCCACTTGGTCGGGATAGTTGGTCAAGAAAATGGGTCGGAAAAGATGAGAAAAAAATGAGAAATACTGTATTTTTTTTCTTCATTTTCAGTTTTTATTGGATTAAAACTATAATTGTAAATGTGTTGTGCTATATTTATTGTAAACATATATTAATTGTGGTGTGCTTATAATGTGGTGCAGTAAATTAAATTTGTTGTGGTAATATTATTACCCATTTTTATCCAAAAATTTAGTAGGATCCACAACTAATATTCACATATCTATCCGTTATGTAGGACCCACAATTTATAATCACTTAAAAATACTCTAAGCATTTAATTTTCACAGCTAATATTCACTTAATAACACTCAGAGCATTTAATAGAGATCTCAGGGGCAAAATAGGAAATATACAAATGTATGGACCTGACTATATGGAGATTTTAATACGGGGACATGATGCCATAAGATTAAAGGGGTTCTCTACCAAATATAGTGTGATTTTTGCAAACAATAAATGAGATTTCTGATTGTTTACTGCAGTTCGTTTTTCTTTCACATGAGAAGTCATCAAGATTGTACCATTGGTCCGTTACGCTGTGATATACTTATGAATAATGATATTTAGTACCACTGATATTTAATATCGATCTAGGTGATAGTACTTGTATCATTAAATTATATGTTCAATTAAATACAGTGATTTATAACTCATTTATTAGAACATACGATATAGTAACACTTAAATTGGTGTTCAATGTCAATTGTGTATTCTATTATTTGATATCCCACCCTAGCCCTCATGCCCCAGTGGGCACCTACGCCATAGTGACTGCCACGTGGTTAACATAAGCCAACTGGCTTAGTTGATAATCACACTTCTAATGTGGTGCCTGTTTTAGGATAAGTGCTAAGGTGGGCCTAGTCATCCAGATATGAAAACGAGAGAGGGAAAATTTTCTAAATCCTACTTTATGTATAGAGTATTTCTAAAATCAGAAATTAAGTTTCAAATTTCTAAAATCAGATATTTATTTAAAAAATATTTATAATTTATTCAATTAATTATATATTTTATTCATTAAACAAATTAAGGTCACATATTTACACAATTTGATCACAAATTCAAAGTTTGGTCACAGATCGAAATTATTAGGTCACAAATTTTTTTCGAGATCATGGATCGAAATTTATTAGGTCACAGATTTTTTTCAAGGTCACAAATCGAAATTTATTAAGTCACAGATTTTTTTCGAGGTCACGGATCGAAATTTTAATAAGTCACAATTTATTTTCAAGGTCACATGTCAAAATTTATTAGGTCACAGATATTTTTCGAGGTCACAGATGTGAATTTTAATAAGTCACAATTAATCACAGATTTGTTATTGGTCACAGATTAGCCAATTTAGTGGTCACAGTTAATCAAATAATTTGTGACCACCGTCCCGACAACCATCGCCGCCTCGCCACCACCTCACAATCACCACCGCCACCCCCTCACAATCACCAAAGCCACCACAAAGTCGGATGCCGCCACCACCACTGTCAACACCAACACATAACCGCCACCACCATCTTACGATCACCACAGCCACTGCAGATTTACAGACCACCAACACCACCACCATCTCCATTTACACCATCCCCACCAACGACTCAACAACCCCCCACCACCACCACCGCAGCCGCTACATAGGTCACAGGTCACCCAAACACCACCACCACCACCACAACCTCACCAAACCAAACACACACAAACCACCCATCGCAAACACCCACCACCGCACAGCAGATCGAATAAAAACCAAAACCCAGATCTACCAACAAATCAGATACAAACCACCAACCACTGCACCACCAAATCGCGTCACCCAGATTCGCGCACGCTCCACCGACAGATCTACAACAAAATCAAATACAAACCGCCAACACCCCACCGCCAAAACCACCATTTCCAACCAACACCCCCACCACCACCTCTCTACAGCGCTCACATCGCGGTGTTGCAACAGCGGCAATGGAGGAGAGGAAGAGGAGAAGAGACATCGAAGCACCAGCGCTCACTTACAGCCGGTGTGCTCCAGCGACGGCAATGGAGGAGAAGATCGACTGAGATAGAGAAGAACGGAGAGGAGGAAATGGGTGTGGCGCCAGCGTGGGGAAATGGGTGGAGAGAGGGAGAGAGAGAAGGGATGGGGGAAGGAGTGAACGGATTGAATGTAAATTAGGGTTTTAATATTAAATAAATTTTATAATATTATTATTTAATAATAAAATATTTTATTATATTAATATTAACATCTGATTTCGGAAAACTTAAACCTGATTTCGGAAATTACAAACCTTAAACCTGAATTAGGAAATGGGATCTCTAAAAGTAGGGTGGGGTGTAATTTCCACAACGAGAAATGTGATGCCCAGATTTTGGGTAAGTGTTAAGGTGAATCAAGTATCGAGTAGTCCGAATTTAAAATGTGACGACTGACAGAGAGACAAATAGATCTACATAGCTATTTATAAAGAATCACGTAAAATGTTCGTCTAGATATTTTATCTAGTTGGACTTCATTATTTTTTATTGATTCCCCTATCTTGTCAGACTAGAGTTGTTTAGACTCACAATGGACTTGATAGACCCAAACAAGACACTTTCAAGTACCCAATAAGATTTCACTTGGTTAAGACAGAATAAATGAATTGAGGAATGGGCACATTGCCAAGTTTAGGTGAAATTCAATCCTCCGACATTTAAAAACCCAACAACTCAAAACTTCATAGTTTACTTGATAAGTATGATCTTTACACTTATTTAAGCAATTGAAAGTGAATATTTGGAGAGTGCTTTCGGAGAATGATGTTTAAATATCATCTTTTAGGAAAAACTCGATATTGAACAATTTTTGAAGAAAATGAATGAAAAATGGACGAAAAGGACATGACTTTTGTACAAATTAGAGAATGGGGGATTAACATGGCATGAATGGAAAGATAAACGGCTTAGTTGCAATTGGAAGGAACATGAGCTGAAGATAGAGATGACTTGAGGACCAAAATATAAATGATCTCAAAGTTGAACCTTACGCTTGCAAGGTTAAAAGAGAGATTTATAGTATGCAATGTGATTGTGTCTTACGATCGCAACCTTTGTTACCATGTGATCATGTGGTACAAAATCCAGGCACAAGATTTTTTTCCTTTTCGATGTCAATCTCTTCATGGAAAGCAACTCTTTACTGTTTTATCCTAAGTTTGGAGGTCGCCAAGTTCACTATTCTTCATATCATAACGTGGAGAAGAAGACAAACGCTACAAACATCAAAGCTTGAATATCTAAAGCTGGAATTGAAGATCAAAAGCAAGAAAAATCAAATTATACTAAATTCAAGAAATTCAAGGGACATGAAATTAATTCTTCATCTTCTCTTTGCAACTATATATTTCGGGTGATAAATAATCAATACTTTTGTTGTGTTTGCATATGTAGCATTTTAGGCTAAATCCATCTAGTTTTGGGATGATGATGTAAATCGTTAATTAAGATGTTGGAATAATTGTTTGTCTTATGCAATCATAATATGTGACGTTGTGATTTTAATGTTTTTCCAGGTATTCAAATTTGATACAGGGATTTTGGATCGCATTTAGAAATAAGTTTAACTTTGCGCGAGAGAAATTGTTGAATAAAAGAAAATTATCGATTGTCAATTTAACACACTTTTCTCACATATGACGTTTCTAAAATCTTCTTCACGTGAGTTTAAGTAGTATTTAGTAGTTAACACAAAACACTCGACTTGTCAATTGTGTTTGTCACTTTCGTATTATATCGTGAATGATACAATTCAAATTAAAGTCTATTCATCTTGGGAATGATACTCCAAACTCAGTAAAAAGTATTACTTGTCAGCGATTTCGTACGCTTGAAATTTTATTGAACAAAAAAATTATATATATGTCCCTTAGCGAAATTCAATTTATAATTTCTTGTATGAAAATTTTACCAATAAGTGATATTTTATTTATATGTAATTTTTTATATATAAGTTAATTTTCAATTTTTAACTTAAAAAGTGAAATATTTAATTATTAATAAAATTTTAAGTTACAATAACTTTTTACTTATAAGTAAATTTACATTGTAGGTTAATTTTGTGCTTTTAAATAATTATTTACAAATAAGTGAATTTTTACTCATAATTAAATTTTATATTTTATAAGAGATATTTTGCCTTATTAATAGTACTAGTATGGATCGTGCGTTACACAGTCATCGTTATAATTTTACAAGTTATTTTTTAAAAAAGATAAATTATTTTAGAACAACTAAATATTAAACTATGTGAACTAATTAATGTATTTTATGTTATTAACGATACAAAGTTATCTTGTAAATTGACTTTCATGAAATAGCAGAGGTGATCAGCAAAATAATGTATAGAAATGGGACACACAAGTAATTGTAAACCAGCCTTTCATCAAATGGCTGCAACGGTCGATCCAAAGAAAAGCATTGTTACCTTGAGAATGATTTTATAGAGATTAATATTTTCTTTCTCAATTTTCAAGATTTCTTCTCTAATTTAAATAAGAGTTTAATTGTGAAAGTTTTAACATCTCCCAAAAGTTTTTATCCAAAAATGATCACGTTGGTTAGATTGGAGAAAAGTAATATTGTCTTACATTTCCTAAAGAGGTGTTGACATTACACAGGGAAACAATGGAAAGTAATTTATAAAATGATGACAGTAAATAGAAATTAAGGGGAAGAAAGATTGAAAATGCAAAATCTAATCTCGAAAAGGAAAAAATAAGATGTATACTAATGCTGACTTGATAAAAAAGGAAAAATAATATTATACTTTCAAGAGATTTATCTGCTTCGCGTTTTGCTCTGTCTTGATAATCAATTCGTGAAAATGATTGGAATAAAAAAAAAAAATAATGAAAAAAAAAATAAATGAAAGATAAAATACGAATATTTTTTTAATATATATAAACGTGCAAAATAAACCAATGCTAACTGAAAAAAAAATCCCTAAAATACCAATTGAAAAAAGAAAAGATAAATTATTTTAATAAAAGAATTATAAACAATGATCCGTTCTTAAATAATATCCCAGCCTATGAACCAATTAAAATAAATAGCATTTGACAAACAAGCAAATACATCTCGTCAAAAATCACACAACTTTTTTACATTTCATAAAAGACATGTAACTTTTTCTTTTTTTCCATGATAAACGTCAAAACAACAATAAAAGAAGGCAAAACCTACTCATCAATTCTACACAAAATTTAACTTTTCTAAATTCTTCAGAACATAATGTTTTTGTTTTTTTTTACTTTTCGTAAAAACACAAATATCTTTTATTTTCCCCAAGCAAAAAAAAAAAAAAAACCAATAGAAAGAATGCATAGTCTATCCATCAATTGTGCAATTCTACTCATATTAAACTCTTCTATATTCTACATACATAATAAAAAATTTCTTCTTACAATTAAATTTTTTTTTTTTGCCACAAAGGAATATTCTTTCCCTTAACACGTATATCTTCTCTTTTCGCAAGAAAAAAAATAAAACAAAGGCAATCAAAAACACAAATTCAAGAATGAAAATTTTATATATTGTAGGGATTTTAACCTAAGAAGAAGCTGGTGATCCGTTGGAAAAGGGTCTCAAAGAATTCAATAATCTCAGAACAGGCCGAATGGGTTTCGAGATTTTAGGCTAGGCAAATAAAGTATCGATAAAAAAAAAAATATAAAAAAACAGAACATAAAGGCTATAACTCAAGTCGAGAGAACATAGAAGATGCTCTGCATCACAAACTGAACATATAACCTGCAAAATAAGTTAGCGTGTCCGTCCAAGTTAACAAAATTTCAAGAACATAATAATCTAATACAAATGAGCAAAGAACCAAACCCCTAGTTCAAATAAATCAAATAAACGGAACCAAAGCCCCAGTTCAAATCAAAGCAAGAGACAAATTTATTGGACTTAAAGAAAAAGAGGGCAGGGTGTTAGAATTAGGTATTGGAATGAAGTAATTCTCATTAATTGGAATGAATCTACACCAATGTTTTTATATTACATCACGTGAATGAGGCTAAGCTAAAATAGGAATGAAATCTTGAGAATATTTACAATGGAAGAAATATGGAAATAATATCCTTGCCTGTGGTAATTAGCGTTAATATGCCCCCTCAAGTTGGAGCATGAAGGTCCGTAATGCCCAACTTGCGAGTGAAATGGTGAAATAGTTCTTTGCCAAGAGCCTTGGTGAGAATGTCAGCGAGTTGATGCTTGGAGGAGACATGTGTAGGAAGAATGAGCCCAGACATATATTTTTCACGTACAAAATGACAATCAATTTCAATGTGTTTGGTACGTTCATGAAAAACAGGATTGCGTGTGATATGAAGAGCAGCCTCGTTGTCACAGTATAGCAATATACGTTGCGGATGGAGAACAACAAGATCATGGAGAAGAGACTTGAGCCAGACAAGTTCACAAGTGGTCATGGCCATAGCACGGTATTCCGCTTCAACAGAGGAACGAGAGACAATTGCCTGTTTCTTAGTGCGCCAGGAGATAGGGCTAGCACCAAGAGTAATGAAAAAATCAGTTGTGGAGCGACGAGTGCTAGGACAGCTTGCCCAATCAGATTCAGAGTACGCAGAAAGCTGGAGATTACACTGAGCAGAGTAGAAGAGGCCATGCCCCGGAGAACCTTTAAGGTAAAGTAGAACATGAAGCGCAGCCAGGTGATGAGAATCCCGAGGGTTTTGCATGAATTGATTCAACATATTAACAGAGAACGAGATATCTGGTCGAGTAATAGTGAGAGACAGGAGCCGACCCACCAATCAACGGTATGGACCTAGGTCAGAGAGCAAAGTGCCAACATCAGGAGTAAGTTTCAAATTCTGATCCATGGGAAAAGGAGCTGGTCGCGAACCCAAATTGCCAGAGTCATCAAGGATGTCCAATGTATATTTTCGCTGGTTGACAAAAATACCAAGAGGTGATCGAGCAATCTCAAGGCCAAGAAAGTACTTCATGGTGCCTAAATCCTTGATTTTGAACCTGTTATCAAGGGAAGTTTTGAGAGCAGTGATGGCAGAGAGATCATTCCCTGCAACCAAAATGTCATCAACATAGACTAGGATAACAGTAAAAGAAGAGCCAATAGTACGAGTAAAAAGGGAGTGATCAGCTGCAGACTGAGTAAAACCATCAGATAATAGGATAGAAGAAAGCTTTGAATACCAATTTTGAGAAGCCTGTTTAAGACCATAGAGAGACTTAAGTAAACGGAAGACACGAGTCTCCCCTGGTTGACCATACCCGGGAGGGAGAGTCATATAGACCTCATCCTCCAAATCGCCATGAAGGAAGGCATTATTAACATCAAGTTGATGAAGATGCCAATTGCGAGCTGCAGCAATGGCCAGGACACAACAGACAGTGACAAGTTTAGCGACAGGGGCAAATGTATCATGGTAATCAAGGCCCTCCACCTGAGTGTAGCCCTTAGCCACCAACTGAGCCTTATACCGTTCAATGGAACCATCTGCATGAAGTTTTGTTTTAAAAACCCACTTGCAGCCAATGGGTTTCTTGCCAGCAGGAAGGGATGTAAGAAGCCAAGTATTATTAGTTTCAAGGGCTTGAATCTCAGTTTGCATGGCAGCACGCCAAGAGGAATGTTTGACAGCTTGGGAATACCGAGTAGGGTCAGAGGAGCGGGATAAAGTAGAAAAAAAACCAAAGTGGTTAGGAGAAAAATTATGATAAGAAACAAAATGAGATAAGGGATGAACTGTACCTGAAGAGGCGACGACGTCAGTGGAGAGCGTAACGGATGAAGGTGCTGGGAGCGTAGGACAAATATAGTCAGCTAGATGAGCAGGTCGTTGTATAGTACGTCGAGGACGAATGGGAAGAGATGAGAGCACAGAGGCTGGAAGAGGAGAGGAAGGTGCTGGTGGAAAAGGAGGGGAAGATGGTGCTGGTGGAATAGGGGAATCAGGAATAGGGAGAGGTAAGACCAGGGGGGATGGAGAAGGTTGAGGTTGTAGCATGAAAGGGAAGACATGTTCGATAAAAGTGACGTCCCTAGAGATGAGAAGCTTCTTGCTCTCTAAGTCGTAAACCCGATATGCACTATGAGAAGGTGGATATCCTAGGAAGAGACAGGGACGAGCACGAGATTAAAATTTATCACGGTGGGCAGAACTGGTATGAGCATAGCATAAGCAACCGAACACACGGAAATGATCATATCGAGGAACGGTGCGATAAAGGCGTTCAAGAGGAGAAATGTTATCGAGAGAGGACGATGGAGTACGGTTGATGAGATATGTGGCCGTGAGAACGCATTCACCCCAAAAAGGTAGGGGAAGGTAAGCTTGAAAGCGTAGACACCGAGCCACATTTAAAATATGGCGATGTTTGCGCTCGGCGATGCCATTCTGTTGGGGTGTTTCCACGCAAGTACGTTCATGGAGGGTGCCGTGCTCAGAAAAAAAATCCTGAGTAGCATGAGCGAGGAACTCTTGACCATTATTAGTTCGAATGTGACGTATTTTAGAGGCAAATTGGGTTTGAACCATAGAGAAAAATGCACGGAGACAAAGTAAAGTTTCGGATTTAAAACGCATTAAATATAACCAAGTGACCCGACTATATTCATCCACTATAGTTAAAAAAATAATGTGTACCTGAAAGAGATGCTGTGTGATAACCACCCCAAATGTCACAAAAAATACGATCAAAATGCATCAAACTTTTATTAGGAATTAATTGAAAAGGCAATCGAGTATGTTTTCCACGAGTACAAATGTCACAATAATCAAAAGTGCGAGGACGAGAAATAAATTGGGGAACATTATGTAAAGAAGGGTGACCCAGTCGTTGATGCCAAATGTCAAAGGAGATAGGACCGGACGTTTGGAGAGAGGTTGCTGGAGAGTGCTTAAAGTAGTATAATCCATTGCGCTCTTCACCCACGCCAATCAGCATCTTCGTGGTTAGGTCCTGAAAAATACAAAAGGTGGGAAAAAAAGATACGACACAATTAAGAGTTTTCATTAATTGACTGACAGATAATAAGTTAAACTTGAAATTGGGAACAGATAAAACATTAGATAGGGTTAAATGAGGGGATAAAGAAATATTACCTACAGAGGATATGGGAGCGTGGGCACCCGTGGGTAAAAAAACAAAAGTGGGGCAAGTAGTAGAATATAAATTGTCTAGGGGTGAAGAGGTAATATAGTGGGTTGCCCCACTATCTAACACCCAATTAGGGGACGGGTTGGTGGAGAATTAGGGGAAATGGAGGAGGAATTACATAGGGAAACGAGGGGAAATCGAGCAAGGGAAGGAGACGCACCTGCGAATGCCAAGGGAGTGGGTTTTAAGAGTTCCATGAGTTGGTATACTGCTCGGCGGTGAGACCAGGGATGGCACAGCTCACGGTGGGAGGCACAGAGGTGGAAGGCGCAGGTTCGGCTGAGACTTGATGTACCGCCGGTGGTAAGGAGTCACGTCCTCTACGTTTTCCCTTCGATGGCCACCATTCTGGGTAACCAATGAGTTCAAAACACTTCGCACGAGGATGTCCAGGTTTGCCACAAGCTTCACAGAGAGATGTCCCAGCCGGCCAGACACGACGTGGGCGAGTTGGGGCTTGCTGCGACGGCGACGAGCGGGCCAGTAAGGCTGAAATTTCAAGTCGAACAGTGGGTAATTGGACCAGGCGTTGGGCTTCTTCTTGATGGAGAATAGCATAGCAACGCCCAATTGAAGGAAGAGGATCCGTGGCCAAGATTTGGGACCGGAGTTGTTGGTAGCTGTCGTTCAGGCCCATGAGGAACTGGTAGACTTTGTCCGAATCATGAATGTCGGAGAGTGCCTTGGCTGCACCGCAAGTACATGGAGTTGTGGGCTGGAGTGAAGCTAATTCGTCCCAAAGTTCCTTTAATTTTCCGTAGTAGGTTGTGATGGATTGATGTTCTTGATTGAGGTTGGACAGTTCACGTTTCAATCGAAAAATTTTGGTTCGGTTACTCTGCTGAAAACGAGTATCCAATTCAACCCACAAATCGTTGGGCGTTGTACAGTAGAGGAGGCTTCCAGTAAGGGATCGATCAATGGAATGAAGTAGCCACGACATTATCATGTCGCAGCATCTATCCTAAAGGAGTGCAGCGGCTGTATCGGTGGTTGGACGTTTGATAGTGCCAAGAACGAAACCCAACTTGTTTTTGGCGTTCAGGGCACGTGTTATGGATCGACGCCAAGAAGGATAATTATCCCCGTTGAGAACTGCATCGACAAGGAATTGATTGGGTTGCTCGGATGAGTGCAGGAAGTAAGGTGATGAGACGTCTGTGAGAGACTTACTGGCATCCGGTGCAGTGGTAGAATCATCCATGGTAGAGGTATGGATTTATTTTGTTTTTGACCTAGTGCTCTGATACCATGTTAGAATTAGGTATTGGAATGAAGTAATTCTCATTAATTGGAATGAATCTACACCAACGTTTTATATTACATCACGTGAATGAGGCTAAGCTAAAATAGGAATGAAATCTTGAGCATATTTACAATGGAAGCAATATGGAAATAATATCCCTGCCTGTGGTAATTAGCGTTAATACAGGGAAGGTCTTTAGAGAAATACCGCAGCTTCATTGTGATAGTGGCGACAATCATAGACCTCATTACAGAAAGGAGCTTGAATATTGCATCTTGTTCTGTAACAGTTGCATCTACAATAGTTTCAGATAATTAGAAAGTTATCAAATTTATACAAGAAAAAATCAAAATCATCTTAGAGATTAAAGATATGAAACTTCGTTTAAACACAACAAAGATTGAAACTATATTCATATATATTAAAAAAAAAAAAAAAAAAAAAAATTTCCAAGAACACATGCTATGTCCAATTTTTGATCTAAATGAAGGCACTTAGCCCCAGTTTGACTCTAATTTTTCAAAGAACGAATTTTTTCTCAAATTCATTTTCAATCACACATTCTTTCAAATGACTTAATTTTGCACATAAACTTAAAAAAAAAAAAAAAAAAAAAAAAAAACTATTACAAAACTCATTTTCACAACAAAATGGAGCCTAAACAGGGGGTTATTATCATTAACAATCACAAGAATGTAATAGAACAAGGGATCAAAGGAGACAGCAATAACATATATTACTGCAAATATTTTATTCCACTTGTGAAGAAACGATCCTTGCAGATGAAGAATTTTCTTCCTAGATCCCGCATATTCGGCCTGAAACCTATTCAGCGAGAACGATTCCAGACTGTCAGTCCTTTTGTAAAACTTTTAGTTCTTTCAAAACCATTTTCCAACCCTTTATGGAATTTTTCGTTGCAAGTACAACGTTTATCTAAGTTTGGCTGGTCGAACTCCATCTTCGGTAGGAGATTGTCCACCTGAGCTTTTTACCAATTTTCAATCCAAAAACCTGACTTTGAAAATAAACTAAGAATTTATCATTTTATGTTCATGTATCATCCAATAACTACATACTAACACCAAATCCCCTTACACCATGACCATTCTCAGTGTTCTTGGCTGCACGTAATATGATAAAAGTTAAAAACAAACTATAACTTCGTTAATTCATTGAACTTTATCCAAAATCATGAAAGTACATATAATAAATATAAATGAAAAGCTAAATATACAATTAAAATCAAGGTATCGATTCACATGTTAAAAAAAAAAAAAACAATAATAACACATCTATGATGTCATCACTGGTAGCCAAGCTGAACCTAAAGCAATTAACAATATTAATAATAGGCTAGTGATGAATGTATTTTATACACTTATTCAGTCCCTAAAATAGCGATATTTGATGGTTCTTTTGACAAAAGATATCCTAAACTTTTGTATTTTATGTTTATTAGGCGTAACTCTATGAATGAAAAATGAGTTGAAGGAAAGAAGCAAAAAATGGCGAAAAAATGGCAAAATCCAAAGTACAAGGATGAATTGGCTATTGGATACAATGTTGGAGATCAAATTCAACACTTTGAAAAATGAAGAGCTTAAATTGAATTGAAGAGGACATTGATTGCAGAATTGATGAACTCAAAGACTGCATTGCATTAACTTGAAAGATTGGATGACTTGAATGAGCCTAATTTTTGGACTTATATTTGGATTCAAATTCATTAACCAATTGGATTCCTAATTCAACACTACAAAGTGGGCTGGAATTATTTTTGTTTTGTGGAATTTGACTTCAAATCGGGGAGTCCTTTTTGGTGTCTCAAAGTGGGCGGCTGCTGTGCATAATTGGGCCTCATAGTTGTAGAAAAAGGGCTGCAAATAATAAATGGACTGACCTGCACTACAGGAAGAATATACACACACACAAACATTGAAAACGGCGGCTGTGGGAGTAATATATATACACACAGGAAACTAGGGAGAAAGTGGAATTGGAGGAATTCGTATACTTAGAGCTAGTGGTTGGAATTATGTATATGTGCACAGGGAAGGATCCAGATTTTTTGTACTTTGGGGTCAAAAATTAAAATATAATTTTTTTTTAAAAAAACAAATTATTAATGAAATAAGTTAATACGTATTTTGATACTTTAAAAACGTCGTACATAATTACGTCGGTATAGATATTATTAAGTAAATTTTGCTACTTATATAGTTTTGCTTACAATGTCGTTGACAAATGATGAGTCGAAAGTGAGTAAATCAAATTGAATGTAAAAAGTAAATGAATTAAAATAAAATCTAAGTTTATTCGAAGAAGAGGTATATGAAATTCAAATTTAAAGAAAATATAATTTGAAAGTAATTCAAATTACATTTAATCCGTAACGATCCTAAAATTTTGGACATCATATTATATGTACAATTTTCTAATAAAATGATATAAATTACATTGAAAAATTTATTGTGTAAAAATAATAAACACTAATATAATAATTGAATTTTTTTGAACAAAAAATGAGTAAGACGTCTTTTTTTCGACGTACGTTTGACGCATATTTAACTATTTTTTTATAAATGTTTGGATCGTTCGATATGACAATGATATAGTTTTCGAAATGAACTTCTACATGACAGACGCTTTTTGGATTCAGATAACATATGATCATCGGCGAATTTTGAAAGTTAGCATATTATCGAAACTCTCGAAATACTCACTACACCAGAAACAGAATTTTGCAACACTAAAAAACCGTTGTCATAGACTTTTTGCAACGTTCGGGCGTACCTTGCGGACATTGATGTTGTCGCAGAGTCCCAACCTTTTTGCAACGTTCACTGAATATTGCGAAAAGATCTTGAATGTTGCGAAATTTTTTTTTTTGTTGGAACACGAATATAAATTGTTATATTACATTTTTTTGGGGACTAAATATATTAAAGTTTAATTTCAAAAAATAAAATAAAAAATGCTAACATTCAAATTTTAATGTAAAAACTCACGTACTAAAAATTGCAAATATATTCATTTAATTCCTTAATTTTTAAAATTCAAATCAAGATAAAATAAAACTAAATTACAAGAATAGCTAGTCCAACTATTGGATACACTCATCTTCCACAAATTGAGTACCCTTCACACGGACGAAGAAAAAAAAATATAACTTATTCTTGTAACCTTTGAGATGGTCGGGTCATTCAAAAGCGCACCCAGACAAGATTGACCTAGAGCTTTAATGGCAGCATAATAAGCCTCAGAGATTGGACACTTGATCCATCAAATTATCTTCCTTGTACTCTTTATCACAAAAAGAATTCTTTACTTCAACATCATGAAGGTTTATTGTGGGGTCATTTGATCCCACATGAACCCACGTGCCTCCGTTTGTGTATGTGCATACAATAAGAGACCGAGGAGAGGAAAGAAGAGACGGCTGCCTTGGGAGAGTGAAGAAAAAAATTAAGAGAAAGGCTGCCTGGAGTTGATATATATATATATATTATTCTTGGGTAATTCTATTTTTGCATTGCAACAATTAAGTCGTCCAACTTCGATTTGTTTTAAAGTTAACCATTGTGTCTACTACTATCTGCAAATTACGTTAATCGGACTAATGACTGTGTACAAAATAGCTAAATTTGTTAGCAATTCAAAATTAAGGACTTGATAGCAAATAAAAACAGGGCAACTTACAAAAATACCCTTCAAATTAGAGGTCTTTTGAAAAATGATATGAAAAAAATTTTGGAAGTAAAAATTAGTGTTTAAACTTTAAAAAGTGACACAATGTCACTTTTTTTAATAAAAATTGTCACTTTTTTAAAAACTAGTGGGTCAACGTGCATTTTACGTTAATTCGTTACTATTCGGCGTGATGGCTGTTGTGGTACTTTACTATAGTCAGCCAAGAGTAAAATATGAAAATATAGAAAGTCAAATTTCATTTTATATGAAAAAAATCTCAACTCTAAGTTGTTATTGTATTCTCTTTCTCAAAACTCAGCAATCAAACCTCTGATTTCTAAGCAAGTCTTTTTCCAACATAATAAAAAAGGAAAACAAAGATGTTTTCAAAACTTTCAGTTTCTTCACATATAAACTCAAGAGAAGCAATAAAAATGAAACAATTCACTAAAGTTTAACTTTTGGAACTCAATTTCAAGCTAGTAATCATCATATCAAAATTGATTTTGACATCAGCACCAATGTGCATCTAAACCTGAGATATTGGGTTCTCATTAGCCATTCAGAAAATTAAATAAGTAATATCATCAGGAAGTTATGACATTATATATGCAAGCCTATATGAAATAATAATCACAAAGCTAATGAAAAAGAAAAAAAATCAATATACTGGACATGTTGTTTTTGCTAAGATATGTTGAAATTACATCACATGACAATCATAGAAATGTGAATTCTTTTATGAGGAAACTAAACACAATCTTCAATGTCCTATATATTACGAACTGAAAAGGTGGCACGAAATATATTGAAGAAGAAGAAAATCACATAATTATTTAAAATTAATGTTCAACGAATCCATTTGAAGAATTAAAACAAACTTGATTTTATCAGTAAACAGTCTAAAGCATCTGTAAGAAAAACATTAAAATAGAACATTCATCTAAAAGATTATTGATCATAAGAAATACTAAGCAATTAGTATGAGAAACGTTTACCAGAAGGCAGCCTCTTTGAGCTGTGGCCAACGATGTGCCTCCAAGTAAGAATAAGCTAACGATGAAACAGTTGAAAGGTGTATGTCATATATACTGTTTACTTTTGCAATTTTGGATTATCACCTGTCAAAGAATGCAAAATCATAGCAGCCATTTTCACTACACTTACTTACAATAACTACGAATCATTTGCACTTGCAATGAACAAATTATCATCAATTTTGCTATTTTCAGTATTCAATTATAAGACATGGTAAAAAACAGTATACTTAATAAATAAGAAGAAGATGATGAAAATTCGCAAATAAAATTTTAGACGACATGGTGTACCAGTCATCTTTAGTTTGTGCTTCAGGCAGCTCATAATCTTCTCCTTTGCCCCGGCCAATAGCCAAAGGTAATCTTCTTTGAAGTTCTCAACAACAGGAATAACATTTTTCATCAAGTGGACCGCGAATCAATACCTATTCTCGATCATTCATAAACATATTTCAGCTGAAATATAATTGACTATTTGTAACCATATAACTTCGAACTTTTTCTTTATACTTTCCAGAGACAAAATCAATACAAATTTCTACAATTATTTCAGTATTTCTGTCTCGATTACATCAAGTTTATAGTTATCGATTTAAAGTTATATACTAAATTCTGCAGGATTTAAATTCGAGAAAATCACCTCATCTGTAGTTATAATTGCTTTCATAAGCTGAAATTAGAGATAAGACAGTCAGTTAGCAAAATAAACAAGTAAAAATTAACAAATTTTACAATAATAAACTAGAAAAAAATTTGAAAATAACAGAGGACACAGAAGAAAAACATGAAAATTTCACCTCCAAATTGAGGACAATTGCCTTTTCTCTGCCAAGAATCTTAGAAGGATAACTACAAGGGATGAAGAATTTGAAAATCCCTAGCATTTATTGAGACTCTTCTCATAATAGCATACTTATCCAAATCCAAAATAGTACCTTGTCATTACTATCCAAAAGTATCCAGTTGCTAGAAAGAGCACTTTTTTTTTAATTAAAGACACTTGATTTTGATTATCCACAATAACCCATCCTTAGCCATTCCTTCTTCTCACAAGAGCTAACAAATTTGACATTGACTAAAGGGTTTGGACTTGGGAAAGGAAGAAATCCAAAACACTCGATATCCACTATATCAGGATTATAGCTTTGCAGTAGAATTTGTTTGTCCTCTCTGAAATCTAGAGAAAACCCCGAGATTTTCCCCAAAATACATGCGAATATTTATTTTATTTATTTATTTATTATTTTTTGCAAACCTCACAAGAAATCACTAAAATATAAACCAAAAAAGTGTGGTAATGAGACTGCCTGACCGCTGCGGCAAGGGTTATAGCGACTGGAGACCTTGAACTCTCGAATATTTGGCTAACAAAAGCTCAGAAATTCTACCACTTAATTAAACATTAATTGAAAACCCATCATTCAAAATAATTACTTTCAAAAAAATACCAAAAACTCATATTCGTATCACACCACATTCAAGCTAGGATTCAACGGATAAACAAAAAATGAAAAGAGAAGAGAAGTAAAACTTCATCCAACCATCAAAAGTTCTTATTCTAAATCCAGTTAATAAAATCAATAAAAATTACCTAAAGTCAAACACTACAAAATCACCAAAGTCGTCAGCCAAACCAAACCAAGAAGAAAACCTAAAAAATGGAGGAAGAATGGTTGGAAAGAAGAAGCTGGAAGGTAGAATCTGGATGTATTACGTTTTGACAGGAAATATGGGTGGTTGTGATTTTGAGTGAGGTGAGTGGGTGGAATAGAGAAAAGTATGGTTGATAGTGTAAAAAATGTAGAAGAAGTATGATTGAAGGCGTGAAGAAATGTGGAGCAGAAGAAAAGAAAATTTAAAGTAAAGCGAAAAAAAAAATCAGGGCATGTCTCGCACAATGCGAGACACTGCTTTACACTGTTTCACTTTATTTTTATTCTTTTTTTTTTTTTTGGAACTCAAATGACACCGTTTATGTTTGCGATGTAAATTGTCGACACGTGTCCTAGCAATGTCTAGCCTCTTTTATTTTTGTAGAAAGTGACACAATGTCATTTTTAAAAGTTTAGTGTCGCTTTTATATTAAAAATGATATACAATCTCACTTTTATTAAAGTTTTCCACTAAAAAAATATAATAGAAATTTGAAGAAGACGATTGAAAAAGTGACAAACACTAACAAAAAAGTGACATAAATTTAAAAAAGTGACAGAAAAAAAAAAAAAAAAAAAAAAAAAAAAGTGACACTTTTCCACATTCTCCTTTAGCAAACAATTTGTATGCATCAATCTAATTGATTCAAAGTTTTCATTTTCATGTGTATTAATATAAAACAATGCTTGAATTTGTATGTTTAAATTTTTTTTAAAAAAAAAAAAAGCATACATGTGCATCTAGTTAATTGTTCCAATGAGGTAATGTGACCTTTTTTTTTTTTTTTTTTTTTTTTTTTTTTTTTTTTTTATAAAAGTGACATTCTGTCACTTTTTCACATTCTTCGTGAACAAATACATTGCATGCATAATCTAATTTCCTCTCGAATCTTACTTTTTGTCACTCCCAACATTCTACAACTCCATAGTATACGAGTAGTAATACGATGGTTTATGTCACTTTTTATTTACGTTATCGACCGACAAGAATTTGACAAAAAAAAGCCAAAAAATTTGACAAAACAACAACTTCCAAAGCAAAACATTAAGATAAAAAAGGGCAAGGCATGAACTCTAGGGATAGACAAATCTATGTGTGCCTTTTCCTCAATCGTCACCAAATCATCCATCGTTCTTAGAAGTCTAGAAAGTTTTGATACCTCATATTTAGACACACAAAGAGCTCCCAAACATTTTTTCGTATGCTTGAGGAAGTTTGGTTAGAGATAAACTTCTCTTTGACAATTCTAGTAACTTAATGAGTTGTACCGTCAAATGATTTAGATCTCTCGAGGGTATACTCATTCTGCTCTCTTTTAGCAACTTTTCCCCGTGTAACACGTTATCTTTTCCTCTTCAATTCGTTGAGATATTGTTGTTTTGCCCTGGGGCACAATCCCTTCCTCACGGGCCACACTAGACCAATGTCATAGATAACTGCATGCATTCTTCACCGCTAATGAGACTTTCACCCTAGATGGAATAACAATGATAATTGTGTATTCTCGGTGACCTAGAATTGAAGAGCATGAACAAAATCTACATCTCTCGAGATAAGTAAAATTGATGCTGGCCGGCGATAATCCAGTGCAAAGAAGCATGTCAACTAAAATTGTCTTGTCCGCAGTATATTTTCTCTTATTGGGAACGTGTACAAGTTTCACACCTGTCCTGTGATACCCTTTTGTTAGTCATCTCGAAAATGAGTTAAAATCTCCATATTCTGAAAACATTTTTACCGGTCCATTAATTGTCGAATCAACTCGTAAATCCAGCTTAATATTCCTAGCGACATTTTCAGGACGTACATTTCTTGGCATGGGGCAATTCTCAATGTCTCAAAAAATGACTACAAGATCTTATATTGACAAAAAACTAAAAGTAATATGAAAAAAATATTTTAATTATACCAAGAGAAAATACGTGGAAAGGGCCTATTGACTACTTCATTTTTCCACTTTGATCTTTGACAAGTAAATAAAATAAAAACGAAAAAGTTGAAATATAACTTTGAACTTTTTCGTTTTTATTTTATTTTATTTAATGGTCAAAGGCCACAGTGGAAATATACAGTAGTCAATAGGTCATTTCCCACTTATTTTCTCTTGGTTTAATTTAAACATCTTTTTGATATTGCTTTTTATTTTTCTCAATATAGAATCCTGTAGTCATTCTTTGGGACATTGAGAACTGTCCCGTGCCACGAAATGTACGTCCGGAAGATGTCGCTGGGAAATTAAGCTGGTTTTACGAGCTGATTTGACAATTAATGGGCTGGTGAAAAGGTTTTCAGCATATGGAGATTTTAACTCATTTCCGAGGCGACTAACAGAAGGTTATCACAGGACAGGTGTGAAACTTGTACACGTTCCTGATAAGAGGAAATATACTTCCGACAAGACAATTTTAGTTGACATGTTTCTTTTTGCACTGAATTATCGCCGACCATCGTCTCATCCGCTATGAGGAATGCAAACATCTATCTATGGGATTTGTCTAGTGTGGCCTGTGGGGAAGCAATTGTGCCCCAAGGTAAAATAACAATACCTCGATGTATTGAAGAAGAAAAGACACCGTGGAAAGTTACAGTAGGTACACTTGCTAAAAGAGAGCAGAATGAGTTGACCCTGAAGGTGCCCTTGAGAGATCTAAATCATTTGAAGGTACAACTCGTTAGTTTACTAGAATTGTCAAGAGGAAGTTTATCTCTCACCAAACTTCCTTAAGAATACCAGAAAATGTTTGGGAGGTGTTTGTGTGTCTAAATATGGGGTATCAAAGTTTTTTAGACTTCTAAAAAGCATGGATGATTTGGTGATGTTTGAGGAAAAATGCACACATAGATTTGTCTCTCTAAGTCAAGATCCAAAGCATGTGTTAAGAATGTTGAAAAATGTCCAAGACAGACCAATAATCGATGACAAGGTTCAGAAGCATCAACATTTTTTTGTTCAACTCAATCTTGTATGTTAATCTTAAAAGAATCTACACAACTTCATTTTTGGTGGTTCGATCTCATCAACCAATAAGGAAAGATGTTTCTGTGAATTGACTTGCTATTGATTGATAAAATGATCAGTTCTCTTTTTGGTTGTTCTTATTTATAATTAAAGTTAATTGGCAATAGTTGGGCCTTTTCAGGGGGGTTTAGGAGTACTTGACCGGTTAAGAATTCTGATAGCATCAATATTTTTAATTTAGGAGGATACTCGAAACAGGAGTGGACCAATGAACACTATTTGAGTATAGTGTAATGGTGCCTTCAAAAGGTGTCCTTCAGAATAAGGTACAAATAGATTGGACAAAGTTGATGCATGTTCATGACAATATAGTTTCATCAGATTTTATGAAGTCGCTGCACATTTGGAAATAAACTTGTGTGTCGAGCAACAGATTCCTTTACATGCCAGCTTAATTTTATGTCTCATAAATATTGTCTAGGAAATAGACGAGGACACTAATTCCTATGGACTCTTAATAAATCCGAATGATGTAAGTCTCAAGGAAAATGCTGAGAACAAAATTGATAAACCAATTAAGGCTTGTTGACGAAGTCAATTTGGTAAATTTAGATATTGAAATTGAAGAACTTTGAACTATCCCTGACACTTGTCTTTGTCCAATAATAATCTACAACTCATTCGACATGATTATCCAATAGAATAGATAAAAATTTAATGTGTTAGTTTTCAAGTATTGTGTAATCCATCTCAATAAGGTGACTGAAAAAAGTGAAAAACACTCCAAAAAAAAAAGTAATAAAAATTTAAAAAATAAAAAAAGTGACGAGCACTCAAAAAAGTAAAAAAATAAAAAAGTGACAATTAAAAAAAAATGTGATACTAAAAAAAAAGTGACAAAATAAAAAATGTGACAAACATCCAATGTCACTTTTTATTAAAAAAAAAATGATATTACGTCACATTTATTAAAAATTTGATGTGTGTCACTCAAAATGATGGAAATTAACATCTAAGAAAAAATTTTATAAACAAATTAAAAGCTTAGTCCGAGATGTACTGTTCAATTAAAAATTGATTATGTGTGACATTTTAATTAAAAAATGGCACAACAAGCTATGTCACTTTTTAATGAAAGTGCCACAAAATGTAAATTTGAAAAAACAAATGTATAAACACCATCATTATTCATTAGAGCTTGTTAATTTTATAAAAATCATCTATCATTGAATATTTTCAATGCAATTTAGAGATTATCTTCATATCATCAAATATGTCTTCATCTCCACCACCTCGATCAACATATCACATATTCCTTCATTTGACACTCCATCATTGTCTGTATCTTAATCCTCATCAACTCCGTCCATCTCTCTTCCTGTAACATTAAATATGGAAGCAATTCAATAAAATGACAAATTTAAAAAAAACGACAAAATCTAAAATAAAGTGACGAACACTAAAAAAAAGTGACAAATACTCAAAAAAGTGTTGTAAATTAAAACATTATAATAGATCCAATTGATGGTTTTTTTTTTTTTTTTTTAATAAAAAAGTGTTTTTTTTATATGTTGTCTTTTTGTAATTATATTTTACTTCTATTAACTAACCTATTAACTTGGATTTGGAAGGCAAAAATTCAAAAAAAAAATGACAAAAACTCCAAAAAGTGACGAAGAATGAATTGTACACTTTTCTAAGTTAAAAGTGTCTAACATGAATACGTATAAAAGAATCGGGACAAAGATATGAGTATCACCAAATTGTTAGCCACAAGGCAACTTTTTGAAAAATTATGATCCCACGTCTAGAAATCCCGTGTACAATACAATACACAATTCGAGTTTTGGCATTTAATTAACACCATTATGCCTTCACCATTTAAGAACAAACGTTGCACTCTATGGTCATCATACAATCACATGACCTGACAACTGTATCATTCCCACCGTCCCTCCATGCCCTCTCTAATCTCAACAATCCCATAAACCCAAAACCATGTTTGAACTCTTCACTAAAATCCCCATTTTTTTTCCTTGTAACCAAAATCAAGAAAATGCCTATAAAATAATGGTTCTCAACAACTAGTTTGTATACATATTTCAATTTACACAAAACAAAAGGGATTGATACCGTACAAGAGTTACACAAAACAAAAGCCAATGATACCATACATGGTCCCCTTGGGAACAATATCCTATTCATCACTTTATTATTTATTCATGATACCGTACATTTTTGAGAAATCAAACCATCATATGCATATTCTTTAAAAAAAAAAAAAAAAAATTCTCAAAATTCATTTTCAATTACACATTCTTCCAATAAAAAATTTTTACATGTAGATTCATAATATTTTAGCTTTTTCTTTGTAGAATATATATCTAATCTATCCCAAGAGCCTACTCCTTAAATTGTATATGAAGATGTGTGTTTATAGCCCCAAGAATGTGATGTTCATCCTCTTGTAATCACGTGGTATGACAAAATTAAACTTGCTCGTTTACTGTGAAATTATAATCTCTTCGTCAATATGATTCGATCAATTACGAGATATAGATAAGCGTCAATCTCAATTATCGATCATATATTTTATTTCATTATTAAGTCAATACAATTCGAAAACTCATTTTCGACTTATGAGTACACATTGGCCAATGATTTCATTATCAATTTAACTGAATAAAATGTAAATCATAATATCTTACTATTTAAGAGTGGAGAATCATTTATTGGTCATTCACAACATTCATACGATTCTTAATATACCCGAACGATGTCATATTAGCGGCTCTTGGCAGAGCATCCAATATCACTAAAGTAGGACTGCCCTCATATTAGACACTATGATGACGTCAAGTCAAATGACCAATTTCACTACCGGAAGTTAGAAATTAACCACTAACACTCGAATAGTTATCCATGTAGAATCTCTCAGGGGTCTCCAATCTACATGTTCATTTAAATGTCACTACACTTTAACTTGTGAGATCATCTACTTACTTCACAGGTAAGAAATGCTATCCATAATAACGATATCTGTATCTCATTGTTACTTACAATCATGGATTATTTAAGATTCAATCATAACTAATTTGTATATCATAATCATAACTCATTGTGATTAACAAATTACCGAAATTTGAATCTAAGCACTCTATTATTTAATATCATTCATTAGAATATTGATTTAAATAATTAATAAATCTTGCCAAAATAAATGCATTAAACATATTAAAAGTGTTTACAACCTAAATCGATTGGACTTAGGGTATAATACTTACACTTTCATGATTTTGGATAAAGCTCAATGAATTAACGGAGATATAGTTTGTTTTTTACTTTTATCATATTATGTGCAGCCAAGAACACTAAGAATGGTGATGGTGTAAAGGGCTTTGGTGTTAGTATGTAGTTATGCATAGTGGATAAGATGATACATGAACATAAAATGACGGTGTTAATATTTTCTTTTGTTAACTTATGGAAGAAAAATGTGTGATTGTTGTTGGTTTTGTTTAAGAACAGAATATGGATCAGGGGCTTGGGGATATGTTGAAGTCAAACCGAGTAAGCATAATTTTTTAATTTGCCATATCTAAATGTCTTGATTTAGATGTAGCATTATGTTCATTATTGTATGCTTATATTGATGTTATTTTATGTAGATCTTTCGAATGTGTTTATCTATTTTTGAGAAGCGAAAGTTGGAATTTTCTCATTTCTTGAAAATCAAAGTGATGTTAGCAGGTTAATAAATTTAGAGTCAGTTGCATTAATGCTCTCTTGCCACTCAGTTCGGCTCATTTGTAAGAATCCATGTAATAGTTGATAAAGTTTTGTGCTAACTATGAACTTAGCACAATCCCCCTACTTTATCCATGCATGTGACTGACTTCTTTTGTACAATTAAATAACAAACTTAAACTATCAAATGCAATTACTGTTCAATTAGGTGATAGGATTTGTTAGATTAAGACTTAAGTGTAGTAGATCAAATTTTGGTTTCAGATAATCTTTCTTTCACCTTATTTGGCAAATGTCATTTTTGGGAACAACAAATTGGAATTTCATAGTTAGAACATGGGTTAACTGAATACATCTGGACTTCGATCACTTGTGCAAATCAATTTAAGAAGCCATAAATTAACACTAGGCAAATCTAGATTCTGTTTCGATAGAATTTATAGATTATTTTTACTTGTGAATTTTAAATATATATTTGTAATTAAATATTCGTTATCTTCTTATAGATACATTTAAAAATTTGAAAAATGCACTTTTATCTTTATTTAAAACTTAGTTACTACACATAAAGCATCATCATGATGTCATAAATATGTATATCAATTTTCACGTTATTGTGTCTTTTTATCATCCTTTTTCCCCCCTCAAGCATGTCGGCTTTTCATGTTACGGTCTTTCACCATTTCTACACACAATTGTGTTTTTTTTTCTCTCATGGTGAATTTTTCTCTGTCCTATTTTTAAAGAATGGTGAGTTATGATTTTATGTTTAGTTACTACGGAGTTTGATTTTTTGAATAACCGTATTTTTATGGTTAGATTTGCACTTTTTAAATTATTTTGTAAAATTTTTAATTGTTTTTTTAGTTACTTTTCTGTCTGTAAGGTTTGGAGAAAATGTGTTCGTTGAAGACGGTTTATAGTTTTATTCAACAACTTGAAATTTGGAATTTTAAGTTTTGCTTGGTTTTAATTTGACAATAATATCATTTTAAGGCATTGCATGATTGTAATTTCCTTCATTTATTTCTCATTGAGCTTTTATTCTCATTTCGAAAATTGTTTAATTCGGACTTTGGTTTTGTTCGTTTGTAATTTAATACTATCATTTCTTAAAATGAGAGACACTAGTTGGGATGAATATTCCTCAAAGTTAATGGAGTCCTTTAAAAGTTATGTTTAAGATGCTGTTTTCCTTTTGGGGTTTTGATATGGAACAATTTTAATCGTAATTAACATGTTTATTGATTTGTTATTTACTTGCTTTACACTTTTGTATCCCTTTTTTGCCGTAATTTTTTGCTTGACTTGCTTCAAATAAGTACATTTTTCATTATGTTTAATTGATGCTTGAAAAAAGTATGTTATTTACTTCAAAGAGTTATGATCCAGTTATGGAAAACAACATAATCAGTCGGTTTTAATGATTATCCTCTAGGGCTTTATCTCGATCAACTCAATCATAACATGATTTTCCATGAATTCCTCCTCTTTTTTTTTCAATAGTTTAGTAGTAGATATCTCTTTTCACCGATTTCTCACGTGAAATGATGAATTTTTGGCAAGATGGGTTTGTGAGGTTAATTCTCCACCACCCTTATCATTGCGTTTCCTTGAGGCAAGTTGAGGTAGCAAGGGTTTCACAAGGTTCATGCAAAAGAAATTACTCATTTGTAATATTTTGAAAACCCAAATCTTCCTTCTTGTCTTTGGCGCGCATATTGTTTCTTAATATTTTGGAGAATGGTCGATCATTATTGGGTAATCATGGTAATTCTATGGATATTCCAGATGGTTCTTTTCAAAAGAAATGCTTTGAAAAAGCATTTTTATGCATGAGCTCCTACGCAAAGTGTTACCGTACCTTGCTTATCGAATAGAATATTATTGCCGTCCAACCAGGTTTTTGAAATATTTCTATGTATTTGGTTCTTATTAGAGAGTTTGGCGTATCACTTTACTTCTCATGAACTATTATGTCCTGATTCTCAGTTTATTTCAAATTCAAGTTTCGAGATTGAAAAATGGTAAAAAGCTCAGGTCACTGCAACAAAAAGGCCTTTATGCAATATGTAAAATGCAATATTTATTAATCAACCATGCTATACGTACATAATGCATTACCAAATGCATTACACTCCCTTCATGTGAAAGGGGTGTAATGCATTTGGTACACCATGAGGTCTACAAATTGTATTTTCCTTTTAATTAAATATTTCTAAAAGTGTCTATTACAACATTCTAATAAGTGAATGTTGTCATTGGTGTTAATAATTGAAATTTGACAACATTTTTTAAGTGAATGTTGTTAATGTGGTCTTTTTACAAGGTTTATTGAGTGTTGCGGAAAGTTTTATTTTTATCAACATTTATTAGGCGTTGTTAAAAGTTCATTCTACAGCAACGTTCAGCGACTGTTGCTGATACAATTTTTTAGCCCAACCCAACGGCCCAACACGTTTTGGCCCAACCCTATTAAATGCTTTAAGTGTTATGTTTTAAAAATCGAACCGGACCAGTCGGTTCAACCGGAAAACCCGGGAACCGGACCCAGGTCCGGTCCGGCTAGTCCCACAAACCCTGAAGTGAAAAAATCGTTCAGAAAACCGTTGAACCGGGCGGGTATTGGATGACCCGCAACCTGGCAACGGGTTTAAGGGTTAGAATAGAATCAATTCAGTTCTAAACTTCTAAATTTCTAATCAATTCAGCCTAAGGTCCAAGACTCCAACTCCAAATCCCGACGAATCCAAAACAAAACCCAGAGCCCTGCTTCTTCAGTCTTCACGACGACTGTCCAATTTCAGGTGAATCTCTCTTCTGCTTGTGTTTCAATTTTTGTTTTCATAACAGTTTTTGACATTCTGTGGGTTGCGATTTTCGAATAATATGTAGGTTTTTTTGTTTTTGTTTTTTTTCTGTTTTTGATAATTTTATTTTCTGATTTTCATACCCCAAATTTTAGATTTTGAAAAATTTGTTGGTTTTGTTGTTTGTTCACTTGGTGGAATTAATCATATTTTTACTTATTTTTTAGATGGTTTGTGTGATAAATTGATAATCCATATAGAATCATTGATGATAACCCTTATTGTGTTTTTCATTTTCCTTCTGCATGTACTAGATTTTTCAAATCTCAAGTGGACAAGACACTCACATTTTTAAATTTCTACCTAACCCTGAATATATTCTTAGATAAGAAGAGGTTTTACAAGTCGTACACTGATATAATTAAGGAGCGATGGGATAAACATCTTCGTCTTAACTTACATGTAACAACTTATTTTTTGAATCCTGCCTTCATTTATGAAGAAGGATTTTGTCAAAAAATAGAAGTCATGCAAGGTCTATTCAATTTGCTTGAAATCAAAAGCATTTGTGATGATGAGACAAAAGCAATGGCAAAGATAAGGATGTATCGAGAACGTGAATGAGGTTTTGGAAGGCAATCTGCATGCAATACTAGAAAATCATTACAACCCGGTGAGAATTTTTATTTAGTTATTTATTGTTTATCTTTAATAGTTCTTAACGCTTAAAACTAATTTCATTAAATTATGCAGATGAATGGTGGAAATTGTGTGGATCTAGTGCTCCTACTCTGCAAAAGATAGCTCTTCGAATTCTTGGTCAAACGGCTTCTTCTTCGGGATGTGAAAGGAATTGGAGTGTCTTTGAACGTATTCACACGAAAAAAAGAAATAGATTGGAGCATCAAAGACTCAACGATCTTGTATATGTTACGTATAGTAAGTACCAAAAAAATATAAGGCCACATAAAATTTCGTAAATATAAAAAGCATGACAAATAATAAAGATTATCGTAAAAAATATGATGGAAGCATGGCACCAAAATATTTTTTGGTTGGATACTTGTGACAAATAAATATTTTTCACGTAATTATGGCGACAAATATGATATTGCTAATTCATACAATTTTTACATCAAGCAAATAATGTTGTGTAAGTTTATGCGATGAATGATTGAAAGTTGTCACATAAAGTTTATGCAATGAATGACTAAAGTATTCAAGTTTGTTATATTTCGACCCTCAATGATTAAATTTTATCATTTTTCCCTCTAAGATGTACATACCCCAAACTTGAAGTTTGTTCTCTCTCTCTCTCTCTCTCTCTCTCTAAAGGTTGTCATCAATCACGCTCTACTTTCTCGCTCAAGTTTGATTACGTCAAAATCAATAAAAGAAACTAATTAAACACATAACGATTCTCTCTATTTTGAGTGTCCCAGATCTAGATTTCAATTTAGTGTCGAAGACTCAGCCAAGCTATGTATGTCTTTTATTTCGTGTACATGTTTTATCCTTAAATTCATACTTGCATTCTTTTAATATATCTTTTTCTATTCGACATTTAAGATTTTTTATAGGGTTGTTGCAACGTGGTATCTTTTTCTCCTTTTTGATATGATCACTAGTGCAACACCTTTCATTTTTTGGAACAAGTAGTTGTGATTAGATCACTAGTATATTTTCAAACATAAATTCATCATTTGTCAGCAAGACTATCCAAATAAGTAACACACAAACACCTTTTCTTTTCTTTTTCTTTTTTTCAATTTTTGTTTCAATTTTTTTAGTTACTCGAAAATTTTCAATATTTTTTGAATTCTAAACGTATAGTGTGAAGCAAAAAAAAAAAATAAAAAAATAAAACTGAAAAAACAAATAAAAAGTTGACTCATAGAGTTGACTGTTACGTAAAAACTTAAAGTTACATTGCCCTCAATGTAAGCACCAAAATGAGCTCAAGGAAGGATATAAATACTCTCCATGTCAAGTGACGATGCTTCAATCCTTTTGCACTCGATCCTTCATCCTCTTTTATTTTCCTTTTGCACTAATTTAAAAGTTGTTTTAATTGGCAATTACAAATGAATATACAAATAAAAATGGAATACCAAATGATTCAATTTATTTCCTCCAAATAAGATAATTAATAATTATTATTGCTTTCAAAAATTACGTCAATTAATTTCCACTAAACATTGAAATAAGAAAAAACTAAAAATTCTTGCATTAAGAGTAAAAATCATATAGCTATAAGGGAAAATTGATGTCAAGAATTCTCAAAGAAATTGAAGGATCACACGCAAAAAATAAATAAATAAAATCACATTCATTACCCTTAAAGAAATAGTTAATTGATACATGTTTTATTCATTACGGTTGAATAATAAGTAATTAATTATTTGAATAATTATTTTTGAAATTCTAAATCGTCAAACTTAAACGTGATTAAAACATTATTTTTAATTTTATATTCATTATTTTTAATAATTTTAATTTTTCTTTAATATAATATCAATTACATCAACAACTTTCAAAATATACTATTAGTATTTCAACATTATTACGCATATCATTTTTCTGATACATATGACGCGCAAAGCACGTGTTTACTAAACTAAAATCCTCACGACTTATATTTGTGCTTAACTTTTGAATAAAAATGATATTAAAATATTTAAGCTTTCAAAATTGACTAAATATTTACATTAAATTGAATAACTGAAAACAAGTTTTACATAAAATTGGAAGCTCTTAAATTAGGTGCAAGGTATTTAACAAGTTACAATTATACACGATAAATCCAATTTCCTTTTATTTTTACTGGAAAACTTCATAGATTATCGATAAAATATTCCTAAGACGAATGTAGCTGACATGGGTGATATCTCAGACAAATATGTAATAACACTAAATTAAGAAATTATAATAGAAGAGATTATAACAAGCTTAGACTGAAATATATAAGTTTAGATCTAATATTATAATGCGTAAGTATCTAGTTTTTGTAAATATTTCAATAAATTTAGCAATAAAGCCCGATCCGGGCCCAGCTCGTGACTCGGAACACCGAGCCAAGGTTCGGGCCGAGCTCAAGCCGGCCCGTGACTCAAAAAAAAAAACAAAACAAAAGGCAGCAGTGGCAGCAAATTGTTGCCTTTAAATAAGGCAGGAAAATGCTGCCTCAAGTAAAAAAAAAAAAAACAAAAAGAAGGCTCGAGCCGAGAGCTCGGGCCGAGCCTGAATTTTTGAACGAGCTTTTGCTCTACTATGCCCGTGCACGAAAAAAGCTCGATTTGTTTTATGCGAGCCGACTCGACTCGGCTCGACTCACTGACACCCCTATATATATCTCTTAGGCACTAGTGACATGAGACATCAATTAATTGGTGAATCATTTAATTTCCTCTATATGTTCCAATTTCAAATTTAATAAGACCAACACTTACTTGATTTTGTATTAGTGATCATATTTATTGTCTATCTTATTGTGAGATCTCCTTAGATGTCTTCAGACCCCACGCAATAAAATAATAAAATCCCAAAATGCATGACAATGTGCATTTTTATTTGATTTTTTCAGTGCCTAAAATTAACCAATTTTAGTTACCTAGCGGCAGGGACCATAGTCTGAGGTCTGAACCACCGATGTCGTGGACGGTTCTGCCAACTTTTTCAATTGAGCAGAAGTGCAAAAATAAATAAGTTACTTATTGTGACTCGTTGTGCAATATGATTAAACACTTGTGTGATTTTAATTATGTTGTCGACAGTCACTTCTTGAGTTTCAATCAACTCAGTTAGATACCCTATTTTTAGTTAACACTAGACTACATTATTTACATGTTAAGCTATAAGAAAAAAAATCATTATATATACAATACGTCATACACATGCAAATCATATTCATTGCTTAAAACTTTACACAGGATTTAACATAGGTTAATGGGTCATGGCGAAACTTAAACTCATCATAGTAAAATCACCATCAGAAAAAAAATTATTGAGCTTTATTTTATATTCAACAGTATATAGTCATATATGTATATTCTTTTATATATATATATCAAAACAATTATTTTTGGATAGGAAATAATACTCCCATTTTTGGCTCGTTCTTTGATATGAAACATTTGGACAATTATTCGACATTCGCTTCTTGAGTTTCAATCATCTCATCTACATCAATTCCAGCAACTGCATTATGATAACTAATACTAAACCACATTATCTACACGCGCAAGCTAGCTACTAAATGAAAGTGAATATGTTGAAGTTGGTGTGATATTTTGTTGTCACTTAATAAAAATATTTTAGTTTCATTTAGTTACATATTTTGGTTGATGTCTAACACTCTAACTTATTTTGATATGTAAAAGTTAGACAAATGTGGTCAAGTACAAGCTATTGTAATGTCTAGGTATGGGTTAGTAATAGTTAGTAGTATGAGTGATAGAATAGTTGGTAGAAATATCTTATAAATATGTTATATATAGAGCCATGTAATACCAAATTTATTAGAAGAAAATATTGAATGGAATTGTTATATGAAAATCTTTTCTTCTCCTCTGTTTTGTTCTAAAAACAGCAGAGCTTTTTGTTCAAATACGGTAAGTTCAGAAATCGTTTTTCCTCCTTGATATTCAAATTAGAGCTTTAATCATAAAACTTTTGAACCAAAATATTCGAACAGTGGCATCAGAGCCTTCATGATCTTTTATAAGGGCAGAAAAAAGCTAAAAAAATGAAGAAAAAAAACTAGTAAGCAATGAGCAAATTCATAAGATTGAAGAAATGAACAAATACGGTATGCAAAGCATATACGATAAGAGAGGAAGTGAGCATATCCTGTATGCAAGTGAAAATTTGGTTAGTGGAATGCATATCCAGTAGGTGTATTGCATATATGGTAAGCTCATTTTTTTCAAAATTCGGTATGTGTTTAAGAAATCAACATGCCTTGTGAAATACAATAAGCAGTGAAATTTTGTAAGGAAAGATGAAACCTGGTTAGCACATGTTCTTGCAAATGCGTTAAGTCAGTGCCAAATCCGGTATGTTGTGAAAGTCGGTAGGCAAAGTGTAAATCCGGTATGCAAAGAAAAGAGTAAATCCGGTAAGCTCAAATGAAATTCGGTAAGCTCAAACTGGTAAAAATTTCTAATGAAGTAAAGATGAAAGTCGAAAGTTTCTTTGTCTGTGGTTGATTCAAAAGCAATAGAGTTGTCAACTAGGATATAGAGTTGCGGCCATCGGTGCTTGGATCAAATGGAAAACAAAAAACTTCAAGCTTGTAATCACCAAAAGAACAATTTCAAACATTAAAAAGAATGTATTGATATTTCCAATAAAGTTACATATTTTGATTGATGTCTAACTTATTTTAATATGTAAAAGTTAAACAAGTATAGTCAAGTACAAGTTATTGTGTTGTCTATGTATAGGTTAGTGATAGTTGGTAGCATGGGTGATAGAATAGTTGATAAAAATATCTTGTAAATTGTTTATATATAGAATCATGTAATACCATATTTATTAGAAGAAAATGTTGAATGAAATTGTTATATGAAAATCTTTTCTTCTCCTCTGTTTTGTTCTAAAAGATAGTAGAGTTTTTTGTTCAAATAAGGTAAATTCAGAAACTGTTCTTTTTTCCTCTTTGATATTCAAATTAGAGCTTTAATCATAAAACTTTCGAACCAAAATATTCCAACAGAATACTTTATGTTCAATACCTCATACAACACGTGCACATCATATTCAATTTTTGTTTTATTATTATTTTTTTGTATTAAAAACCTTACACGTGGCTTTTTCATAAATAGATTATGGTGAGACTTAAACTCGTCATTTACCTGTATTATAATATCTTCGTAAAATGACCCCGAAGAAGAAATTCTCAAGTTTTATTTTTTTGGCTAACATAAATTACTTATTTGAAAAAAAGTGTAGATATGAAATACATTAGTTATTTTCGGCTCATTGTTCAATATAAAATACACAAGTACACTCATCATTCATCTCTGGAGTTTCAATCACCTCGGCTAGATCAATTCCACGTAGCTCTATTATGTTATCCGTACTAAACTACATTATGTACGTACACGTGTAAGCTATTAGATGTAAAAGAATTATTTTACGTTCAATACGTCATACACATGCAGATCATATTCATTTCTTCATATTCCATAAATGGATTGCAGTAAAACTTAAACTCATCATAACTCCATCCTATGACTGCTTCATTAAACCACGAAAAGAATTAATTAGTTTCATTTTATGTTGCATCAACCAGTTTCCTTCCAAATGGAATAATAATGATAAAATTGGCTATAAAACTAAAAACTTGCATCCATCCAGAAATAATCCCAAACAAGAAACCCTATTTAATTCCAAAAGCAATAACACACATAAAAGTTCAATCCCTTCAGAGTACTACAGAATAAGCACACAAATTTGAAAATACCATCCACAAATCCAGATAGAAAGTGCCCAGAAAGTACTACTCCAAGCAATTTCATCTGAATAAAACATAAACAAGTAAACTGCCATTCACAAAATACCCACAAATATAAAATACCCAAGTTGTTGTGATAATTTTATGAACATAAATACCCACAAAATATAAAACAAGAAGATGCCTTCTTTCTTCATGGCTTCAAACGAACCCACTCGTACCTGCCTTCCAATGGAACATCATTTACTATATCATAGTTGTACCTGAAAATAATGTAAAACCAATCAATCAAATCAAAATTTATTAATCTGTTTCCATTTTAAGTAATTCAACAAGTGGCTCATGAATGCTAAATTAAGCATTTTGGCTGATGATTCTTATCATGCCCGGAGAAATATAATAATTTGTATTTTGTACTCACTTTTCAGCGAATCGCTGTTGCTGGTACTTTTCTTCTTCAGCAAAGAACTCTTCCAGCTCCTTCGCCGATGGCGTTTTACCATCCGCCGCTGAAATTATCCGGCGAGGATTCGTCGGAGAGGATGGCTTCTTCTTCTTTGATTGGGGCGAAAACACCATTAATGATTTTTCCGAGTCTCCGTAGAGTTCTCTTGTTGGAGACGTTTCTCTGCTAAAATAAAATGAAATAAAAAAGAAAACAAACAGTGATACATGCATATATATATATATATATATATATATATATATATATATATATATATATATATATATATATATATATATATCAATTATCATGCATAGTTTCAGAAAATGAAACAGTGAAAATTAAACTAAATTAAAAGAGTTAATAAATATATTTTAATTTCATTTGTTTACCTGGAAACGTTGTTGTTGGGCACGGAAATTTCAGGTTCATATCCTTCAGTCTGAAATAAACATTAAATTTATAAAAAAAAAGTAAAATCAACTTACAACCAGCACACAAAGCTTGACAAAAGAAAAAAGTTAAAAACTATTTCTTAGAGCATAACGAATCTGAAAATTAGTTTGAAATGAAGTTTGAATTTTCACCTTCAGATCTGTTGATCTCAGGTTCTCTTTCACGAAGCCGCTTGACTCGTGATCCTTGGAGCAGTAGGAGGTCTCAAAAATCGCCGGCGACACCAAATTGACCTCATGGTTTTCAAACTGACTGGAGTCAGTTCGAAGCTTTCTTTTCTTGCCGGAGCTTCCATTGGTAACCTCCGCCATAGCTTTATTCTCCGCTTCTCCTTCCATGACTTTCTCATTCTTGCATTTCCTCAGTTCCTCATCCATCTCTCTCTCTCTCTCTCTCTCTCTCTCTCACATATACATGTATGTATGAATATAGCTGGCCAGGTGCTTTATATACAAGTATTGGTGTCGATAATGTGAGTTCGGTAGGATTTGATTCAAAAGCGACTGGAAAAGTTGAGACCTTCTCTTCTACAGTTTTACTTTTTAAATCTAAATGGTTTAAAATTTATGCTGGCGAATGTGTTTAAAAAGTTGCAGATTCCAAGTGTGGATAAAATTAATTGTTAATTTTAACTTAAATTTTAACCTCAACCAAATATGGACATAATCTCTTTAGATATTTTGTTATTTTTCTTTCATTATATGCGACCCAAGAAAAAAAATAAAGAATGAAACGTACTAGCAAAGTCATCGTAGTCCACGAAGAAATTTCTTATCAAATATTACGAAGTAATATTAGATGAAATTGGGCACGACTATGAACAAGATTTTAGTTTTCTTCAACCCTATTTAGTAATTATATTCTACGTACTAGTCGAGTATATTTTAAAATAGTGCAAACCCATTAATATATAAAGTTTGAATTTTATGCATGTCAAAGTGAGCTTGAAGGAAACGATATTGAGATCTTATATTATAGAAAGTGTCCAACATTGAAGTTTCAATGATCTTTAAATAAATTTTGAGAGTATAATGTTAACCATCAAAAAGCGAAAATATATAATAATTCTTGTATTGTATACTTTTCTTTCCATATTGGAGATAAGTGTTCAATGTTCTTATACGAGGGAATCATAATTGAATAATGCTGCACGGCAGCGCCCCCTCCAATCGGGGAGAGCCATGTGGCATCGTGGAAACAGGCCTATCATTGACCCTGTTTTCCTTGCAAAACCCTAATTGGTCGCTGAGTCAACCTTCTATCAAATCAAGATGATAAAAAGAAACTTTTCAGTGCATATATTATGATGACACTAAAGTAAAGAGCAATTTAGTAAATTTGGAAAGCTTAGTAGTTAGAACACAAATTGAATAATCGAATAAAGTCACCTTTTTCTTTTCAATTTGTGCTTGACACGCCAATATACATTTACTGAATTGATGATTACGTCGCATCAACCTGGGAGAGTTGTCATTTCGTAAAATTTTTAGTGTATAATGTTAAATGGTTTTGATATTCGTTCAGGGCTACATGAGCTTTGGACGAACAATAGACACCTAGCCAATAGGAGGGCGTCACATGCGCCCCCTGGAGTGACAGGTAGTAAAACCCAATGCTAACTATAAAATGGTGTAAACACACAACTTTGGTACTAATAATCAAATTACATTGAAACAAGGATCAATTCAAGCTAACACCTTTGAAGTTGAATCGATCTTCCCTTCCCCCCACAAAATATATATATGTATATATATATGTATACATATGTATATATATATGTATATATATATATATATATATATATATATACACACATATATATATATATATATATATGTATATATATATATATTAATAAAGTTTTAAAAGTGCCATTTTAATTTTTCACAATATATGTCATTCTTTCTAAATTTAATGCATGTTAAACAAAGTTCAAATTATTATTTTGATTAAGCTAGTTAAACATATTTTTAGGGCAATTATATTACGATCACATATTTTTTCCAAGTTACACCACAATTTTAATTAATATTTTTATTTACTTAAATGGTCCTAAGTAAAATTACTTAAATAAGCCCAATATTTTCCCTGAATATTTCAACAATCTAGGGCTTGTGCCTCCTCGAGGCATTCTTTTACGTAGATTCACTAGTACTGTTTGTTATGAAATTGACGAAAGATTATGACAATAATGAAATAAACAATCAAACAATGAACACCAAAATTTAAGTGAAAAACCCAAAACGACAAAAACTACCAATAGATGAGGATAATTTCACTATAATCAATAACAAATGTGTTTACAACAAGATTCAATGCACTCAATTAAGATCTAAAGCTCTTGATATGTTGTATATCTATTATTGAGATAATACACGTCGAATCATATATATATATATATATGAAACCCTAAAATCAAATTGTAGATTAATGGGAGTCCAAAACGCGTTAAAATGCGAAATCTCGGGAAACACCGTCGGTTGAGCGAGAAGCGAGCGACAGGCGAGCAAGAGTGGGCGACAACTCCCTATTCCAATCGCTCGAGCTTTCTTGCTAGCGAAAATGCGGTGATGATTTGTCTTGGTCCATAATTCTATCTCTCTTAATCCACTTCAAGTACATTTTCAAATTTCACTAGAATTTGGGTCACAATACAACATTGTTCTTCAGGCTCTTTGTACTCAAGCGACCACCATCGCTCTGAGGTGAAGCTTTTCATTGCAAAAAGTTCTTTATTTATTTAATTTTGTACTAATTGGTCCTCCTTTCTGCCAACGTTTGAAAAATATTGGTCATGTTTTTGCGAGCATGTTATTGAGCCACTTGGTGGGGATAGTTGGTCAAGAAAATGGGTCGGAAAAGATGAGAAAAAAATGAGAAATACTGTATTTTTTTTCTTCATTTTCAGCTTTTATTGGATTAAAACTATAATTGTAAATGTGTTGTGCTATATTTATTGTAAAAATATATTAATTGTGGTGTGCATATAATGTGGTGCAGTAAATTAAATTTGTTGTGGTAATATTATTACCCATTTTTATCCAAAAATTTCGTAGGATCCACAGCTAATATTCACATATCTATCCGTTATGTAGGACCCACGATTTATAATAACTTAAAAATACTCTAAGCATTTAATTTTCACAGCTAATATTAACTTAATAACACTCAAAGCATTTAATAGAGATCTCAGGGGGCAAAATAGGAAATATACAAATGTATGGACCTGACTATATGGAGATTTTAATACGGGGACATGATGCCCATTACGAGAAATCCAAACGTTGTGAGGATTATTTGGCTTGTTACAAATGGTGGAATAGAAATCAATTGTAACAATTTAATGTTTGGCTAATTTTTTCACTTGCCAATAATTTCACATATTTTTCTTTGATAAACAAGAATAGTATTAAAACATAATTTGTGCAGTTAAAATTAGTAATTTTTTGCTTTATGGTGGGATTTGCTTAATCTTGAGCAACAATACAACCAAACTATTGGGGTTAATTATGGTTTGTAACAAAATTTCAAGTAATACATGCCATTTTCGCTAAGCTTGCACTTTTTCTTATTTAAAATTCTTCGTCATTGGTAAATTTCAGGCACCATAACATTCAGTTGAAATCATACGTTAAGGTGCACAATGCTTAAAAATACAAGTTTAGCCCATGACAACATGCCTAATCTACTCGAGATAAATGAACAAGTTGAGATCAAGACCATTTTTCACATACTTTCTCAAACTTTATTGGCAATTTAAGTAAATCTACCATCATTTATAGCAGTTTGAATAGATAAATTAAAGCTATAATGAATGTCACAAAATATAGTTGTCACACATGTTGGACTTAAATATAATTTGATTTTAAAATTTAAACTCAATTTAGTCGAGCCTACTTTCGTACTAGAAATAACGCTAAACCTAACCATTCTAGCTTGCAAATGTCAAGATGCAAAAGCACAATTATTACAATTTTTCGATTTTAATGCTAATTAATTTACTTGATTGTTTCATATAACACACTTTAAAATGTCTTTGAATGTGAATGGTAGTACTGCCAGAAGATTAAAGGGGTTCTTTACCAAATATAGTGTGATTTTTGCAAACAATAAATGAGATTTCTGATTGTCCAGTGCAGTTCGTTTTTCTTTCACATGAAAAGTCATCAAGATTGTACCATTGGTCCATTACACTGTGATATTCTTATGAATAGTGATATTTAATATTGATAGTACTTTTGTCATTAAATTATAGGTTCAATTAAATACAATGATTTATAACTCATTTATTAGAACATATGAGATATTAACACTTAAATTGGCGTTCAATGTCAATTGTGTTAGATAGCATTTTTCTATTATTTGATATTCCATCCTAATCCTCATGCCCCGGTGGGCCCCTACCCCATAGTGACTGCCACGTGGTTAAGATAAGCCAACTGGCTTTGTTAATAATCACACTTCTAATGTGGTGCCTGTTTTAGGATAAGTGTTAAGGTGGGCCTAGTCATCCAGATATGAAAACGAGAAATGTGATGCCCAGATTTTGGGTAAGTGTTAAGGTGAATCAAGTATCGAGTAGTCCGAATTTAAAATGTGACGACTGACATAGAGACAAATAGATCTACATAGGTATTTATAAAGAATCACGTAAAATGTTCGTCTAGATATCTTATCTAGTTGGACTTCATTATTTTTTATTGATTCCCCTCTCTTGTCAGACTAGAGTTGTTTACACTCACAATGGACTTGATAGACCCAAACAAGACACTTTCAAGTACCCAATAAGATTTCACTTGGTTAAGACAGAATAAATGAATTGAGGAATGGGCACATTGCCAAGTTTAGGTGAAATTCAATCCTCCGACATTTAAAAACCCAACAACTCAAGACTTCATAGTTTACTTGATAAGTATGATCTTTACACTTATTTAAGTAATTGAAAGTGAATATTTGGAGAGTGCTTTCGGAGAATGATGTGTAAATATTATCTTTTAGGAAAAACTCGATATTGAACAGTTTTTGAAGAAAATGAATGAAAAATGGACGAAAAGGACATGTCTTTTGTACAAATTAGAGAATGGGGATTAACATGGCATGAATGGAAAGATAAATGGCTTAGTTGCAATTGGAAGGAACATGAGCTGAAGATAGAGATGAATTGAGGACCAAAATATAAATGATCTCAAAGTTGAACCTTACGCTTGCAAGGTTGAAAGAAAGATCTATAGTATGCAATGTGATTGTGTCTTATGATCGCAACCTTTGTTACCGTGTGATCATATGGTACAAAATCCAGGCACAAGATTTTTTTTCCTTTTTGATGTCAATCTTTCATGGAAAGCAATTCTTCACTGTTTTATCCTAAGTTTGGAGGTCGCCAAGTTCACTATTCTTCATATCATAACGTGGAGAAGAAGACAAACTCTACAAACATCAAAGCTTGAATATCTAAAGCTGGAATTGAAGATCAAAAGCAAGAAAAATCAAATTATACTAAATTCAAGAAATTCAAGGGACGTGAAATTAATTATTCATCTTCTCTTTGCAACTATATATTTCGGGTGATAAATAATCAATACTTTTGTTGTGTTTGCATATGTAGCATGTTAGGCTAAATCCATCTAGTTTTGGGATGATGATGTAAATCGTTAATTAAGACGTTGGAATAATTGTTTGTCTTATGCAATCATTGTTGACCTATGGTTGATCATGATCTTATTGCTTTAATTATAACAAACAAATCATATTTGTTTACTAACAAATTGAATTGAGTAATTAAGCTTTCAAAGCCATCGAAAGTATTTTTCATACTCAAAGTGAAGGTTAAACGAGCATTCAAGGCGAATCATTCAAAACAATGACGAATAGCATATGACAATCAACTTGGAACTTAACAGTATCGCAAATCAATATACAAGTCAAAATGAGGCTCGAAGAAAACAAGAACATTGAAGATAGAATTATTTATCGAATGTCAATATATATGTAAAGGTATAACTTATCAATGTTTAGCAAGTGCATAAAACTCAAATTATATTTTTCATTTCTCAACACTTGCATGAAATTGATTTTGCAAAAATCAACATTTTTATGGAAAAAAGAAATAGCAATTTCAACACATTTCGATCGACCGAAATGTGTACCAATCGACCGAAACATGCTCGATCGCAACCTTCATTTGGTCAGCCGAAAATTCAAATGTTTAAAATCTTATAATGGCTACGAGTTCCGGTCGACCGACAGTGCTCAACCGAAACTGCCTGAACCTCATTTTTTCATCTATAAATAGGGCACTATTTTGGCATTCAATACCACCAACCTACAAGAGATTTTAAGAGAACTTATTTATTGAAAGGCATTGTATTTATTTGTTTTGCTCTTTTATTTCAACTATTACGAAGAATTTCTTGATTAATTCAAAACTTATTTTCATCTATTTTATCAAGAAATTTCTCCAGCAAGAGAACTTTGATCTCATCTATTTTCTATTCTTGAAAAATGTTTTCTTTGTCAACACTTATATTGAAGTGTAAATCTCTCAAAATACTTAACTTGTATTATTTTGTTAAGAGAGATTGATTGGTTGAAAACTTTGATACAAAAGCACAAACTATTTCATTATCTATCATCTATCAAAGTTTACTTCATAAATACTTGAGCTTTACTATTTGCTATCTATTGAAGTGTTATCCTAACTATCTAAATACTTGACTTGATTATATCAATTGTTAAGAGAGTTCTTTCTATTGTAAAATTATCATTTACTTTGTGACGGTTTCGAGAGCCTTGTGAAAACTCGATTGTTGTTAAGGACTAGGTACTCCTTGTTGTAAGTTACCTAAGGTTAAGTGCACATTGTTATAAGTCACTTAAGGGTAGGTGCTCCTTGTTGTAAGTCACCTAAGGATTTGGTACTCCTTGTTGTAAATTACCACTTTAGTGAATTTGGCCTTGCTCGTGATGGAGAACTTGGTAACGGGGACGTAGATCACATTGTGTTCGAACCCCTTTAAATTGGTGGTTATCTTTACATTATTGCACTTTACTTTACATTAATGCACTTTACTTTACATTGTCATTTATTTTGTGCAATATCTATATTTGAACTAAGTGAACAAATTGCATATTTACTTGTTGTATTACACTTAGCATTTGTCTCTTGTGTTTGGTGTAATTTTGAGACTAAGCATCGAAAATTTTTCAAAAACCAATTCACCTCCCTCTTGGTTAGTTAATCTTGGGTTATCAATTGGTATCAGAGAAAGGTGCTCCTTTTAAAAAGATTTTACAATCTTGAGTAATGGCTAACCACATTTCTCAAAGTCTTGAGGGGTTTTCCACAAATCGTCCTCCTCTCTTTGATGGTACGAATTATAATTATTGGAAAACTAGAATGACTATTTATATTCAATCATTTGATTATAATTGTTGGGAGGTGATTGAGTCCGGTCCTCATAAGATTACTAAAACTATTAAAGTTGATGGAAAATCGGATGAAATCATTTCAAAACCTAAAGAAGAATTTGATGAAAATGATAAAAGAAAATTGTCTTTAAATGCTAAAGCAAAAAATCTTCTTTATTGTGCATTAGGTATAAATGAATTTAATCGTATTAGTGTATGTGATTCCGTATATGAAATATGGCATGCATTAGAAGTCACTCACATGGGTACTAACAAAGTAAAAGAAACTAAGATAAATCTTTTGTTCAAAAACTTTGAAAATTTCTTTATGAAACAAGATGAATCTATTGCTAGCATGATTACTCATTTCACAGATATTGTTAATGGCCTTAAAGGCTTTGATCACAAATTTACTAATGGTGAACTTGTAAGCAAAGTGCTTAGGTCTCTCTCCTAAGATTGGGACTCCTTGAGGATGTTGATAGAAAACACTAAAGATGTTAATACATATCCTTTGGAAGAGTTTTATGAAACATTGATGACTTATGAGCTAAATCATGCCGAAAAAAGGAGAAATCTAGAAAAGCAAAAGAGGAAGAAAAGAAGGATCCTCATAGAAGGCAAATTGCTTTAAAGTCATCAAATGATGAAGAAACCTCAAACTTAAACAGTGTGATGAAGAACTTGATGATCTCGTTCTCCTTGTCAAAAAGTGGAGAGGCTTTCGCAACAACCGTCGATTTCAAAAGAAAGAAGACAAAGGTGAGGACAAGAACAAGAAGATTGTTTGCTTTGATTGTGACATACCCGGTCACAAAAAAACCGAGTGTCCTTACAAGAGAAAGTTCTTCAAGAAGAAAGCTCTACAAGCAACTTGGGATGAAAGTGATGATGAGCAAGAAGAAGATCAAAGTCAAGATGAAGTTGCAAACATGTGCTTCATGGCCATTGAGGATGAGGTAAACACAAATGACATTCCTTATTATGATGAACTATCTACTTCATATGATGAGATTATTGAAGCTTTTGAAAAACTTGCTCTCAAACATTCCACTCTTAAAAAGCAACACATTTTATTGAAAAATGAGACCAAAATGACTCTAGAAACTCAAAAGAATTTTGAAAAATAAAAAGATGATCATAGGTATCTAATAAAAGAAAATGCTTCTCTAAAAGAAAAGATCCTAGATTTGACCAAAATTGTGCACAACTTCACTCAAGGAAAGAAAAACTTTGAGTTAATGCTTGGGAATCAAAAATGTGTTTTTGATAAATGTGGAATCGGATACAAACCTTTTCTAAAACAAAAATCTTGAAAGCATATTTGTTAAAGCTTCTAATACCACATGTAGCTTTTGTAATAAATTTGGGCATGTAGCTTTTGATTGCTTAATCAAAAAGAGGTTACACTTTCAAAGAAATAAGTGGGTTCAAGGGTCCACTAGCACTAACTATCAAGGATCAAAGTTAAATGGGTACCAAGATCAAAAAATCTGAATCAATTCTTGTAGGTATCTTCAAAGATTAAGAGCAATTGGTTCTTGGATAGTGGTTGCTCAAAGCACATGACCGGAGACAAAATATTATTGTCAAACTTCAAAAAGAAAGATGGGGGTCATGTCACATTTGGAGATAATGCCAAAGGAAATATTATGGGCATTGAAAATATTGATAATCATTCATCTCCCTCTATTGAAAATGTTTTATTAGTAGATAATCTAAAACACAATTTGCTAAGTATTAGTCAATTATGTGATAAAGGTTATCATATCGAATTTGATTCTTCAAAATGTCTTATTAAGGATGCTACATCGAAAGAGGTATTGTTCATAGGAAGCCGATGTAAAGATGTTTATGTCATTAACATTGAATTTGAAAAGGAATTAAAATGTTTGTCAAGCTTTAAAGATGACACTCGGTTATGGCATAGAAGACTAGGCCATGTTAGCATGGACCTAATTTCAAAAATCTCAAAAATTTGCTTTATCAAAGGTCTACCAAGTTTGAAATTCGAAAAGGACAAGATTTGTGATGCTTGTCAATTTGGAAAACAAACGAAAAGTTCTTTCAAAACTAAGCAATTCTCTTCAACCACAAAACCTTTACAACTTTTCCACATGGATCTCTTTGGACCTTCTAAAACCGCAAGTTTAAGTGGTAAGCACTATGCTTTTGTCATTGTTGATGACTTTTTAAAATTTACTTGGGTTTTGTTTTTAAACTTGAAAAATGAAGTTTTAAAGATATTCAAACATTTTTGCAAAAAGGTTCACAAAATGAAAAAGGATACTCTATTACAACCATTAGAAGTGATCATGGTGGAGAATTTGATAATATTGCTTTTGATGAATTTTGTAAAGAAAATGGATATGAACATAATTTTTCGGCTCCTAGAACTCCTCAACAAAATGGTGTAGTAGAAAGAAAGAATCGAATATTGCAAGAAATGGCTAGGACCATGCTAAATGAAAATAATTTACCCAAATATTTTTGGACCGAAGCCGTTAACACCGTTTGCTATATCATAAATAGAGTTTTGGTAAGTCAAAAGAACACCAAAACTCCATATGAACTTTGAAAAAATAGAATTCCCAATATTAATTACTTTAGAGTTTTTGGTTGCAAATGTTTCATACTGAATACCAAAGAAAATTTGGGAAAATTTGTTTCAAAATCCGATATTGAAATCTTCATTGGATACTCACCTACTAGCAAAGCTTATAGAGTTTTCAACAAAAGAACTCTAGTAGTGGAAGAATCCATGCATGTTACTTTTGATGAAACTAATTCTCTTGATCAAGAGGAAGGTATTGATATAGGTTTGGAAACTCCTCTTGAGCAAATAAGCATTTAAGATCAAAACAATGGAGATTCTAAAGATTTGGAAAAACCAATCTCTCAACAAGGAGAAGAAGAATCCCCCAAAAATCATAGTGATCCAACACTTCCAATTGAATGGAAGTTTGTTCCCTCTCATCCAAAGTAACTCATAATTCGTGATCCTTCCAAAGGTATAAGTACTAGAAACTCTACCAAAAGTTTTCTAAACAATTGTGCTTTCATTTCTCAAATTGAACCAAAGAATTTCAAAGAAGCTGAATTTGATAAGTTTTGGATTCTAGCAATACAAGAAGAACTAAATCAATTTGAAAGAAATCATATTTGAGATTTAGTTGATAGACCAAATGATCAAACCGTTATTGGCACAAAATGGGTTTTTCAAAATAAACGAGACGAAAATGGTATAATTGTACGTAACAAGGCTAGATTAGTGGCTCAAGGTTACAATCAAGAAGAAGGTATTGATTTCGAAGAAACGTTTGCACCGGTTGCTAGACTAGAATCTATTCGCATGCTTCTCGCTTTCGCTTGCCATAGAGGTTTTATTCTTTATCAAATGGGTGTCAAAAGTGTATTTCTAAACGATTTTATTCAAGAAGAAGTCTATGTCGAACAACCTCCCGATTTTAAAAATCACAAATTTTCGGAAAAGGTCTTTAAACTTAGAAAAGCACTATATGGTTTGAAACAAGCTCCAAGAGCTTGGTATGAAAGATTGAGCAAATTTCTTATCTCAAATGATTTTCAAACGGGAAATGTGGACACTACACTTTTTATCAAAACCAAAAATAATGACATGATTGTTGTACAAATTTACGTTAATGATATTATTTTTGGTGCAACTAATATTTGCCTTTGTGAAGAATTTTCGAAGTGTATGAGTAAAGAATTCGAAATGAGCATGACGGGAGAACTAAAGTTCTTCCTAGGACTTCAAATCAAACAAACTAATGAAGGCATCTTCATTAGTCAAACAAAGTACAAATCAAACAAACTAATGAAGGCATCTTCATTAGTCAAACAAAGTACATCATAGACATGCTCAAGAAATTTGATTTTGAAGACTTAAAGCCAATGAATACTCCAATGAGTTCATCAATTAAATTGGATAAAGATGAGCATGGGACTTCAATTGACGTAACAAAATATCGAGGTATGATCGGATCTCTTCTTTATATAACCGCTAGTAGACCCGATATCATGTTTAGTATTTGTTTATGTGCTAGATTTCAATCAAATCCTAAAGAATCTCATTTAAGTTCCGTAAAATGAATTTTTAGATATCTATGTGGTACTAAAACTTTAGGACTTTGGTATCCAAAGGGCACTCATATTGAACTTATTAGCTATTCGGATGCCAATTGGGCGGGTTGTATTATTGATCGAAAAAGCACAAGCGGAACTTGTCACTTTTGTGTCATGGTTTAATAAGAAACAAAATTTCGTTGCATTATCAATCACCGAAGCCGAATACATCTCGGCCGCTAGTTGTTGTGCTCAAATTCTTTGGATGAAACAAACCCTTAGGTGCCGTTCTCTTTGGCGTTTTCGAGTTGTTTTTTGTTTTCGATTTTTCAAAACGGTGAAAACGCGTTCTCTTTCCCGTTTTCGAAAACGAATTTTCGAAAACAAGAAAAAAAAATTGTGAAGGAAATGGAAAATGGCAAAAACCCGTTTTGAGCCTTTTCAGTGAAAACATAGAAAACGCGAAAAACGGCAAGCAAAGTGACCAAAACAAACTCTCCCTCTTTGTCTCCGTCTACCTCAAGTATTCTCTCTCTCTCTCTCTCTCTCTCTCTCTGTGTCTCTCACTCACGTATCCTCTCTCACACCCATTCCCACCACGGTTCTGGACGAAATTGGGTCGAATCGTTAATGGGCAAGGTGCAGCAGAGGCAAACGATATCGATCCATGTGATCTGCTACCATGGGTCGACGTGACGGTGTCGAAATTTGAAGAAATCAAACCGGGTCAATTGGGGATTGCAAATTACGATTTTTCTAAAATTGATTCAGATAGATTAAGTATTGTTTGGACTGAATTGAGGCCATGGTTAGAGTCGCCTGGACATGGGCAACTGACCGGTGATGGTCCGCGATCAAGTTGGTGGCCGGAGGGTGGAATTCCGACAGTTTTCAGTTTTCAAATTTTTCGTGTTATGGGGAATGAGACTACCGGTAGAGTGCTGGGTGAATTTTTGAATGATTCTGCTTCATTTCGTGCTGACATTTATTGAAACTTGTAAGTTATAACCTATTGTTAAACTCTACATGTGAAATTTTTTGATATGTTACTCCTAATAGAAGTTCAGAGACCCAAACAAAATGAATGTTCATGTATTTGTAGAAATGTTAGGAATTACTAATGGTTGCTCATGCTGTCCATTTAAGAAAAAAAAATTAGGAATTAATCGATTCAGGTCCTATTGAATGCTTCTAGTGCAGAAACTTGGCTTTCTTGTTTCTCTGAGGGTGTTCGATTAATTGATTTTCTAAATTTTGCTTTTTCTTAAAGTGTTAGTTGATTCTTGAAGAAGATTGCAATGAGATTTTTCCTACTCTTTTGGGGTAGCTTCTTACTCTTTGAAAGAAAAGATGGATATGCTGGAAAGGATACTAACAATGAGCCAGAATTTTGGAAATAAGAATCCTATAAACTACCATGCAACTAACATGTCTTCAGATTGGCCTTCAAATGACAATAATCTATTCATCACTAGGAATTATTCCCATGGGCAATTCAATTGTGGAGTCCTCTGCTTGTTCCTCTGATTTGATGGCAGATTCTTTTTGCCTTCAGATTTGGGATCGACCCATAAGTAGACAGAGTTTAGGCTATTGTGATGTGAATATTGAATTTGTCTAGAATTTTGAATTTGGCAAGTGTGAATATTGAAAAGTTTCCCTGAGAATATAGATATTTAGGGAAGTAAATTTTTTTATTTATGCTTACTTGAACAATTTGTTTTGAAAAATCTTCTTCCTAGTTTTCTTAAAAGGTCCTATCACTTTTGAAAAGTACTAAAATAAAAAAAATAATCAAGACGTATGATTCACCAACAAATGCACACACTCCTTGATCCAGTACATCTTTTCTTGGAGGTTTTTGATTTATATATCTATCTATCTATCTTAAAAAGTTAATTGCATAATCTGTTTCATCCTGCTGGGTTCAGAGTTTCCAAGTCCAGGTTTGCATTTGGCTCTGGACGCATGTGCAGTAGCTGCTGTTGCAACATTATTGAGAGTTGCTCTTGCTCTATTCGGAAAATCCTTCTCAACATTTATACCTGTTCATGGGAGGTCAAAGCTTGAAATTGCGGAAAATGGTATCACAATAGTAAATGATGCTTATAATGCAAACCCAGATAGCACAAGAAGTGCCATTGATTTACTAAAAGCAATTGAATGCAAAGGCAGAAAAGTTACTATACTTGGGGACATGCTTGAACTTGGTCCAAAAGAGATCGTGTTCCATGAATTGATTTTACAGCATTGCATTGATGCTCGAATTGATTTAGTCGCACTTGTTGGTAAGCGGTTTTTGACAGCAGCTGAGAATTTGAACATTGGTCAGGAGATGAAGTTGGTATGTGAAGTTAGCTTCCCTATTGGGTAATGTTTTAGTTCTTCAAAATTTTGGATAAAGTTTAAAATTTATATGCAAGCTTTATTTCCGCAAGTGATTATAAGTATATTGTAATTCGAACTAATTTGTGGGAGGAATGATTAATTATGTTGTATGTAGAGGGAGAAAAAGTAATGTGGATTGTGTTGGGAAGTGCATATTTGATGTTCTTTATAATTTGAAGTTATTTTTCGAATTGTATAATCAACCAATTGTTGATAGTTTGAAATTGGAATGTAGATTTAATCAACTCTTTCAAATTTGAACATGATTTGATTCTGATGCGATTTTGAAGCTCTAACTCCATGCAAAGAAGGGGGTGCGTTTGATAATAGGATCGGGGAAAGACACGGTCGAAGTTAATGTGATTTTTATTGTTTTGAGATTATTTCCAATGGTAAAGCCCAAAATTCTAAAGGAAGTTTTTCAGTGAAGGTTTTGCACTAACTTTTCTCTGCTCCTTGACAGCAATAAAGGGTAGTGTATTCTCTGGGTGCACTGTGGTGCTTGAGTCATTGAGAATTTTATTGAAATGGCCTAAGGTATTTGCTTTATATTGAAAATTACAAATTACCTGGAGGGTTTCCTAGGATCATATTTTATACTTTAAAGCACCCTCTGTGGTTGGATTTATATACTGCCCATGGCATTATCTGAGATAGGTGCAATCTGCTTGTAATCATATTTTTTCCTTATCTCGTAGACTGAACATACTTATTTCCACCCTTCACATTGAGCAGTTGATCTAGAATTCTAGTTTGTTCACTATACGTTGTGGGATGGACCATTCCTAGAGCTCACCTCAATGCATGTCTCGTCTTAAATATGTTATTTAATATTATATTGACATTAAACTATTAAAATTAATTGAATAATCAGATTTATTGAATAAAATATTATAATAAATTATTATCGAAATGTATATGTTATTTTAGAATCTAAAAAAATGTTTAAAAATTCAAAGATATTTCAAATTTATATGTTATTTAATACTACATTAACATTAAATTATTAAAATTAATTGAATATTTCGGATTTCTTCAATAAAATATTATCAAAATTTATATGTTAATTTAATATATGGAAAAATATTTCAAGATTCAAAGATATTTCAAGTTTATATGTTATTTAATAATATATTAATATTAAACTATTAAAATTAATTGAATAATAAGATTTATTGAATAAAATATTATAAAAAAAAATTCTCAAAATTTTAAAGTAAACGCGTTTTCACGTTTTCTGTTTTGATAAACAGTTTTTCAAAACAACAAAAAGAACGCATTTTCAACAATTTCAAAACTGACACTCAAAACACAAAACACAAAACGAATTCAAAACACAAAACACAAAATTGAAACACGAAGAGAACGGTCCCTTAGTGATTATCATCTAACCTTTGAAAAAATTCCTATTATGTGTGATAACACTAGTGCTATAAATTTGTCAAAAAAATCCCATTTTACACTCTCGCACTAAACATATTGAAATCCAACATCATTTTTTTAGAGATCATGTGCAAAAATGTGATATTTATTTGGATTTTGTTAGTACCGATAATCAATTGGCCGACATTCTTACTAAACCTCTAGCTCTCAATAGATTTTCCTATATTCGACGAGGCTTAGGTATCATCGATGCATCTAAAATTTGTGACTAAACTTGATGTATATGCATGATTCAAAGAATTTTGGAATTTCTGTGGTTTGGTCGACGGACATATTACGGCCAACCGAACGATGCCTTTTCGGTCATACAAATGATCAACCGAAAGCAGAATTCGGTCAACCAATTGATCGACCGAAGTCCACCATTCGGTCGACCATTAGTCAGCCGAAACCTCCTACAGCTACCTGGGTTAAAACTCTGCAGATTTTTGGTCGACCGGTGAATATTTTGGTTGATCGAATGTGCGCGAATCAACAATTTTAAAACCCAGATTTCATCCCCAAATCATCACATTTTAAACCCTAACCAGCGATTCTCCTATTCTCCTCTCTTCAAATCGCCCAAATCTCTCATTTTGCTTCAAATCACTTTAAGATTTCGACAAATCTTCCACATTTATCACTCATTCACATCAAAATCCAAAGTTTTATCTCCATTTTTATCAAGAAAATCCAAAATCTACAATTTTTCTTCAAAACTCGAAAATCCATTTTTTTTTTCTTTGAAATTTCCTTGCAAATCCTCTCAAATCATTTACCCACTTCAAAGATTTACAACTCACCCATTTCCTATTACTTACCACTCGATTTTTAAAAACCCAAAAATCTCTCTCACTAAGTGTTGAAATCATCCAAAATCGACAATGCCACCGAAGAAGAAATCGAAGAAAGGGAAAGCTAGCTCATCTAATGTTAGTGTTGAACCGCCCTTACCCGATCGTTTCACCGATTGCCCCATTTTAATTGATAAGTCGATTGATGTTGTTGAATTATCCCTTGAAGCCCCTTCACATAGGATAGAAGACTACTTTGAAAATATTGGTTGGAAAAACATCATTTCTATTTTCGAATGTGTTTACCCGAAGTTAATTCGCGAATTTTTCCGTAGTGCTTCCTTTAATTCAACTTTTATCTCTTGCATTATCAAAGATGTAAATATCACTCTTGATAGGTCCACTCTTCGTCGTATCCTTGAATTAGATGCTTGTAATAATTGCGTTTATATGAAACATTATCTCGTTACTTTTGAAGATTATAATGAACTTGAAGCGTGTTGCCGTGTCACCGACCGACAATTATCCACTAAGATGATTTTAAACTTAAACCATCTCACAATACCATGCAAAATTCTTCATCGTGCAATTGCTCATACAATAGTTCCTAGAAGTGGACATTTCGAAGAAGTTCATCATCTCGACCTATTTATCCTTGATTCACTTCTTGTTGGTCGAAAATTGGACTTTTCATACATTTTCTTAAAACATCTTCATCACGTCCACTCGTCTTCTAGAGTTTTAGGTTTACCCTATGGGATGCTTTTTACAAAAATCTTTCAATACTTCAAAGTGCCATTAGACGATGAGCCCTTTCTAAAACCCAAACACACCGATGTTATTAACCTTAACACCCTTAAACGCATGAAAATCGTTAAGGATAATGGGGAATGGGTGTGTCGCACTCAAGGCTTCGACGATGCCTCGGGGCCTACTACTTGGCCATTTACCGAAGAAGAGGCGGAATTGGGTGTTGGTGATGATGGTGGTGATAATGGTGGTGATGGAAATGATGGCGGTGATGGAAATGCTGGCGGTGATGGTAATGATTCACCTCGACCGAGACATGGGTCAACTACTTCGCATGTTGCAACCGGCTGATATATGTCCAAAGATCAATTCAATATCCTACAAGGTCGGCTTGATTCCCTTGCTACTACCGTCAATAACCGAATAGACACTCTTGAGCAAAGGATTGAATAAAGGATGGATCAATTGAGCTTATCTCAAAATGCCTTTTTTGATCACATGTACTCTTTTTATCCTCGAGGCCCTCCTCCACCGCCGGAAAAATGAAATATTTCTTTCTTTTTTTTCAAGCTTATGTTGCTTACTTTAGACTTGTTTATCTTATGACTATCAAATTGTTCAAACATTCTAATGCAAATTAAAACTATGTGTTGTTTTCTTATGTTCTTGGTTATTATGTGACCTATGGTTCCTTGTGCATTATGGCTTGACTTGTAGCTTAAATTGTAACTTACACTATCTCTATGAATTGTGGTGTATGACTTATGGTAATACATGTTATGCAAATTATTGGCTTCCTTGTCATCCTTAATTTTTTTGTCATACAAAGGGGCAATGGATTACATAGCTATGCATGATAAGGGAAATACAAATAAGAAGTCATATATGCTACACTTACATATTGAAAGGGGGAATTCAATTGACCTATATTTGCCTATAGTCGATTCAAAATTGTAATTTTATATCAATTTGATTCTTATATGTGCTATCTTTTTGCTTATGTCAAAAGGGGGAAGAGATATATATAATTATGATTATGCTTGTTAAACTTTATATATGCATGTCAATAGGGGGAACATATGCTTAAAGTTTATATCAATTTGGTTACTATCTACATTGCAAAATTATCTTGTTTGTCATAATCAAAAAGGGGAAAATTGTTGACCTATGGTTGATTATGACCTTATTGTTTTTATTATAACAAACAAATCATATTTGTTTACTAACAAATTGAATTGAGTAATTAAGCTTTCAAAGCCATCGAAAGTATTTTTCATACTCAAAGTGAAGGTTAAACGAGCATTCAAGGCGAATCATTCAAGACAATAGCGAATGACATATGACGATCAACTTGGAACTTAACAGAATCGCAAATCAATATACAAGTCAAAATGAGGCTTGAAGAGAACAAGAACATTGAAGATAGAATTATTTATTGAACGTCATTATAACATTGAAGATAGAATTATTTATTGAACGTCATTATATATGTAAAAGTATAACTTATCAATGTTTAGCAAGTGCATAAAACTCAAATTATATTTTTCATATCTCAACACTTGCATGAAATTGATTTTACAAAAATCAACATTTTTATGGAAAAGGGAAATATCAATTTCAACATATTTCGGTCGACCGAAATGTGTACCGGTCGACCGAAACGTGCTCGACCGCAACCTTCATTTGGTCAGCTGAAAATTCAAATGTTTAAAATCTTGTAACGGCTACGAGTTCCGGTCAACCGAAAGTGCTCAACCGAAACTGCCTGAACCTTATTTTTTCATCTATAAATAGGGCACTATTTTGGCATTCAATACCACCAACCTACAAGAGAATTTAAGAGAGCTTATTTATTGAAAGACATTGTATTTATTTGTTTTGCTCTTTTATTTCATTTATTAGAAAGAATTTCTTGATTGATTCAAAACTTGTTTTCATCTATTTTATCAAGAAATTTCTCTAGCAAGAGAACTTTGATCTCATCTATTTTCTATTCTTGAAAAAGGTTTTCTTTGCCAACACTTATATTGAAGTGTAAATCTCTCAAAATACTTAACTTGTATTATTTTGTTAAGAGAAATTGATTGGTTGAAAACTTTAATACAAAAGCACAAACTATTTCATTATCTATCATCTATCAAAGTTTACTTCATAAACACTTGAGCTTTACTATTTGCTATCTATTGAAGTGTTATCCTAACTCTCTAAACACTTGACTTGATTATATCAATTGTTGAGAGAGTTCTTTCTATTGTAAAATTATCATTTACTTTGTGACGGTTTTGAGAGTCTTGTGAAAACTCGATTGTTGTTAAGGACTAGGTACTCCTTGTTGTAAGTTACCTAAGGTTAAGTGCACTTTGTTATAAGTCACTTAAGGGTAGGTGTTCCTTGTTGTAAGTCACCTAAGGATTTGGTACTCCTTGTTGTAAGTTACCACTTTAGTGAATTTGACCTTGCTCATGACGGAGAGCTTGGTAACGGGGACGTAAATCACATTGTGTTCGAACCCCTTTAAATTGGTGGTTATCTTTACATTATTGCACTTTACTTCACATTGTCATTTATTTTGTGTAATATCTATACTTGAACTAAGTTAACAAATTGCATATTTACATGTTGTATTACACTTAGCATTTGTCTCTTGTGTTTTGTGTAATTTTGAGACTAAGTGTCGAAAAAGTTTCAAAAACCAATTCACCCCCCTCTTGGTTAATTAATCTTGGGTTATGAATCATAATATGTAATCTTGTGATTTTAATGTTTTTCTAGGTATTAAAATTTGATATATGGATATTGGATCGCATTTAGAAATAAGCTTAACTTTGCGCGAGAGAATTTGTTGAACAAAATAAAATTATCGATTGTCAATTTAACACACTTTTCTCACATATAACGTTTCTAAAATCTTCTTCACGTGAGTTTAAGTAGTATTTAGTAGTTAACACAAAACACTCGACTCATCAATTGTGTTTGTCACTTTTGTATTATAACGTGAATGATACAATTCAAATTAAAGTCTATTCATCTTGGGAATGATACTCCAAACTTAGTAAAAAGTATTACTTGTCAGCGATCCTGTACACTTGAAATTTTATTGAACAAAGAAATTATATATATGTCCCTTAGTGAAATTCAATTTATAATTTCTTTTATGAAAATTTTACCAATAAGTGATATTTTATTTATAAGTAATTTTTTATATATAAGTTAATTTTCAATTTTTAACTTAAAAAGTAAAATGTTTAATTATTAATATATTTTTAGTTACAATAACTTTTTACTTATAAGTAAATTTACAATCACAAGAATGTAATAGAACAAGGGATCAAAGGAGACAGCAATAACATATGTTACTACAAATATTTTATTCCACTTGTGAAGAAACGATCCTTGCAGATTGAGAATTTTCTTCCTAGATCCCGCATATTCGGCCTGAAACCTATCCAGCGAGAACGATTTCAGACTTTCAGTCCTTTTGTAAAACTTTTAGTTCTTTCAAAACCATTTTCCAACCCTCAATGGAATTTGTCGTTGCAACTTGCAAGTACAACGTTTATCTAAGTTTGGCTGGTCGAACTCCATCTTTGGTAGGAGATTGTCCACCTGAGCTTTTTACCAATTTTCAATCCAAAAACCTGACTTTGAAAATAAACTAAGAATCAGGACATAATAGTTCATGAGAAGTAAAGTGATACGTCAAATTGTGACGAGAGAGAGAGAGAGAAATGACAGGCGCCTGCGTGTCGGCGTATGTTTGAATTTTTTATTTTTATTTTTTCAATATGTCCAATCAATGATCGACACGTGTCACCCTATCACCAACCCTGTTTATGTAGCATAAATCCTAATAATAACCAAATACATAGAAATATTTCAAAAACCTGGTTGGACGGCAATAATATTCTATTCGATAAGCAAGGTACGGTAACACTTTGCGTAGGAGCTCATGCATAAAAATGTTTTTTCAAAGCATTTCTTTTGAAAATAACCATCTGGAATATCCATAGAATTACCAAGATTACCCAATAGTGATCGACCATTCTCCAAAATATTAAGAAACAATATGTGCGCCAAAGACAAGAAGGAAGATTTGGGTTTTCAAAATATTACAAATGAGTAATTTCTTTTGCATGAACCTTGTGAAACCCTTGCTACCTCAAATTGCCTCGAGGAAACGCAAATGATAAGGGTGGTGGAGAATTAACCTCACAAACCCATCCTGCCGAAAATTCATCATTTCACGTGAGAAATCGGCGAAAAGAGATATCTACTGCTAAACTATTGAAAAAAAATTGAGGAATTCATGGAAAATCATCTTATGATTGAGTTGATCGAGATAAAGCCCTAGAGGATAATCATTAAAACCGACTGATTATGTTGTTTTCCATAACTGGATCATAACTCTTTGAAGTAAATAACTTACTTTTTTCAAGCATCAATTAAACATAATAATGAAAAATGACTTATTTGAAGCAGCAAAAAAGGGATACAAAAGTGTAAAGCAAGTAAATAACAAATCAATAAACATGTTAATTATGATTAAAATTGTTCCATATCAAAACCCCAAAAGGAAGACAACATCTTAAACATAACTTTTAAAGGACTCCATTAACTTCGAGGAATATTCATCCCAACTAGTGTCTCTCACTTTAAGAAGTGATCGTATTAAATTACAAACAAACAAAACCAAAGTCCGAATTAAACAATTTTCGAAATGAGAATAAAATCTCAATAAGAAATAAATGAAGGAAATTACAATCAAGCAATGCCTTAAAATGATATTATTTGTAAATTAAAACCAAACAAAACTAAAAATTCCAAATTTCAAATTGTTAAATAAAAATATAAATTGTCTTCAACGAGCACATTTTCTCCAAGCCGTATAGAAAAAGTAACTAAAAAACAATTAAAAAATTTTCAAATTAATTAAAAAAAAAAAGTGCAAATCTAACCATAAAAACACGGTTCTTTCAAAAATAAAACTCTAGATCAACTAAAAGTAAATTCATAACTCATCACCAGTCTTTAAAAAGGTAAGAAAAGTTCACTGCAAGAGAAAAAAAAACACAATTGTGTGTAGAAATGGTGAAAGACTAACAAGAAAAAACACCATGCTTGAGGGGGGAAAAGGACGATAAAAGACGCAATAACGCAAAAACTGATATGCACATTTATGAAATCAGCACGATATCAGGATGATACTTTATGAATAGTAACTAACTTTGTCTTTTTATATATTGTAAGGATTATACAATTAGAAAGAAAAAAATGTAGTAACTAAGTTTTAAATAAAGATAAAAGTGCGTTTTTCAAATTTCTAAATGAATCTATAAGAAGATAATGAATAGTTAGTTACAAATATTTATTTAAAATTCATAAGTAAAAAGGAATCTATAAATTCTATCGAAACAGAATCTAGATTTTCCTAGTGTTAATTTTTGGCTTCATGAATTGATTTACACAAGTGATCGAAATCCATATGCATTCAGTTAACCCATGTTCTAACTATGAAATTCCAATTTGTTGTTCCCAAAAATGACATTTTTATGGAGAGCAGAAACTACAAAGCACGACACACCGAATACATCAATTTATTTTATTTAATTGTACAAAAGAAATCAGCCACAAGCACAAAACTTTATCAACTATTACATAAATTCTTACAAATAAGCCAAACTTAGTGGCAAGAGACCATTAATGCAACTGACTCGAAATTTATTAACCAGCTAAAATCATTTCTATTTTCAAGAAATGAGAAAATTTCAACATTCGCTTCTCAAAAACAGATAAACACATTCAAGATCTATATAAAATAACATCAATATAAGCATACAATAATGAACATAATGCTACATCTAAATCAAGAAATTTAGATATGGCAAATTCAAAAATTATGCATATTCTGTTCTTGCACCATTTTGTTCACATTAAATAAAACCAATAACAATCACACATATTTTCTTTCATAAGTGAAAAAAGAAAATATTAACACCCAACAATGTTTATCATTTTACGTTCATGTATCATCTTATCCACCAAGCATAACTACATACTAACACCAAATCCCCTTACACCATCACCATTCTCAGTGTTCTTGGCTGCACGTAATATGATAAAAGTTAAAAACAAACTATAACTTCGTTAATTCATTGAACTTTATCCAAAATCATGAAAGTACATATAATAAATATACAATTAAAATCAAGGTATCGATTCACATGATAAAAAAAAATAACAATAATAACCCATCTATGATGTCATCACTGGTAGCTAAAATGAACCTAAAGCAATTAACAATATTAACAATAGGCTAGTGATGAGTGTATTTTATACACTTATTCGGTCCCTAAAATAGGGATATTTGATGGTTCTTTTGACAAAAGATATTCTAAACTTTTGTATTTTATGTTTATTAGGCGTAACTCTATGAATGAAAAATTAGTTGAAGGAAAGAAGCAAAAAATGGCAAAATCCAAAGTACAGGGATGAATTGGTTATTGGATGCAATGTTGGAGATCAAATTCAACACTTTGAAAAATGAAGAGCTTAAATTGAATTGAAGAGGACATTGGTTACACCATTGATGAACTCAAGGACTGCATTGCATTAACTTGAAAGATTGGATGACTTGAATGAGCCTAATTTTTGGACTTATATTTGGATTCCTAATTCAACACTACAAAGTGGGCTGGAATTATTTTTGTTTTGTGGAATTTGACTTCAAATCGGGGAGTCCTTTTTGGTGTCTCAAAGTGGGCGGCTGCTGTGCATAATTGGGCCTCATAGTTGTAGAAAAAGGGCTGCAAATAATAAATGGACTGACCTGCACTACAGGAAGAATATACACACACACACAAACATTGAAAACGGCGGCTGTGGAAGTAAGATATATATACACACACGAAGCTAGGGAGAAAGTGGATTTGGAGGAATTCGTATACTTAGAGCTAGTGGTTGGAATTATGTATATGTGCACAGAGATGAATCCAGACTTTTTGTATTTTGGGATCAAAAATTAAAATATAATTTTAAAAAAAAAAAATTATTAATGAAATAAGTTAATACGTATTTTGATACTTTAAAAATGTCGTACATAATTATATCGGTATAGATATTATTAAGTGAATTTCGCTACTTATATAGTTTTGCTTACAATTTCGTTGACAAATGATGAGTCGAAAGTGAGTAAATCAAATTAAATGTAGAAAGTAAATGAATTAAAATAAAATCTAAGTTTAATCGAAGAAGAGGTATATGAAATTCAAATTTAAAGCAAATATAATTTGAAAGTAATTCAAATTACATTTAATCCGTAACGATTCTAAAATTTTGGATGTCATATTATATGTACAATTTCCTAATAAAATGATATAAATTATATTGAAAAATTTATTGTATAAAAATAATAAACACTAATAAAATAATTGAATTTTTTTTAAACAAAAAATGAGTTAGACGTCTTTTTTTAGACGTACGTTTGACGCATATTTAACTATTTTTTACATATGTTTGGATCGTTCGATATGACAATAATATAATTTTCGAAACGAACTTCTACATGACAGACGCTTTTTGGATTTAGATAACATATGATCATCGGTAAATTTTGAAAGTTAGCATATTATCGAAACTCTCGAAATACTCACTACACTAGAAATAACATTTTTGCAACGCGCAAAAAACGTTGTCATAGACTTTTTGCAACGTCCGGGCGTACGTTGCGGACATTGATGTTGTCGTAGAGTCCCAACCTTTTTGCAACGTTCACTGAACATTGCGAATAGATCTTGAACGTTGCGAAAACCTTTTTTTTTTTGTTGGAACATGAATATAAATTGTTATATTACATTTTTTTTTTTTTTGGAGACTAAATGTATTAATGTTTAATTTCAAAAAATAAAATAAAAAATGCTAACATTCAAATTTTAATGTAAAAACTAACGTACTTAAAATTGCAAATATATTCATTTAATTCCTTAATTTTTAAAATTCAAATCAAGATAAAATAAAACTAAATTACAAGAATAGTTAGTCCAACTATTGGATACACTCATCTTCCACAAATTGAGTACCCTTCACACGGACGAAGAAAAAAAATATAACCTATTCTTGTAACCTTTGAGATGGTCGGATCATTCAAAAGCGCACCCAGACAAGATTGACCTAGAGCTTTAATGGCAGCATAGCAAGTCTCAGAGATTGGACACTTGATCCATCAAATTATCTTCCCTGTACTCTTCATCACAAAAAGAATTCTTTACTTCAACATCATGAAGGTTTATTGTGGGGTCATTTGATCCCACATGAACCCACGTGCCTCCGTCTGTGTATGGGCATACAATAAGAGACCGAGAAGAGGAAAGAAGAGACGGCTGCCTGGGGAGAGTAAAGAAAAAAATTAAGAGAAAGGCTGCCTAGAGTTGATATATATATATATATATATATATATATATATATATATATATATATATATATATATATATATATATTCTTGGGTAATTCTATTTTTGCATTGCAACAATTAAGTCGTCCAACTTCGATTTGTTTGTAAAGTTAACCATTGTGTCTACTACTATCTGCAAATTACGTTAATTGGACTAATGACTGTGTACAAAATAGCTAAATTTGTTAGCAATTCAAAATTAAGGACTTGATAGCAAATAAAAAAGGGCAACTTACAAAAATACCCTTAAAATTAGAGGTCTTTTGAAAAATGATATGAAAAAAAAATTGGAAGTAAAAAATAGTGTTTAAAATTTAAAAAGTGACACAATGTCACTTTTTTAAAAACTAGTGGGTCAACGTGCGTTGCACGTTAATTCGTTACTATTCGGCGTGATGGCTATTGTGGTACTTTACTATAGTCAGCCAAGAGTAAAATATGAAAATATAGAAAGTCAAATTTCATTTTATATGGAAAAAAATCTCAACTCTAAGTTGTCATTGTATTCTCTTTCTCAAATCTCAGCAATCAAACCTCTGATTTCTAAGCAAATCTTTTTCCAACATAATAAAAAAGGAAAACAAAGATGTTTTCAAAACTTTTAGTTTCTTCACATATAAACTCAAGAGAAGCAATAAAAATGAAACAATTCACTAAAGTTTAACTTTTGGAACTCAATTTCAAGCTAGAAATCATCAGATCAAAATTGATTTTGACATCAGCACCAATGTGCATCTGAACATGAGATATTGGGTTCTCATTAGCCATTAAAAGTAGGGAATTAAGGTTCAGAAAATTAAATAAGTAATATCATCAGGAAGTTATGACATTATAAATGCAAGCCTATATGAAATAATAATCACAAAGCTAATGAAAAAGAAAAAAAAATCAATATACTGGACATGTTGGTTTTGCTAAGAAATGTCGAAATTGCATCACATGACAATCATAGAAATGTGAATTCTTTTATGAGGAAACTAAACACAATCTTCAATGTCCTATATATTACGAACTTAAAAGGTGGCACGAAATATATTGAAGAAGAAGAAAATCACATAATTATTTAAAATTAATGTTCAACGAATCCATTTGAAGAATTAAAACAAACTTGATTTTATCAATAAACAGTCTAAAGCATCTGTAAGAAAAACATTAAAATAGAACATTCATCTACAAGATTATTGATCATAAGAAATACTAAGCAATTAGTATGAGAAACGTTTACCAGAAGGCAATCTCTTTGAGCTGTGGCCAACGATGTGCCTTCAAGTAAGAATAGGCTAACGATGAAACAGTTGAAAGGTGTATGTCATATATACTATTTACTTTTGCAATTTTGGATTATCACCTGTCAAAGAATGCAAAATCTTAGCAGCCATTTTCACTACACTGACTTACAATAACTACGAATCATTTGCACATGCAATGAACAAATTATCATCAATTTTGCTATTTTCAGTATTCAATTATAAGACATGGAAAAAAACAGTATACTTAATAAATAAGAAGAAGATGAAAATTCGCAAATAAAATTTTAGACGACATGGTGTACCAGTCATCTTTAGTTTGTGCTTCAGGCAGCTTATAATCTTCTCCTTTGCCCCAGCCAATAGCCAAAGGTAATCTTCTTTGAAGTTCTCAACAACAGGAATAACATTTTTCATCAAGTGGACCGCGAATAAATACCTATTCTCGATCATTCATAAACATATTTCAGCTGAAATATAATTGACTATTTGTAACCATATAACTTCGAACTTTTTCTTTATACTTTCTAGAGAAAAAATCAATACAAATTTCTACAATTATTTCAGTATTTTTGTCTCGATTACATCAAGTTTATAGTTATCCATATAAAGTTATATACTAAATTCTGCAGGATTTAAATTCGAGAAAATCACCCCATCTGCAGTTATAATTGCTTTCATACGCTGAAATTAGAGATAAGACAGCCAGTTAGCAAAATAAACAAATAAAAATTAACAAATTTTACAATAATAAACTTGAAAAATTTTGAAAATAACGGAGGACACAGAAGAAAAACATGAAAATTTCACCTCCAAATTGAGGACAACTGCCTTTTCTCTGCCAAGAATCTTAGAAGGATAAGACTGCAAGGGATGAAGAATTTGAAAATCCTTAGCATTTATTGAGACTCTTCTCATAATAGCATACTTATCCAAATCCAAAATAGTACCTTGTCATTACTGTCCAAAAGTATCAAGTTGCTACGAAGAGCACTTTTTTTTTTTTTAATTAAAGACACTTGATTTTGATTATCCACAATAACCCATCCTTAGCCATTCCTTCTTCTTCCAAGAGCTAACAAATTTGACATTGACTAAAGGGTTTGGACTTGGGAAAGGAAGAAATCCAAAACACTCGATATCCACTATATCAGGATTATAGCTTTGCAATAGAATTTGTTTGTCCTCTCTAAAATCTAGAGAAACCCCCCAAATTTTCCCCAAAATACATGCGAATTTTTATTTTATTTATTTATTTATTATTTTTTGCAAACCTCACAAGAAATCGCTAAAATATAAACCAAAAAAGTGTGGTAATGAGACTACTTGACCGCTGCGGCAAGGGTTATTACGACTGGAGACCTTGAACTCTCGAATATTTGGCTAACAAAAGCTCAGAAATTCTACCACTTAATTAAACATTAATTGAAAACCCATCATTCAAAATAATTACTTTCAAGAAAATACCAAAAACTCAGATTCATATCACACCACATTCAAGCTAGGATTCAACGGATAAACAAAAAATGAAAAGAGAAGAGAAGTAAAACTTCATCCAACCATCAAAAGTTCTTATTCTAAATCCAGTTAATAAAATCAATAAAAATTACCTAAAGTCAAACACAACAAAATCACCAAAGTTGTCAGCCAAACCAAACCAAGAAGAAAACCTAAAAAATGGAGGAAGAATGGTTGGAAAGAAGAAGCTGGAAGGTAGAATCTGGATGTATTACGTTTTGACAGGAAATATGGGTGGTTGTGATTTTGAGTGAAGTGAGTGGGTGGAATAGAGAAAAGTATGGTTGATAGTGTAAACAAATGTAGAAGAAGTATGGTTGATGGCGTGAAGAAATGTAGAAGAAGTATGGTTGATATCGTGAAGAAATGTGGAGCAGAAGAAAAGAAAATTTAAAGTAAAGCGAAAAAAAAAAAAAAAAATTCAGGGCATATCTTGCACAGTGCGAGACATGCACTGTTATGTCCTGTGACATAACAGTGCATGTCTCGCACTGTTTCGCTTTATTTTTATTCTTTATTTTTTTTTTTTTTGGAATTCAAACGACACCGTTTATGTTTGCGATGTAAATTGTCGACACGTGTCCTAGCAATGTCTAGCCTCTTTTATTTTTGTAGAAAGTGACACAATGTCACTTTTAAAAGTTTAGTGTCGCTTTTATATTAAAAATGATATACAATCTCACTTTTATTAAAGTTTTTCATTAAAAAAATATAACAGAAATTTGAAGAAGACGATTGAAAAAGCGACAAACACTAACAAAAAAGTGACAAAAAATCAAAAAAGTGACATAAATTTAAAAAAGTGACAGAAAATAAACAAGTGACACTTTTCCACATTCTCCTTTAGCAAACAAATTGTATGCATCAATCTAATTTATTCAAAGTTTTCATTTTTATGTGTATTAATATAAAACAATGCTTGAATTTGTATGTTCAAATTTTCAAAAAAAAAAAAAAAAAAAGCATACATATACATCTAGTTAATTATTCCAATGAGGTAATGTGACCTTTTTTTTTTTTTTTTTTAGAAAAGTGACATTCTATCACTTTTTCACATTCTCCGTTAACAAATACATTGCATGCATAATCTAATTTCCTCTCGAATCTTACTCTTCATCACTCCCAACATTCTACAACTCCATAGTATACGAGTAGCAATACAATGGTTTGTCACTTTTTATTTACGTTATCGACCGACAAGAATTTGACAAAAAAAAAAAAGCCAAAAAATTTGACAAAACAACAACTTCCAAAGCAAAACATTAAGATAAAAAAGGGCAAGGCATGAACTCTAGTGACAGTAAATTTCAAGAACAATTTCAGGCCCTGTTTGATTCCCATTTTAGAGCAAAAAATGCATTTTGAATAGTTGATTGATAAATGACGTGTGGTTAAAAATTAAGGAAATTTTTTGAATTTGTGTGTAATATTATTTTATTGAAAAATGTGTGGTTGAAAAAAAGAGAGAAAAATGAATTTTGCAAAAAATGAGAATTAAACGCGGGCTCAATCTGAAACTCTTATAAATCTAGAGTTTAAAAATAATAAATACTTAACAAATTCAAAAGGGTCCTTCCGTTTATGAATTTCCAAATTTTGGTCAACGACAAAAGCTACTATAAAGACAACATAGTTGCAACAGATGCAAAGTTGCAATAGTAATAACAAGCACGCTACACAACAAATGAGAGAGAATCAAAATGAGATTTGGGAAAAGTGGCTAGAATCGTCTCTGCTTCTTTCATAGGCACAAGATGGCCACCAGAACCAAAATCCTGAAACTCCAGGAAGTAATGGCCACTAGAACCAAAATCTACCTTTTCCTCATCCGTCACCAAATCATCCATCTTTCTTAGAAGTCTGAAAAGTTTTGATACCTCATAGTTAGACACACACAAAGAGCTCCCAAACATTTTTTGGTATGCTTGAGGAAGTTTGGTTAGACATAAACTTCTCTTTGACAATTTTAGTTACTTAACGAGTTTTACCTTCAAATGATTTAGATCTCTCGAGGGTATACTCATTCTGCTCTCTTTTAGCAACTTTGCCCGGTGTACACATCATCTTTTATTTTCTTCAATTCGTTGAGATATTGTTATTTTGCCCTTGGGCACAATCCCTTCCCCACGGGCCACACTAGACCAATCTCATAGATAGCTGCCTGCATTCTTCATAGCTGATGAGACTTCACCCAAGATGGAATAACAACGATAATTGTGTATCCTCGGTGATCTAGAATATGAAGAGCATGAACAAAATCTACATCTTCCGAGATAAGTAAAATTGATGCTGGCCGACGATAATCCAGTGCAAAGAGAAGCATGTCAACTAAAATTGCCGTGTTAGAGTATATTTTCTCTTATTGGGAACATGTACAAGTTTCACACCTGTCCTATGATACCCTTCCATTAGTCATCTCGAAAATGAGTTAAAATCTCCATATTCTGGAAACTTTTTCACCGATCCATTAATTATCGAATCAGCTCGTAAATCCAGCTTAATATTCCTAGCGACATTTTCAGGACGTACATTTCTTGGCATGGGACAATTCTCAATGTCTCAAAAAATGACTACAAGATCTTATATTGACAAACAACTAAAAGTAATATGAAAAAAATATTTTAATTAAACCAAGAGAAAATACGTGGAAAGGGCCTATTGACTACTTCATTTTTCCACTTTGATCTTTGACAAGTAAATAAAATAAAAACGAAAAAGTTGAAATATAACTTTGAACTTTTTCGTTTTTATTTTATTTTATTTAATGGTCAAAGGCCACAGTGGAAATATACGATAGTCAATAGGTCATTTCCCACTTATTTTCTCTTAGTTTAATTTAAACATCTTTTTGATATTGCTTTTTATTTTTCTCAATATAGAATCCTGTAGTCATTCTTTGGGACATTGAGAACTGTCCCGTGCCACGAAATGTACGTCCGGAAGATGTTGCTAGGAACATTAACCTGGTTTTACAAGCTGATTCGACAATTAATGGACTGGTGAAAAAGTTTTCAGCATATGGAGATTTTAGCTCATTTCCGAGGCGACTAACAGAAGGTTATCATAGGGCAGGAGTGAAACTTGTACACGTTCCTGATGAGAGGAAATATACTTCCGACAAGACGATTTTAGTGGACATGTTTATCTTTGAACTGGATTATCGCTGACCATCGTCTCATCCGCTATGAGGAATGCAGACATCTATCTATGGGATTTGTCTTGTGTGGCCTGTGAGGAAGGAATTGTGCCCCAGGGTAAAATAACAATACCTCAATGTATTGAAGAAGAAAAGACACCGGGGAAAGTTACAGTAGGTACACTTGCTAAAAGAGAGCAGAATGAGTTGACCTTGAAGGTGCCCTTGAGAGATCTAAATCATTTGAAGGTACAACCCGTTAGGTTACTAGAATTGTCAAGAGGAAGTTTATCTCTAACCAAACTTCCTCGAGAATACCAGAAAATGTTTGGGAGGTGTTTGTGTGTCTAAGTATGGGGTATCAAAGCTTTTTAGACTTCTAAAAGGGATGGATGATTTGTTGACGTTTGAGGGAAAATGCACACATAGATTTGATATGGAACAATTTTAATCGTAATTAACATGTTTATTGATTTGTTATTTACTTGCTTTACACTTTTGTATCCCTTTTTTGCCGTAATTTTTTACTTGACTTGCTTCAAATAAGTACATTTTTCATTATGTTTAATTGATGCTTGAAAAAAGTATGTTATTTACTTCAAAGAGTTATGATCCAGTTATGGAAAACAACATAATCAGTCGGTTTTAATGATTATCCTCTAGGGCTTTATCTCGATCAACTCAATCATAAGATGATTTTCCATGAATTCCTCATTTTTTTTTCAATAGTTTAGTAGTAGATATCTCTTTTCACTGATTTCTCACGTGAAATGATGAATTTTTGGCAAGATGGGTTTGTGAGGTTAATTCTCCACCACCCTTATCATTTGAGTTTCCTTGATGCAATTTGAGGTAGCAAGGGTTTCACAAGGTTAATGCAAAAGAAATTACTCATTTGTAATATTTTGAAAACCCAAATCTTCCTTCTTGTCTTTGGTGCGCATATTGTTTCTTAACATTTTGGAGAATGGTCGATCATTATTGGGTAATCATGGTAATTCTATGGATATTCCAGATGGTTCTTTTCAAAAGAAATGCTTTGAAAAAGCATTTTTATGCATGAGCTCCTACGCAAAGTGTTACCGTACCTTGCTTATCGAATAGAATATTATTGCCGTCCAACCAGGTTTTTGAAATATTTCTATGTATTTGGTTCTTATTAGAGAGTTTGTCGTATCACTTTACTTCTCATGAACTATTATGTCTTGATTCTTAGTTTATTTCAAATTCAAGTTTCGGGATTGAAAAATGGTAAAAAGCTCAGGTCACTGCAACAAAAAGGCCTTTATGCAATATGTAAAATGCAATATTTATTAATCAACCATACTATACATACATAAAGTATCACCAAATGCATTACACCCTCTCCATGTGAGGGGTGTAATGCATTTGGTACACTATGAGGTGTACAAATTATATTTTTCTTTTAATTAAATATTTCTAAAAGTGTCTATTGCAACATTCTAATAAGTGAATGTTGCCATTGGTGTTAATAATTGAGATTTGACAACATTTTTTAAGTGAATGTTGTTAATGTGGTCTTTTTACAACGTTTATTGAGTGTTGCGGAAAGTTTTATTTTTACCAACATCTATTAGGCGTTGTTAAAAGTTCATTCTGCAGCAACGTTCAGCGACTGTTGTGGATACAATTTTTTAGCCCAACCCAATGGCCCAACACGTTTTGGCCCAACCCTATTAAATGCTTTAAGTGTTATGTTTTAAAAATCGGACCGGACCGGCCGATTCAACCGGAAAACCCGGGAACTGGACCCGTCCGGACCAAGTGAAAAAATCGTTCAGAAAACTGTTGAACCGGGCGGGTATTGGATGACCCGCGACCCGGCAACGGGTTTAAGGGTTAGAATAGAATCAATTCAGTTCTAAACTTCTAAATTTCTAATCAATTCAGCCAAAGGTCCAAGACTCCAACTCCAACTCCAAATCCCGATAAATCCAAAACAAAACCCAGAGCCCTGCTTCTTCAGTCTTCACGACCGTCCAATTTCCAGGTAAATCTCTCATCTGCTTGTGTTTCAATTTTTGTTTTCATAACAGTTTTTGACATTCTGTGGGTTTCGATTTTCAAATAATATGTAGGTTTATGTTTTTTGTTTTTTTCTTTTTTTGATAATTTTATTTTTGATTTTCATACCCCAAATTTTAGATTTTGGAAAATTTGTTGGTTTTTGATAAGTGCGTTTTACGCACTTATTTAGGTCACAAAACATGGACAATTGATTGCTATTATGTTGAAATATGGCTTAATTCTATGTAAATTGTGTTTGCAGGACTATATCGATGGAAACAACGATAAGTGAGTGAAAATGAGCAAGAAAGGACTGAAATGGAAGAAAATCAAAGTCCAGGGACTAAGATGCAATTAGTCGAAAGTTGACTCGAAATCCAAATCAAGAACGAAAAAGAACTAAATACGAGATGGACGAAGTCAATGAGTGTTAGAAGAAAAAGAATGAAGAAAATAAGCCAAAATGAGGAAGAACGGAGTTCGGGGGCCAAAACGACAAAGTTGGAAACTGATTGTACCATGCGGCCGCATGGTGCAATGAGCCATGCGGTCGCATGGCTTCGTCAGAACTAGTTCAAGTTCCAGCATTTGAACCATGCGGTCGCATGGTTTATAACCATGCAGTCGCATGGTTATTTTCGACGCGGAAAATTCTGGTTTCCGTTTTTAAGTAAAACTCTTAAGGAAACTAATTGGGGACGACTTTAAAACCCTAAACTCGACCAGAAAAAGGGGGCTACGCACTTTTAGGAGATAATTTTGACATTGGAGAGCAAGAACAAGGGGAATAACGCGAAGATTCATCAAGCACTTCAAGGAATTAATTGAATATCTATTCGGGTGATGGCGTTTCTTCACTTATTCTTTTGTTTTTCTTTCTTTAGCATGCTAGGTTAGTTTTTCTTGTACTAGGAGATCGATGAACCTTGTAATATGATATTTGAATCTTTAGTTTTACATTCTTGACATTAAAACACGTTTTTGGATGTTTGAACGATTTATACGTATTTATTCCATATGATTTTTGTGCGCACATTAATTGTATGAATGTGGTGATCTATTTTATGCATTCGAAAGAAGGGAAATAGATTCGACGTAGTATAAATTGTCATAGGGTCCGATAGGGGATAGAAATATACCGCTATGCTCTATGTGAATCTTTAAGTGTTCATAAAAAGTTAATGCGTTCTTTTATGTTTGTATTCGTCATAGAAATATAGTCGAATCGCATGATAGAATAGGTTTAATATTACTCGAAAGAGATTATTAAATTTGATAGGAACATTGATTCTTCAATATTTAATCGTGTTGTCAAAGTGTAAAATTAGGATTTAAATGGATGATTGCATGGGGATTCGTGATCCTAGTACGTTTTTCTCATCTTAAGTAAATCAATTTGCATTCAATTTCATATTGCATTCTAGGATAATTTGCATTTAGTTTAAGAAATTCATTCATAATAATTTTCATAATTTAGTTTGGTTAGCATTTAATATAAAACTCATCAAAAAGTCATCTAGTTTCGGTTAAGGTCGAGATAATTAATATTGAACTACTCAATCTCTGTGGGATCGACAATCCGGACTCTAAAAGTCCACTTTACTACTTGTAACGAACCGTACACTTGCGGTGGTTTTAAATCGAACGTATTTTCGTGAACAAGTTTTTGGCGCCGTTGCCGGGGATTGAGTTTTAGTTTAATTTTAGTTATTTAGACACTAATTCGAACTTTTCTTTTTATTTTTTTTATTTTTCTACTCTAGTTTAGTTAGATAACTTATTAAACTTCGTTATTTTGACTTTTGCTAATTTTTGGGCAATTTTGGCTATTCCAGATTTGCATTCTAAGATCGACTGGAAGGGAATTGATTCCAGCTGATCCAGAAATCGAGCGTACTTTTCACCAATTGCAAAGAGCAGCTAGAATAGCACAGCAACAGCAAATGGCTAACGAACGACATAATCCAGTAATTCCGGCTAACGAGGAGGAAGCTATGGACGAAGGAAACATGCTTGTAGGGGATTTCATGATTCCCCAAATCATTCAGAGTCAGTCTAGCATTGTATACCCACCATTTGGGCAACAAAACTTCCAACTGAAGACCAACGTCATACACCTATTTCAGAATGGGCATCAGTTTTATGGGAGAGCTGAGGAAAACCCGCACACACACGTCTCTAGATTCTTGGAGATGTGCCAACACTTCAAATATCAGGGTATCTCAGATGACGCCATCCGTTTAAGGCTATTTCCACACACATTGCGTGACAAAGCACTTGAATGGCTGGATTCTCAACCGATTGCTAGTATCACAACTTGGAATGATCTTGCTCAAAAGTTCTGTACCAAGTTCTTTCCTCCAGCCAAGATTGCAAAACTAAAGCATGATATCTCTGTTTTTCGTCAAGGGGAGTATGAATCATTTGATGAGGCTTGGAACAGGTTCAAGAACATGCTTCGGAAGTGTCCACATCACGGTATCAGCAAGGGACTCCAGGTCCAATACTTTTACGCGGGACTGCTTCCGTCTTTCAAAAGTAATATTGATTCTTCATCTAATGGGTCGGTATCTACTAGGACAGTTGATGATGCACTGAAGCTATTTGAGACTGTAGCTACTACTTCAGCCATGTGGTCTTCAGAACGAGCAGTTCAGAAGAAAGCACCGGGTTTATTCGAGGTGGATACTATTTCAGCTTTGTCGGCGAAAATTGATTCACTATTCCACAAGGTTGACAGCATGTCGCAGACTGCCAATGCAGCAACTGTAAAGAAATCAAGTTGTGGGGAGTGTGGAGCTGATCACACTACCTCAAACTGTCCAATTCTCACACAAGAGGTAGAGCATGTGGATTATGTGCATTGGGGTCAACGCCAGCAGAACAACCCGAATTCTGAGACATATAATCCGGGGTGGAGAAAGCATCAAAATTTCTCGTGGAGTAATCAGAATCAAAATCAAAATCAGAATCAGAACCAGAACCAGCACAGACCACAGGGTCAATATCAGCAGCAGGAGAAGAAGCCACAGTTGGAAGAAATGTTTGGAAAATTCGTAGAAACAACTCAGCAGTACATGGAATCCAACAATCAATTCATGAAAAAGACAGAAGCCACTCTCCAAGAACAAAATTCTGCAATTAAAAATTTGGAGATTCAAATGGGACAGATGGCTCTTGCTATGACAAACAGGGCACCAGGAACTCTACCTAGCAATACAGAAGTCAATCCAAGGGAACATGCAAAGGCGATAACAACCAGAAGTGGAGTACAATTACCGGAGATTCATATCAAAAAGCCGGTTACTAATGAGGAATCAGTACCTACTTCAGATGAGGAGCTAGTGGAACAGACTGAACTCACACCAGAAGAGAATGCAAAGAAGAGTTCAGATACAACACAGGTTAAGACAACCGCTCCTGTCAATCCTTATGAGCCTCCTATTCCGTTCCCTCAAAGGTTGAAGAAGCACAAGTTGGATAAGCAATACAGTAAATTTCTTGAGGTCTTCAAGAAACTTCACATCAATATTCCATTTGCTGATGCACTTGTCCAGATGCCCAGCTATGCAAAATTTCTCAAAGACATTCTCTCCAACAAACGCAAGCTGGAAGAACATGAAACGGTGATGCTTACTGAGGAAAGCAGTGCAATGATTCAGAAAAAGCTACCACCGAAATTGAAAGATCCAGGGAGTTTTACTGTTCCTTGTTCCATTGGAAATTGTTATTTTGATAAGGCATTATGTGATTTCGGTGCAAGTATTAATTTAATGCCACTCTCTGTTTTCAGGAATCTTGGTTTGGGAGAAGCAAAGGCTACTACGGTGACTCTCCAGCTGGCAGACCGATCTCTTACTTATCCACGAGGAATTATTGAAGATGTGTTGATAAAAGTGGATAAGTTTATTTATCCAGTCGATTTTCTCATCCTCGACATGGAAGAAGATAAAGATGTCCCACTTATATTGGGGCGACCTTTCTTGGCTACTGGAGGGGCGATCATTGATGTTCAGAAAGGTCAGCTTATTTTGAGACTTGGAGAAGAACAGATTTCATTTAATGTGTTCAAGGCAATGAGATTTCCGACCGAGTCAGATAGTTGTTTTCAGATTGATGTGATTGACAGTGTAATCGAAAATAACTTCCACCTACGACACCCCACTGATGCATATGAGGCTTGCATAGCACATTCTCAATCTATCCATGCTGATTCATTGGAAATCGAGGAATGTGCAAGGATTTTGGAAGCTAATCCACCATATATGCGCAAACGCTACTTCGAGGAACTGGGATCTGGAACAACAACAGCACAACCATCTATTCAGCAACCTCCTAAGTTAGAACTCAAGCAGTTGCCATCTCACCTTCGATATGCCTATTTGGGTGAGTCTTCGACACTCCCCGTGATTGTGTCAAATTCTATCAGTAAGGTAGAAGAGGAAAGATTACTTCGGGTGCTAAGGGACAATAAAACAGCCATTGGGTGGTCTATAGCAGACATAAAGGGTATTAGTCCTTCATACTGCATGCATAAAATACTCATGGAGGAGAACTTTAAACCAAAGGTTGATGGTCAACGGCGATTGAATCCAAACATGAAAGAAGTGGTAAGAGCTGAAGTGCTGAAATTACTTGATGCAGGTATCATTTACCCTATCTCAGACAGCGCATGGATCAGTCCGATACAGGTTGTACCCAAAAAGGGAGGTATCACGGTAGTGAAGAATGAAAAGAACGAGCTAATTCCCACTAGAACGGTAACTGGATGGAGAGTTTGCATCGACTATCGCAAACTCAATGATGCTACTCGAAAGGATCACTTCCCACTTCCATTCATTGATCAGATGTTGGAAAGACTTGCAGGACACTCTCACTACTGTTTTCTGGATGGATACTCGGGGTATAATCAGATTCCAGTAGCACCGGAAGATAAAGAGAAGACTACTTTCACATGCCCCTATGGTACATTTGCATACCGTAGGATGCCTTTTGGTCTATGTAACGCACCTGCCACATTTCAGCGTTGCATGATGGCTATCTTCTCTGATATGGTTGAAAAGTTCATCGAGGTATTCATGGATGACTTTTCAGTGTTTGGCTCCTCATTTGATGATTGTCTGGAGCATTTAAGTTTAGTCCTACAACGATGTGTAGAAACAAGATTGGTGTTGAATTGGGAAAAATGCCACTTCATGGTACAAGAAGGCATCGTGTTGGGACACAGAATTTCAGCAAATGGGATTGAGGTGGATAGAGCAAAGATTCAGGTAATTGAGAAGCTACCACCGCCAACTTCAGTAAAGGGTGTTCGTAGTTTTCTTGGGCATGCTGGATTCTATAGGAGATTCATAAAAGATTTCTCAAAAATCACAAAGCCACTGTGTAACTTGTTGTTGAAAGATGCCTCATTCGAATTCACAGATGAATGTTTGACTGCATTCAATGCTTTGAAAGAGAAACTGATTTCAGCACCTGTGATAATCTCTCCAGATTGGGACTTACCGTTTGAACTAATGTGTGACGCCAGTGATCATTCAGTCGGGGCTGTACTAGGACAACGCCGAAATAAAATATTTCATGTGATTTATTATGCCAGCAAGATGTTGAATGATGCTCAGCTTAATTATGCCACTACGGAGAAGGAGCTTTTGGCTGTAGTATATGCTTTCGATAAATTTCGATCATATCTTGTGGGATCGAAGGTTATAGTCTACACAGATCACGCTGCCATCAAGTATCTAATGACAAAGCAGGACGCCAAGCCAAGACTCATTCGGTGGATTTTACTGCTACAAGAGTTTGATTTGGAGATCAGAGATAAGAAGGGGAGTGAAAACGTGGTAGCTGACCACTTATCCAGACTTGAACCCAGCGAGCAAACAGAATCTGTGGATATCAATGAGGTTTTTCCTGATGAGCAGATTTTTAGTGTGGTGGAGGCACCGTGGTATGCAGACATAGTCAACTATCTAGCAAGATCTATCACTCCACCAGATTATTCACATCACCAAAGGAAGAAATTCTTCGCTGAATTGAAGTACTACTTTTGGGAGGATCCCATTCTCTACAGGAGAGGAGCTGATCAAATCATTAGGCGGTGTGTTCCTGAGGAAGAAGTATCCAGAATTTTAGAGCAGTGTCACTCATCAGCCTATGCAGGGCATTTTGGAGCATCGAAAACAGCAGCGAAGGTCTTGCAATCAGGGTTCTACTGGCCGTCATTGTTTCGAGATGCCTTCGAGTTTGCGAAAAGGTGTGATAGGTGTCAAAGAACCGGAAATATCTCAAGGAGGAATGAGATGCCTCTTAACAGCATTCTGGAGGTTGAATTGTTTGATGTGTGGGGGATTGACTTCATGGGACCATTCCCACCTTCTTTCTCCAATCAGTACATTTTGGTTGCAGTGGATTATGTGTCCAAATGGGTAGAAGCAGTAGCATTACCAACCAACGATGCTAAGGTAGTGATTGGATTCTTGAAGAAGTATATTTTCACACGGTATGGCACACCTCGGGCTATCATAAGTGATGGTGGCAAACATTTCTGCAATCGTCACTTTGAGGCATTACTAGCAAAGTATGGCGTTCGCCACCGCATAGCTACACCGTACCATCCTCAGACCAGTGGGCAGGTTGAAGTATCCAATCGGGAACTGAAGAGAATACTTGAAGTCACAGTTAATTCCTCTCGAAAGGATTGGTCTAAAAAGCTTGACGACGCCTTGTGGGCCTACAGAACTGCTTTCAAAACACCGATAGGAATGTCTCCCTATCGCTTGGTCTTTGGGAAGGCATGTCATTTACCAGTTGAATTGGAGCATCGAGCCTATTGGGCAGTCAAAAGTCTGAATTTTGATTTGGAGGCAGCCGGTGAAAAGAGGCTACTTCAACTGAATGAAATGGATGAGTTTCGTTTGGAAGCTTATGAGAATGCCAAACTGTACAAGGAACGAACCAAAAAATGGCATGATTTAAATATTCAACGAAAGAAGTTCGAAAGTGGGCAACAGGTTCTACTTTACAATTCTAGACTCAAGTTGTTCCCAGGGAAGTTGAGGTCTAGATGGTCTGGTCCATATACAATTACACAGATTTTTCCACACGGGGCTGTGGAAATAACTCATGAAAGCAAGGGGACTTTCAAGGTAAATGGACAGAGGTTGAAACATTATTGGAGTGGTGATTTCTCCAAGGACAAATCCACCGTCCACTTCAAGCCATCGGAATGAGAATCATACGGTAAAGTCGAGCTATCGACTATAAACTAGCGCTTGTTGGGAGGCAACCCAATATTTCTTCCCTTTTATTCATTATGCTTTTTGCATTAACTTAGGAAATTTCTTCATATTTTTTGCATTTTTGGTAGCTTTTAGGTCATCGATCACATAGGTAGTTCACAAAATGTCTTGCATGGCTCACACAAGTTCTACATGTGTTTTGCACGCTTCTCGAGGTATAAAAATCATGTTTGGGGATTTTGTGATTAAAATCACGCTTTTCGAGGCAAAAACGAGCTTTTCAGTACATCTTCCGACCCAACTTGTGATTTCATGTTTAAAAAGTGGTTTTGAAAATGATTTTATGGAGTACACACACTTCACGTCGTTTAAAATGAGTTTTGACAGATTTTAGGGACGTTGGACGATCGAGGGGTATTTTTGGCAAAAAGTTGGAATTTTGAGTAAAATGGCTAAAAACAAGTTTTTATGGAGTTGAGTGAATTTTTATAATTTTTTCTACGTTGCATACACTCCTTACACTCATTTTCACTTTGTCGGCACGAGAATCGAAATTTTGGGAGTGTCGAGTGGTCGAGGGGCATTTTTGGTAAAAAGTTGAAATTTTGGGTAAAATGGTCAAAAACAAGTTTTCGAGGGGTCGAGTGCGTTTTAAAACTTTTTTATGTTGTGTACACTCATCATACCCCATTTAACTTGTTAGGCACGAATAACGAGATTTTTGATATCGGGATGTGTCGAGGGCTGAAAAATTCGAAAACTGGCAAGTTTTGGACTTCTGGTAGTCCATGCGGTCGCATGGGCTAAAAACCCATGCGGTCGCATGGGCTGACCAGAACTTTAGAAAGTTCGGGGTTTTGATCCATGCGGTCGCATGGATTTGCACCATGCGGCCGCATGGTGTTAATTTAAAAAAAAAAAATTTTGCCCGGTTTTTAAACATAACCGAGACACACCACAATCACTCCCGGTATTCCTCGCCTCTCTCTCGCACGTATCACGCCGAATCAACTCCAACTCTCATCTTCTCTCCCACAAACCGAACTTGACGCATTCTAATCGACCATCTTCCATCTTCATCACTTCATCACTTCATCTACCTCACTCTAATTCGAAGTAAAGGTATGTTCTTGATCTCTCAACCCTAGCTCCTTCAATTCATATGATATGTTGCTCGATTTTACATGTTTAATGTTTGAGGAGTATGGGAATTAGGTAGTTATGGATTTGTGTTGAGTTTGTGTAGTGCAAAACTTGGTTTTAATTCAATACCCACATTCATGCCATTTATGAAGAACTTTCATTGCATCCTACATGTTTGATGAAATGCCACAATGACCACTCTCGAGCATTATCATAATCTCTGCAATTGGGGCTGATTACACTCATATTGTGATGTGTCTTGCGTGTCTTATTATGCGAAATTGGGAAGTTATCACACACACACCACACGTGCAACACTTAGGCACAATTATGACTAGGTTTCACATTTCACGTCACCAACTTCGGTCATCCTGTTCTATATCCAAACGACATCCGAATGTTCCAAATTTTTGGTATGTTGTAGTACATGTTGCACTCTTTCATATGCTCGGATGATGCTCGGTAAATTTCTATTTTTTCTCGACGGTAAATGGGGTCGAACATGCCAAGTACAACATGCACCACTTTTGGAAATTTGATAACTTAGGTTCTAAATGGGTTAAACATCACTTGTTCCACCTTATGTGTTCATATATATGCATTGTTACCCATTTTAACACCCGTGGCTCGGTCATGTCACTCCATGTCACCTCATGTTACACCATGCCTAGATTCGCGTCACTCGTGTCACCTACTTTGTCCACATGTTTCTATACCCATATGGCATCCAACTGAACTGCATTTTGGATATGTGCTAGAATAGATTGCTTACTTTCATATGCCCGGACGTTGCTCGGGAAAAATTCGATTTTTCTCGACGGTGTCCGTAGGTGAAAGTCCTTAGTCGAGCATGGGTGATGTTTTGAGAAATGCTTACATTACACTTCTATTTGGGTTCTATGCTATATGTTGACATATTTTAATGACATAGCCCACATTTTTCACGCTTTCTCACAGATTATGGCACTATAACCTCACTTTTGATACTTTGTGCACTCTATACCTACGTACATGCTTTGAAGCAAGTTTGGGGGGTTTATGTGTTTCTACCTCCATCTCCACTATAGTTGCATCGACCTTGCTCTAACTCTTGCTATTGATTTCTGCAGGATGCCACCAAAAAGGACTTCCAAGGGAAAGGAGAAGGCTGGCTCCACATCCGGTACTAGGGACTCTGCGACCGGTTTCAGGAGATTTCTAAACTCCGAAACCTCTACTCGTTATTCCGATATTATAAGCCATTGGGCTATCATCCCAGAAAGACCGGTGAGACTCGCAGACTTCCCTGCTATTGAGCTTGGGACCCTGATTCAGAATTGTGGATGGGATAAGTTGATAGAAAGGCCACATCCAGTCTATGAAAGCCTAGCCCGGGAATTTTATGCGAACTTCAACAATGAGATTGATACACCGGGCTCTTCACACCCCCATCAGACATGGGTGCGGGGGACAGTGGATTATGTTCTCCCCCGAGGTTATTCATCGATATTATCAGCTCACTTGGGACAATGTAGTCCCTATCCCTCTGGATTTCTACTTTCCTGAGGTAGCGGAGGTACTGCTAGGGCGGGCGAATGCATGGCCTCTACAGACTCCTGTCTGGCACCAGAATGAGCTTACACCATCCATAGCCATCCTATGGCTATTCATGTGCCACAATATAGAGCCGACTTCTCACCGCACCACATTTCCTGATCCTACAGCCGGCTTTATATATCATTTGGTTCGGGGGAACAAAATAGATCTCGCCACGTACATATATAATCAGATACACACATTGGGTACATGGGCGGATCGACGTTGCTCCTTGATATTCCCGAGTCTGATTAGTGGCATCTGCAGAGCAGCAGGTGTGCCCATCCCATCCGGGGAGCTTCCGGAGAAGCCGAGTCCCTTTATCAAGCTTACTACATGGGAGGCTCAGGAGCGATCGCGGGAAGCACGACGGGTGCGATTGGAGGAGGCACGGAGACGACAGCAGCAGGCTGTCCATGATGAGGGGGCACCTGAGGATGCTGATATGCCTCAGGTCGCAGCACCACATCCACCGCCACCCCCGGCGAGGTCGACACACAGATTTTGAGGCAGATGTTTGCCACAATGACAGGATCGAGTCGGGATATCCAGAGCCTCCAGCAGGCATTCGGCGGTCTGAGCACAGAGATGCGGCGGGTTAGTGAGCGCATGGATACTACCCATGCTTTTTGCGACGAGTTCACATCTAGAGACCCTTGCATCTAGGAGGGCAGTTGAGGGGGTGAGTGACCGACTCAGTTTATACTCTGGTCGGATGGACACCCTCCAGCTACGCACAGACTCGATAGCTGCAGAGGTGCATGAGCAGACTGCTTTACTTCGAGATATTTTTGGCTCGTCTACCACCGCCACCACCGACAGATGATGCAGCGGGCCCGAGTTTTTTCCCACCATCTTCCCCCACCACCGCCATATTGATCAGGGGAGTATCTACTAACCTTCCATATTTTTGGTTCTGTATAAAACTTTGTCCTTCAAATTCTGTATTCAATCTTACACTCTACACATTGGGGGCAATGTTTTGTATAAGTTTTGGGGGGTGGTTGAATTTGTAGAACAAACTTAAGGATTCAGTACTTGTATTGAATTATGCATCACTTATTCGTTGTTCATCGATATTTTTCTTCTTTTGCTTGCTTGTTTACTGCTTTTGTGTGTTTGTGTGTTCGTAAAAAAAAAAAAAAAAAAAAAAAAAAAAAAAAAAAAAAAAATTTCGTTTTTGACATTCTGTTTTAGTATCTGTTCAGTTAGTTCAATTTGTGTGCTTGTGTGGGTTTAATAGCCTTGCCGGCAATGATGTGAATAGTGGAATAGGTATGAACTGTGGATAGTGGAAATTGTGCATGTCTAGATTAGCCAATGCTTATGTATGTGATACTTGACATTTCTTGCGCACGAAACTCATGTTTGACATGTTAAGTTGATGATTGAGTTCAGTTTTTATAGGAGATCAGAACATGATAGGTTACACCTGAATTACCTCCTATATGCTTAAAAATATTCCATTGTTTTAGTGGTTTGGAGGACTAGTTATTGCAAGGGAACATTGAGATGAGTAGAGATTCCATGCATGAAAATTGAGTTGTGTGGATTGTGTAAACTGATGAGACAAAAATGAGGCGAAAGCCTGAAATCAGGGGTTGGTTCTTGAAACTAAGTGTCTAAAAAATAGGGGTTTACATAAATTTTTGTGAGGAAAACACTCTTTTCAAGCCTTTATGACTCGAGCAATTAAGCCTGAAAGGATGAATAAAAATCTGGTGCCCTAAAATCAACTGATTTGGGAGTCATCGGCCTAAAGCTCGATACAGGGGTCATATAGAAAGCAAGAGGGAAAGAGTCAAAAGAAAAGAGAGAAAACACATTTCTCGAGCCTTTATAACTTGAGCAAGTAAGCCTGTAAGGGTGAATATAAACCTGGTGCCCTAAAATCAACTGATTTGGGGAGTCATCGGCCTAAAGCTTGATACATGGGTTATATAGAAAGCAAATGAGAATGTGTTTGCAAAGAAAAAAAATAGAGTGAGAAAAGTGCCCCAAGACATTTAGTTGATGGAATTATACCTTTGATGTAAGGCAAGTAACTTAGTTGAGTTTTAGAGGTTGAAACAATCAAAGAAATAGGAGAATCTCTGCTTGTTGAAGTGTAAACTTGTGATTGCGAAACCTATCCAAACTAAGAGAGGGTGAGAATTTAAGTTAACCAGATCTCAAGTATAGAACACACCCCCGGAAAAAGTGAGTAAAAGAATAAGTTTGGGGGGTGTGTATCTCTCGAGCGAAGAAAGGAAAAATTTGACTACTGTAGGTCGGGAGTTGAGTCCATCAGAAACTGAGCATGTTTGCATGAGTATACACACACACACACGTCAGGTTGCATATTATAAGTGGAGGTTGATTTGATTGTGCACTGTTGATACTGTTCATTATGTTATTACCAACTTCTAATTCTGAGACACGGCAGGTTGTTGAACCATGTTTTGTTTAGAGTTAAGTCACCACCTTGTTTGAGGACAAACAATAGTTCAAGTTTGGGGGGTTTGATAAGTGCGTTTTACGCACTTATTTAGGTCACAAAACATGGACAATTGATTGCTATTATGTTGAAATATGGCTTAATTCTATGTAAATTGTGTTTGCAGGACTATATCGATGGAAACAACGATAAGTGAGTGAAAATGAGCAAGAAAGGACTGAAATGGAAGAAAATCAAAGTCCAGGGACTAAGATGCAATTAGTCGAAAGTTGACTCGAAATCCAAATCAAGAACGAAAAAGAACTAAATACGAGATGGACGAAGTCAATGAGTGTTAGAAAGAAAAAGAATGAAGAAAATAAGCCAAAATGAGGAAGAACGGAGTTCGGGGGGCCAAAACGACAAAGTTGGAAACTGATTGTACCATGCGGCCGCATGGTGCAATGAGCCATGCGGTCGCATGGCTTCGTCAGAACTAGTTCAAGTTCCAGCATTTGAACCATGCGGTCGCATGGTTTATAACCATGCGGTCGCATGGTTATTTTCGACGCGGAAAATTCTGGTTTCCGTTTTTAAGTAAAACTCTTAAGGAAACTAATTGGGGACGACTTTAAAACCCTAAACTCGACCAGAAAAAGGGGGCTACGCACTTTTAGGAGATAATTTTGACATTGGAGAGCAAGAACAAGGGGAATAACGCGAAGATTCATCAAGCACTTCAAGGAATTAATTGAATATCTATTCGGGTGATGGCGTTTCTTCACTTATTCTTTTGTTTTTCTTTCTTTAGCATGCTAGGTTAGTTTTTCTTGTACTAGGAGATCGATGAACCTTGTAATATGATATTTGAAATCTTTAGTTTTACATTCTTGACATTAAAACACGTTTTTGGATGTTTGAACGATTTATACGTATTTATTCCATATGATTTTTGTGCGCACATTAATTGTATGAATGTGGTGATCTATTTTATGCATTCGAAAGAAGGGAAATAGATTCGACGTAGTATAAATTGTCATAGGGTCCGATAGGGGATAGAAATATACCGCTATGCTCTATGTGAATCTTTAAGTGTTCATAAAAAGTTAATGCGTTCTTTTATGTTTGTATTCGTCATAGAAATATAGTCGAATCGCATGATAGAATAGGTTTAATATTACTCGAAAGAGATTATTAAATTTGATAGGAACATTGATTCTTCAATATTTAATCGTGTTGTCAAAGTGTAAAATTAGGATTTAAATGGATGATTGCATGGGGATTCGTGATCCTAGTACGTTTTTCTCATCTTAAGTAAATCAATTTGCATTCAATTTCATATTGCATTCTAGGATAATTTGCATTTAGTTTAAGAAATTCATTCATAATAATTTTCATAATTTAGTTTGGTTAGCATTTAATATAAAACTCATCAAAAAGTCATCTAGTTTCGGTTAAGGTCGAGATAATTAATATTGAACTACTCAATCTCTGTGGGATCGACAATCCGGACTCTAAAAGTCCACTTTACTACTTGTAACGAACCGTACACTTGCGGTGGTTTTAAATCGAACGTATTTTCGTGAACAAGTTTTGTTGTTTATTCACTTGGTGGAATTAATCATATTTTTACTTATTTTTTAGATGGTTTGTGTGATAAATTGATAATCCATATAGAATCATTGATGATAACCCTTATTGTGTTTTTCATTTCCCTTCTGCATGTACTAGATTTTTCAAATCTCAAGTGGACAGGACACTCACATTTCTAAATTTCTACCTAACCCTGAATATATTTTTAGGTAAGAAGAGGTTGTACAAGTCGTACACTAATATAATTAAGGAGCGATGAGATAAACATCTTCGTCTTAGCTTACATGCAACAACTTATTTTTTTAATCCTGCCTTCATTTATGAAGAAGGATTTTGTCAAAACGTAGAAGTCATGCAAGGTCTATTCAATTTGCTTGAAATCAAAAGCATTTGTGGTGATGAGACAAAAGCAATGGCAAAGATAAGGATGTATCGAGAATGTGAAGGAAGTTTTGGAAGACAATCTGCATGCAATACTAGAAAATCATTACAACCCGGTGAGAATTTTTATTTAGTTATTTATTGTTTATCTTTAATAGTTCTTAACGCTTAAAACTAATTTTATTAAATTATGCAGATGAATGGTGGAAATTGTGTGGATCTAGTGCTCCTACTTTGCAAAAGATAGCTCTTCCAATTCTTGGTCAAACGGCTTCTTCTTCGGGATGTGAAAGGAATTGGAGTGTTTTTGAACGTATTCACACGAAAAAAAGAAATAGATTGGAGCATCAAAGACTCAACGATCTTGTATATGTTACGTATAATAAGTACCAAAAAAATATTAGGCGACATAAAATTTCGTAAATATAAAAAGCATGACAAATAATAAAGATTGTCGTAAAAATATGATGGAAGCATGGCGCCAAAATATTTTTTGGTTAGATACTTGTGAAGACAAACTTTATTTATTGTAATAAAGTGTGTTTGATGCAATAGGGTCCATTTTTTACGACAAGAATTATTGTTGCAAAAAAATCTAGGCATGGAGGGAAAAAAATTGCGACACCTATATTTGTCATTGCTCTATATTGTAGGGATGTTGAAAAATCATGGCATTCATATTTGTTGCCTAATAGTCTTTGTGATGAATATTTGTGGATTGATTTGTACACTTTCGGAACCTGAAGAGGATCAATTTTAGATGACTTTGGAGATTCGGGGACTAATGTGAACGTCTTTGGTAACTAAAATATTTTTATATTTATTTTATTTTCGTACTATTACATAACATCCTTCTAATTTATTTTTTAATGACAATTTATTATTTTTCCCTTTTCTACGTAGATTCCAATACAAATGATGCATCTACTGAGAATTAATAAGAGATTGAGGATTATTACGACATTCTCTTCACAAGCTTTGGCATTACGATTTTAAGACAATAGTACAATTTTTTTTATATACTTTGGAATCATTTCTGTTTGATTAATTGTACATTGAAGCACTCTTTTTATTAAGTCATGAGATATTTTGAATGAGTAAGTTATATTTTCTTCAGAAATCGTTTTCATCCTCCTTGATATTCAAATTAGAGCTTTAATCATAAAGCTTTTGAACCATAATATTCGAACAGTGACATCAGAGCCTTCATGATCTTATAAAAGGGCAGAAAAAGCTAAAAAAATGAAGAAAAAAAACCAGTAAGTAGTGAGCAAATTCATAAGATTGAAGAAATGAGCAAATACGGTATGTAAAGCATATACGATAAGAGAGGAAGTGAGCATATCCTGTATGCAAGTGAAAATCTGGTTAGTGGAATGCATATCCAGTAGGTGTATTGCATATATGGTAAGCTCATTTTTTTCAAAATTCGGTATGTGTTTAAGAAATCGATATGCCTTGTGAAATACGGTAAGCAGTGAGATTCTGTGAGGAAAGATGAAACCTGGTTAGCTCATGTTCTTGCAAATACGTTAAGTCAGTGCCAAATCCGATATGTTGTGAAATCCGGTAGGCAAAGTGTAAATTTGTCTGTGGTTGATTCAAAAGTAATAGAATTGTCAACTAGGATATAGAGTTGCGGCCATCGGTGCTTGGATCAAATGAAAAACAAAAAACTTCAAGCTTGTAATCACCAAAAGAACAGTTTCAAACATTAAAAAGAATGTATTGATATTTCCAACAAAAATGTCAAGGAAGAGTGTTAAAGTTAGTCATGTGACATTTTGTTATCACTTAACAAATTTTTGTAGTTTTATTTAGTTACATATTTTGGTTGATGTCTAACTTATTTTAATATATAAAAGTTAAACAAGTATAGTAAAGTACAAGCTATTGTATTGTCTAGGTATGGGTTAGGGATAGTTGGTAGCATGGGTGATAGAATAATTGGTAAAAATATCTTGTAAATTGGTTATATATAGAACCATGTAATACCATATTTATTAGAAGAAAATGTTGAATGAAATTGTTATATGAAAATCTTTTTTTCTCCTCTGTTTTGTTCTAAAAGACAGTAGAATTTTTTGTTCAAATAAGGTAAGTTCAGAAACCGTTCTTTTTCTCCTCTTTGATATTCAAATTAGAGCTTTAATCATAAAGTTTTCGAATCAAAATATTCCAACGGAATACTTTATGTTCAATACCTCATACAACACATGCACATCATAATCAATTTTTGTTTTATTATTATTTTTTTGTATTAAAAACCTTACAGGTGGCTTTTTCATATATAGATTATGGTGAGACTTAAACTCGTCATTTACCTGTATTATAATATCTTCGTAAAATGACCCTGAAGAAGAAATTCTCAAGTTTTATTTTTTTGGCTAACAATATAAATTACTTATTTGAAAAAAAGTTTAGATATGAAATACATTAGTTATTTCCGGCTCATTGTTCAATATGAAATTCACAAGTACACTCATCATTCATCTCTTGAGTTTCAATCACCTCCGCTAGATCAATTCCACGTAGCTCTATTATGTTATCCGTACTAAACTACATTATGTACACGTGTAAGCTATTAGACGTAAAAGAATTATTTTACGTTCAATACGTCATACACATGCAGATCATATTCATTTCTTTATATTCCATAAATGGATTGCAGTAAAACTTAACTCATCATAACTCCATCCTATGACTGCTTCATTAAACCACGAAAAGAATTAATTAGTTTCATTTTATGTTGCATCAACCAGTTTCCTTCCAAATGGAATAATAATGATAAAATTGGCTATAAAACTTAAAACTTGCATCCATCCAGAAATAATCCCAAACAAGAAACCCTATTCAATTCCAAAAGCAATAACACACATAAAATTCAATCCCTTCATAGTACTACAGAATAAGCACACAAATTTGAAAATACCATCCACAAATCCAGATAGAAAGTGCCCAAAAAGTACTACTCCAAGCACTTTCATCTGAATAAAACATAAACAAGTAAACTGTTATTCACAGTCACATAGAGCCAGCTAAAAAGTTATGATAATTTCACGAACATAAATGCCCACAAAATGTAAAACGAGAAGATGCCTTCTTTCTTCATGCGGTATTCATTTCATTCATGGCTTCAAACGAACCCACTCGTACCTGCCTTCCAATGGAACATCATTTACTATATCATAGTTGTACCTGAAAATAATGTAAAACCAATCAATCAAATCAAAATTTATTACTCTGTTTCCATTTCAAGTAATTCAACAAGTGGATCATGAATGCTAAATTAAGCATTTTAGCTGATGATTCTTATCATGCCCGGAGAAATATAATAATTTGTATTTTGTACTCACTTTTCAGCGAATCGCTGTTGCTGGTACTTTTCTTCTTCAGCAAAGAACTCTTCCAGCTCCTTCGCCGATGGCGTTTTACCATCCGCCGCTGAAATAATCCGGCGAGGATTCGTCGGAGAGGATGGCTTCTTCTTCTTTGATTGGGGCGAAAACACCATTAATGATTTTTCCGAGTCTCCGTAGAGTTCTCTTGTTGGAGACGTTTCTCTGCTAAAATAAAATGAAATAAAAAAGAAAACAAATAGTGATACATGCATATATATATATATACATGCATAGTTTCAGAAAATGAAACAGTGAAAATTAAACTAAATTAAAAGAGTTAATAAATATATTTTAATTTCATTTGTTTACCTGGAAACGTTGTTGTTGGGCACGGAAATTTCAGTTTCATATCCTTCAGTCTGAAATAAACATTAAATTTATAAAAAAATGTAAAATCAACTTACAACCAGCACACAAAGCTTGACGAAAGAAAAAAGTTAAAAACTATTTCTTAGAACATAACGAATCTGAAAATGAGTTTGAAATGAAGTTTGAATTTTCACCTTCAGATCTGTTGATCTCAGATTCTCTTTCACGAAGCCGCTTGACTCGTGATCCTTGGAGCAGTAGGAGGTCTCAAAAATCGCCGGCGACACCAAATTCACCTCATGGTTTTCAAACTGACTGGAGTCAGTTTGAAGCTTTCTTTTCTTGCCGGAGCTTCCATTGGTAACCACCGCCATAGCTTTATTCTCCGCTTCTCCTTCCATGACTTTCTCACTCTTGCATTTCCTCAGTTCCTCATCCATCTCTCTCTCTCTCTCTCTCTCTCTCTCTCACACACACACACACATATACATGTATGTATGAATATAGCTGGCCAGGTGCTTTATATACAAGTATTGGTGTCGATAATGTGAGTTCGGTAGGATTTGATTCAAAAGCGACTGGAAAAGTTGAGACCTTCTCTTCTACAGTTTTACTTTTTAAATCTAAATGGTTTAAAATTTATGCTGGCGAATGTGTTTAAAAAGTTGCACATCGATAAAATTAATTGTTAATTTTAACTTAAATTTTAACCTCAACCAAATATGGACATAATCTCTTTAGATATTTTGTAATTTTTCTTTCATTATATGCGACCCAAGAAAAAAAAATAAAGAATGAAACGTACTAGCAAAGTCATCGCAGTCCACAAAGAAATTTCTTATCAAATATTAGGAAGTAATATTAGATGAAATTGGGCACGACTATGAACAAGATTTTAGTTTTCTTCAACTCTATTTAGTAATTATATTCTACGTACTGGTCGAGTATATTTTAAAATAGTGCAAACCCATTAATATATAAAGTTTGAATTTTATGCATGTCAAAGTGAGCTTGAAGGAAACGTTATTGAGAGCCTATATTGTAGAAAGTGTCCAACATTGAAGTTTCAATGATCTTTAAATAAATTTTGAGTGTATAATGTTAACCATCAAAAAGCGAAAATATATAATAATTCTTGTATTGTATACTTTTCTTTCCATATTGGAGATAAGTGTTCAATGTTCTTACAAGAGGGAATCATAATTGAATAATGCTGCAGGGCAGCACCCCCTCCAATTGGAGAGAGCCATGTGGCGTCGTGGAAACATGCCTATCATTGACCCTGTTTTCCTAGCAAAACCCTAATTGGTCGCTGAGTCAACCTTCTATCAAATCAAGATGATAAAAAGAAACTTTTCGGTGCATATATTATGATGACACTAAAGTAAAGAGCAATTTAGTAAATTTGGAAAGCTTAGTAGTTAGAACACAAATTGAATAATCGAATAAAGTCACCTTTTTCTTTTCAATTTGTGCTTGACACGCCAATATACATTTAGTGAATTGATGATCACGTCGCATCAACCTCGGAGAATTGTCATTTCGTAAAAATTTTAGTGTATAATGTTAAATGGTTTTGCTATTCGTTCAGGGCTACATGAGCCTTGGACGAACGACAGACACCTAGCCAATAGGAGGGCGTCACATGCGCTCCCTAGAGTGACAGGTAGTAAAACCCAATGCTAACTATAAAATGGTGTAAACACACAACTTTGGTACTAATAATCAAATTACATTGAAACAAGGATCAATTCAACCTAACACCTTTGAAGTTGAATCGATCTTCCGTTCCCCCCACAAAATATATATATATATATATATATATATATATATATATATATATATATATATATATATATTAATAAAGTCTTAAAAGTCCCATTTTAATTTTTCACAATATATGTCATTCTTTCTAAATTTAATGCATGTTAAACAAAGTTCAAATTATTATTTTGATTAAGCTAGTTAAACATATTTTTAGGGCAATTATATTACGATCACATATTTTTTCCAAGTTACACCACAGTTTTAATTAATATTTTAATTTACTTAAATGATCCTAAGTAAAATTACTTAAATAAGCCCAATATTATCCCTGAATATTTCAACAATCTAGGGCTTGTGCCTCCTCGAGGCATTCTTTTACGTGGATTCACTAGTGTTGTTTGTTATGAAATTGACGAAAGATTATGATAATAATTAAATAAACAATCAAGCAATTAACACCAAAATTTAAGTGAAAAACCCAAAATGAGAAAAACTACCAGTAGATGAGGATAATTTCACTATAATCAATAACAAATGTGTTTACAACAAGATCCAATACACTCAATTAAGATCTAAAGCTCTTGATATGTTGTATATCTATTATTGAGATAATAAACGTCGAATCATATATATATATATATATATATATATATATATATATATATATATATGAAACCCTAAAATCAAGTTGTAAATTAATAGGAGTCCAAAACGCGTTGAAATGTGAAATCTCGGGAAATACCGTCGGTCGAGCGACAGGCGAGCAAGAGTGGGTGACAGCTCCCTATTCCAATCGCTTGAGCTTTCTCACTACTGAAAAATAATGTATTTTTTTCTTCATTTTCAGTTTTTATTGGATTAAAACTATAATTGTAAATGTGTTGTGCTATATTTATTGTAAACATATATTAATTGTGGTGTGCTTATAATGTGGTGCAGTAAATTAAATTTGTTGTGGTAATATTATTACCCATTTTTATCCAAAAATTTCGTAGGATCCACAACTAATATTCACATATCTATCCGTTATGTAGGACCCACGATTTATAATAACTTAAAAATACTCTAAGCATTTAATTTTCACAGCTAATATTAACTTAATAACACTCAAAGCATTTAATAGAGATCTCAGGGGCAAAATAGGAAATATACAAATGTATGGACCTGACTATATGGAGATTTTAATACGGGGACATGATGCCCGTTACGAGAAATTCAAACGTTGTGAGGATTATTTTGCTTGTTACAAATGGTGTAATAGAAATCAATTGTCACAATTTCATGTCATTTGTTATGTTTTCAAATTTTTAAACAAAGTCTTAATGTTTGGCTAATTTTTCACTTGCCAATAATTTCACATATTTTTCTTTGATAAACAAGAATAGTATTAAAACATAATTTGTGCAGTCAAAATTAGTAATTTTATGCTTTATGGTGGGATTTGCTTAATCTTGAGCTACAATACAACCAAACTATTAGGCTTAATTATGGTTTGTAACAAAATTTCAAGTAATACATGCCATTTTCGCTAAGCTTGCACTTTTTCTTATTTAAAATTCTTCGTCATTGGTAAATTTCAGGCACCATAACATTCGGTCGAAATCTTACGTTAAGGTGCACAATGCTTAAAAATACAACTTTAGCCCATGACAACATGCTCTAATCTACTCGAGATAAATGAACAAGAAGTTGAGATCAAGACCATTTTTCACATACTTTCTATAGCAGTTTGAATAGATAAATTAAAGCTATAATGAATGTCACAAAATATAGTTGTCACACATGTTGGACTTAAATATAATTTGATTTTAAAATTTAAACTCAATTTAGTCGAGCCTACTTTTGTACTAGACATAACGCTAAACCTAACCATTCTAGCTTGCAAATGTCAAGATGCAAAAGCACAATTATTACAATTTTTCGATTTTAATGCTACATTAATTTACTTGATTGTTTCATCTAACACACTTTAAAATGTCTTTGAACGTGAATGGTAGTACTGCCAGAAGATTAAAGGGGTTCTTTACCAAATATAGTTTGATTTTTGCAAACAATAAATGAGATTTCTGATTGTTCAGTGCAGTTCATTTTTCTTTAACATGAGAAGTCATCAAGATTGTACCATTGGTCCGTTACATTGTGATATTCTTATGGATAGTAATATTTAGCACCACTGATATTTAATATTAATAGTACTTGTGTCATTAAATTATAGGTTCAATTAAATACAATGATTTATAACTCATTTATTAGAACATATGAGATATTGACACTTAAATTGGCGTTCAATGTCAATTGTGTTAGATAGCATTTTTCTATTATTTGATATCCCATCCTAACCCTCATGCCCCGGTGGGCCCCTACCCCCATAGTGACTGCCACGTGGTTAAGATAAGCCAACTGGCTTAGTTAATAATCACACTTCTAATGTGGTGCCTGTTTTAGGATAAGTGTTAAGGTGGGCCTAGTCATCCAGATATGAAAACGAGAAATGTGATGCCCAGATTTTGGGTAAGTGTTAAGGTGAATCAAGTATCGAGTAGTCCGAATTTAAAATGTGACGACTGACATAGAGACAAATAGATCTACATAGGTATTTATAAAGAATCACGTAAAATGTTCGTCTATATATCTTATCTAGTTGGACTTCATTATTTTTTATTGATTCCCCTATCTTGTCAGACTAGAGTTGTTTACACTCACAATGGACTTGATAGACCCAAACAAGACACTTTCAAGAACCCAGTAAGATTTCACTTGGTTAAGACAGAATAAATGAATTGAGGAATGGGCACATTGCCAAGTTTAGGTGAAATTCAATCCTCCGACATTTAAAAATCCAACAACTCAAGACTTCATAGTTTACTTGATAAGTATGATCGTTACACTTATTTAAGTAATTGAAAGTGAATATTTGGAGAGTGCTTTCGGAGAATGATGTGTAAATTTCATCTTTTAGGAAGAACTCGATATTGAACGGTTTTTGAAGAAAATGAATGAAAATGGACGAAAAGGACATGACTTTTGTACAAAATAGAGAATGGGGATTAACATGGCATGAATGGAAAGATAAATGGCTGAGTTGCAATTGGAAGGAACATGAGCTGAAGATAGAGATGAATTGAGGACCAAAATATAAATGATCTCAAAGTTGAACCTTACGCTTGCAAGGTTAAAAGAGAGATTTATAGTATGCAATGTGATTGTGTCTTACGATCGCAACCTTTGTTACCATGTGATCATATGGTACAAAATCCAGGCACAAGATTTTTTTCCTTTTCAATGTCAATCTCTTCATGGAAAGCAACTCTTCACTGTTTTATCCTAAGTTTGGAGGTCGCCAAGTTCACTATTCTTCATATCATAACGTGGAGAAGAAGACAAACGCTACAAACATCAAAGCTTGAATATCTAAAACTGGAATTGAAGATCAAAAGCAAGAAAAATCAAATTATACTAAATTCAAGAAATTCTAGGGACGTGAAATTAATTCTTCATCTTCTCTTTGCAACTATATTTTTCGGGTGATAAATAATCAATACTTTTGTTGTGTTTGCAAATGTAGCATTTTAGGCTAAATCCATCTAGTTTTGGGATGATGATGATGTTGGAATAATTGTTTGTCTTATGCAATCATAATATGTAATGTTGTGATTTTAATGTTTTTCTAGGTATTCAAATTTGATATAGGGATATTGGATCGCATTTAGAAATAAGTTTATCTTTGCGCGATAGAAATTGTTGAATAAAAGAAAATTATCGATTGTCAATTTAACACACTTTTCTCACATATAACGTTTCTAAAATCTTCTTCACGTGAGTTTAAGTAGTATTTAGTAGTTAACACAAAACACTCGACTCATCAATTGTGTTTGTCACTTTCGTATTATATCGTGAATGATACAATTCAAATTAAAGTCTATTCATCTTGGGAATGATACTCCAAACTCAGTAAAAAGTATTACTTGTAAGCGATCTCGTACGCTTGAAATTTTATTGAACAAAAAAAATTATATATATGTCACTTAGCGAAATTCAATTTATAATATCTTGTATGAAAATTTTACCAATAAGTGATATTTTATTTATAAGTAATTTTTTATATATAAGTTAATTTTCAATTTTTAACTTAAAAGGTGAAATATTTAATTATTAATAAAATTTTAAGTTACAATAACTTTTTACTTATAAGTAAATTTACATTGTAGGTTAATTTTGTGCTTTTAAATAATTATTTACAAATAAGTGAATTTTTCTCATAATTAAATTTTTATATTTTATAAGAGATATTTTGTCTTATTAATAGTACTAGTATGGATCGTGCATTACACGGTCATCGTTATAATTTTACAAGTTATTTTTTAAAAAAGATAAATTATTTTAGAACATCTAAATATTAAAATATGTGAACTGATTAATGTATTTTATGTTATTAACGATACAAAATTATCTTGTAAATTGACTTTCGTGAAATAGCAGAGGTGATCAGCAAAATAATGTATAGAAATGGGACACACAAGTAATTGTAAACCAGCCTTTCATCAAATGGCTGCAACGATCGATCCAAAGAAAAGCATTGTTACCTTGAGAACAGTTTTATAGAGATTAGCATTTTCTTTTTCAATTTGAAAGATTTCTTCTCTAATTTAAATAAGAGTATAATTGTGAAAGTTTTAACATCTCCCAAAAGTTTTTATCCAAAAATGATCACGTTGCTTAGATTGGAGAAAAGTAATGTCTTACATTTCCTAAAGAGGTGTTGACATTACACAGGGAAACAATGGAAAGTAATTTATAAAATGATGACAGTAAACAGAAATTAAGGGGAAGAAAGATTGAAAATGCAAAATCTAATCTCGAAAGGGAAAAAATAAGATGTATACTAATGCTGACTTGATAAAAAAGGAAAAATAAGATTATACTTTCAAGAAATTTCGCATTTTGCTCTGTCTTGATAATCAATTCGTGAAATGATTGGAATCAAATCCCAACTATAGAAACCAAAAAAATAAAAATAAATGAAAGATAAAATACAAACATTTTTTTAATATATAAACGTGCAAAATAAACCAATGCTAACTGAAAAAAATCCATAAAATACCAATTGAAAAAAGAAAAGATAAATTATTTTAATAAAAGAATTATAAACAATGATCCGTTCTTAAATAATATCCCAGCCTATGAACCAATTAAAATAAATAGCATTTGACAAACAAGCAAATACATCTCTTGTCAAAAATCACACAACTTTTTTACATTTCATAAAAGACATGTAACTTTTCTTTTCTTTTTTCCATGATAAACGTCAAAACAACAATAAAAGAAGGCAAAACCTACTCATCCATTCTACACAAAATTTAACTTTTCTAAATTCTTCAGAACATAATATTTTTTTATTTTTTTTTTACTTTTTTACAAAGTAAATTTACTTTTCGTAAAAACACAAATATCTTCTATTTTCCCCAAGCAAAAAAAAAAAAAACAATAGAAAGAATGCATAGTCTATCCATCAATTGTGCAATTCTACTCATATTAAACTCTTCTATATTCTACATACATAATAAAAAAATTCTTCTTAAAATTAAATATATATTTTTTGCCACAAAGGTATATCCTTTCCCTTAACACGTATATTTTCTCTTTTCCCAAGTCTATAACTCAAGTTGAGAGAACATAGAAGATGCTCCGCATCACAAACTGAACATATAACCTGTAAAATAAGTTAGCGTGTCCATCCAAGTTAACAAAATTTCAAGAACATAATAATCTAATACAAATGAGCAAAGAACAAAGATGTGAACAATGTACTTGTTTTACATCACAACGCACCAATTCATGCCGATCAAAAATGTTTGGCAACAAACTTTGTTGATATAGAGTCAAAGAAATATAAATCAATCTAATAAAAAGAAATAGAATAGACATAACTGATTTGGTGTGTTGAAATAATCACTTAGTAGTTCAAATAAATCAAATAAACAGCAAGGAGCTCGAATATTGCATCTTGTTCTGTAATGATTGCACCTACAATAGTTTCAGATAATTAGAAAGTTATCAATTTTATGCAAGAAAAAATCAAAATCATCTTAGAGATTAAAGATATGAAACTTCGTTTAAACACAACAAAGATTGAAACTATATTCATATATACAAAAAAAAAAAAAAAAAAATTCCAAGAACACTATATTAATCGTGGGAAGAAAAAAAAAAGAAATAGCAAAACACATGCTATGTCCAATTTTTGATCTAAATGAAGGCACTTAGCCCCAGTTTGACTCTAATTTTTCAAAGAACTAATTTTTTCTCAAATTCATTTTCAATCATACATTCTCTCAAATGACTTAATTTTGCACGTAAACTATAAAAAAAAAAAAAAAAAATCTTACTTTGTAAGTGAACATTTTCCAAAAAAAATAACTATTACAAAACTCATTTTCACAACAAAATGGAGCCCAAACAGGGGGTTATTATCATTAACAATCACAAGAATGTAATAGAACAAGGGATCAAAGGAGACATCAATAACATATGTTACTACAAATATTTTATTCCACTTGTGAAGAAACGATCCTTGCGGATCGAGAATTTTCTTCCTAGATCCCGCATATTCGGCCTGAAACCTATCCAGCGAGAACGATTTCAGACTTTCAGTCCTTTTGTAAAACTTTTAGTTCTTTCAAAACCATTTTCCAACCCTCTATGGAATTTGTCGTTGCAAGTACAACGTTTATCTAGGTTTGGCTGGTCGAACTCCATCTTTGGTAGGAGATTGTCCACCTGAGCTTTTTACCAATTTTCAATCCAAAAACCTGACTTTGGAAATAAACTAAAAATCAGGACATAATAGTTCATGAGAAGTAAAGTGATACGTCAAATTGTGACAAGAGAGAGAAAGAGAGAAATGACAGGCGCCTACGTGTCGACGTATGTTTGGATTTTTTATTTTTATTTTTTCAATATGTCCAATCAGTGATCGACACGTATCACCATATCACCAACCCTGTTTGTGTAGCATAATTCCTAATAATAACCAAATACATAGAAATATTTCAAAAACTTGGTTGGACAGCAATAATATTCTATTCGATAAGCAAGGTACGGTAACACTTTGCGTAGGAGCTCATGCATAAAAATGCTTTTTCAAAGCATTTCTTTTGAAAAGAACCATCTGGAATATCCATAGAATTACCATGATTACCCAATAGTGATCGACCATTTGATAAGTGCGTTTTACACACTTATTTAGGCCACAAAACATGGCTAATTGTGAACGTATATATTGAAATATGGCTTAATTCGGTATAATTTGTGTTTGTAGGACTACATTGATGGATGAAACGAAAAGTATGTGAAAACGAGCGAAAAAAGACCAAAAGGGAAGAAAATGAAAGTTCAAGGACTATCGTGCAATTATTCAAAACTTGTGTCCAACCAAACAATGAAGATTTGAGAGTACTAGGAGTCAATTGGTTGAAAGAAGATTTCAAAGGGATGGAATATCGTCAAAGTATGATCACACATCAATTTCTAATCGAAAAGTTATGCACCGATTTTTAGCCTCACATTGAGACCAATGTTTGACACGGTAAACGATCGAATTGGAGGATGATGTCTGAATCAAAGTTGTAGCTCTTTGAGTTATCTTTCCAATACACTTTGAATCACTTCAATCGGACATCGGTAGATAAATTTATGATCAAAATACCGAAAGTTGTCCAGCGGTGAAAAAAGTGTTACAAGCGGTCGCTTGGAACAAATTCCAAGCGTTCGCCCAAGTACATTCAGGGAATTCAGGAGGCAAATTTTACAAACCAAGCGGTCGCTTGGATTATAACCAAGCGGTCGCTTGGTTCATTTCTGACCCGAAAATTCTGGTTTCCTTTTTTAAGTTAAACTCTTATGGAAACCAATCTAGGACCCCTTTAAAACCCTAAACACGACCAGAAACGGGGGTTCCGCCTTATTCTACCATTGTGGACATATTGAAGAGCAAGAAAAAGGTGAAGAACGAGAAGATTAATTCCAAGATTCGAGATTTCACTTCAAGATCCAATAGGGTGATGTCTTCTTCAATTTATTTTCTTTCTTCTCTTAGTTTTCTTAGTTTTATCATGCTAGGCTAGTTTTTAATGTGCTGGGTGAACGATGAACCATGTAATTTGATATTTTGATTCCTAGTTTTATATATTTGACGTTAAAATGCGTTTTGAATTGATGAATGGTTTATATACATTGAATTGAGTCTACAATTATTATGCATGTGATTGTGTGATTTGTTGTGGTTTATTTAATCCATTCGAAAGAGGATAAATAGATTAGACAAGGTATAAATCATCGTAGGGTCCGATAGGGGATAGAGATATACCGCTATGCCTTACGTGAATCTCTAAGTATTCATAGAACTCCATGCATTTTTGTATATTTGCTCCCGTCATAGAGATATAGTCGGTGTCGTATATGAAAATAGGTTCAAGCTTAATCGAAAGAGAGTTTTGAATAAAATAGGAATATTGATTCGTCACAATTCAAACGTGTTGTCAAATTGTAGAACTAGGGTTGAAATAGATTATTACATGGGGATTCGCGAACCTAGTACGCTCTTTATTTGATTGTTAAGATATCTTGTATTTAGTCAAATTATTGCACGTAGTTAATCTCGCATTTAATTAGATATTTCATTCTATTTTGCATAAGTAGCTCACTTAGTTTAGTTGCAATCTAGTTACAAACATTCAAACACGTATTTTGTTTCGGTTAAGGTCGAATTATAAGAATTAACTGTTAAATCTTTGTGGGAACGATACTTGGACTTAAAAATCCACTTTATTACTTGAAACGAACCGTACACTTGCGGTACTATAAGTCGAACAAGTTTTCGCGTGTCACCATTCTCCAAAATATTAAGAATCAATATGTGCGCCAAAGACAAGAAGGAAGATTTGGGTTTTCAAATTATTACAAATGAGTAATTTCTTTTGCATGAACCTTGTGAAACCCTTGCTACCTCAAATTGCCTCATGGAAACGCAAATGATAAGGGCAGTGGAGAACTAACCTCACAAACCCATCTTTCTGAAAATTCATCATTTTCGCTCACTTGAGAAATCGGTGAAAAGAGATATCTACTACTAAACTATTGAAAAAAAAAAAAATGGAATTCATGGAAAATCATCTTATGATTGAGTTGATCAAGATAAAGCCCTAGAGGATAATCATTTCAACTGACTGATTATGTTGTCTTCCATAACAGGATCATAACTAGTTGAAGTTCATGCATCAATTAAACATAATAATGGAAATTGTACTTATCTGAAGCAAGTCAAGTAAAAAATTAAGGCAACAAAAGGGATACAAAAGTGTAAAGTAAGTAAATTACAAATCAATAAACATGTTAATTACGATTAAAAAATTTCCATAGCAAAACCCTAAAAAGAAGAAAGCATCTTGAACGTAACTTTTAAAGGACTGAATTAACTTAGGAGGAATATTCATCTCAACTCGTGTCTCTCATTTCAAGAAATGATCGTATTAAATTACAAACAAACAAAACAAAAGTCCAAATTAAACAATTTTCGAAATGAGAATAAAATCTCAATAAGAAATAAATGAAGGAAATTACAATCAAGCAATGCCTTAAAATGATATTATTGGTAAATTAAAACCGAACAAAACTAAAAATTCCAAATTTCAAATTGTTGAATAAAACTATAAATTGTCTTCAACGAACACATTTTCTCCAAGCCGTATAGAAAAAGTAACTTAAAAACAATTAAAAATTTTCCAAATTAATTATAAAAAAAAGTGCAAATCTAACCATAAAAACACGGTTCTTTCAAAAATCAAACTCTAGATCAATTAAGGGTTCATTTGATTGTAAGGGTAGAAAGAAAATAAATGACAGAAAATTGAATTGCCTAAAATTTATTTTAGAAGGAATTGTAATTAATGGTGTTTGATTTGTATAATTTTTCACCTAATCCTTTTGACTTTATTTTTCATGCAAATTGTTACTTTTTGGGATAAATATTTTTACAATATGTATTAAAATTTGTTTGGATTGCAAAAAAAAGTACAAAAAAAAAAAATTGAAATTTTTTTGTGTTCGTTTGGCTTTCTTTTTCATGCAAATTGTCAATTAAATGGATAAAAAATTTTATCATTAGATTTATAATATATTTCCATTGCCAAAAAGTAAAAAAATAAAAAATAAGAAACACTTTCCTACCAAACTCATGGAAAAATAAAAGGTGAAAAATGTGCTTTAAATGATTGTACCTAGAAAAGGAGTGAAAATAAATTTCATGAAAAAATTATGCAATCAAACACCAAAATTAAAAATAGAAAAAAATATATATTTTTTTTCCATTCAATTTCACCCCAATCAAAGACTACTTAAAAGTAAATTTATAACTCATCACCAATCTTTAAAAAAGTAAGTAAAGTTCACTGCAAGAGAAAAAAAACACAATTGTGTGTAGAAATGGTGAAAGACTGACAAGAAAAGACACCATGCTTGAGGGGGGGAAATGATGATAAAAGACGCAAAAACGCAAAAACTGATATGCACATTTATGAAATCAGCACGATATCAGGATGTGAATAGTAACAAACTTTGTCTTTTTATATTGTAAGGATTATACAATTAGAAAGAAAAAAATGTAGTAACTAAGTTTTAAATAAAGATAAAAGTGCGTTTTTCAAATTTCTAAATGAATCTATAAGAAGATAATGAATAGTTAGTTACAAATATTTATTTAAAATTCATAAGTAAAAAGGAATCTATAAATTCTATCGAAACAGAATCTAGATTTTCCTAGTGTTAATTTTTGGCTTCATGAATTGATTTACACAAGTGATCGAAATCCATATGCATTCAGTTAACCCATGTTCTAACTATGAAATTCCAATTTGTTGTTCCCAAAAATGACATTTTTATGGAGAGCAGAAACTACAAAGCACGACACACCGAATACATCAATTTATTTTATTTAATTGTACAAAAGAAATCAGCCACAAGCACAAAACTTTATCAACTATTACATAAATTCTTACAAATAAGCCAAACTTAGTGGCAAGAGACCATTAATGCAACTGACTCGAAATTTATTAACCAGCTAAAATCATTTCTATTTTCAAGAAATGAGAAAATTTCAACATTCGCTTCTCAAAAACAGATAAACACATTCGAAAGATCTATATAAAATAACATCAATATAAGCATACAATAATGAACATAATGCTACATCTAAATCAAGAAATTTAGATATGGCAAATTCAAAAATTATGCATATTCTGTTCTTGCACCATTTTGTTCACATTAAATAAAACCAATAACAATCACACATATTTTCTTTCATAAGTGAAAAAAGAAAATATTAACACCCAACAATGTTTATCATTTTACGTTCATGTATCATCTTATCCACCAAGCATAACTACATACTAACACCAAATCCCCTTACACCATCACCATTCTCAGTGTTCTTGGCTGCACGTAATATGATAAAAGTTAAAAACAAACTATAACTTCGTTAATTCATTGAACTTTATCCGAAATCATGAAAGTACATATAATAAATATACAATTAAAATCAAGGTATCGATTCACATGTTAAAAAAAATAACAATAATAACCCATCTATGATGTCATCACTGGTAGCTAAACTGAACCTAAAGCAATTAACAATATTAATAATAGGCTAGTGATGAGTGTATTTTATACACTTATTCGGTCCCTAAAATAGGGATATTTGATGGTTCTTTTGACAAAAGATATCCTAAACTTTTGTATTTTATGTTTATTAGGCGTAACTCTATGAATGAAAAATTAGTTGAAGGAAAGAAGCAAAAAATGGCAAAATCCAAAGTACAGGGATGAATTGGTTATTGGATGCAATGTTGGAGATCAAATTCGGCACTTTGAAAAATGAAGAGCTTAAATTGAATTGAAGAGGACATTGGTTACACAATTGATGAACTCAAGGACTGCATTGCATTAACTTGAAAGATTGGATGACTTGAATGAGCCTAATTTTTGGACTTATATTTGGATTCAAATTCATTAACCAATTGGATTCCTAATTCAACACTACAAAGTGGGCTGGAATTATTTTTGTTTTGTGGAATTTGACTTCAAATCGGGGAGTCCTTTTTGGTGTCTCAAAGTGGGCGGCTGCTGTGCATAATTGGGCCTCATAGTTGTAGAAAAAGGGCTGCAAATAATAAATGGACTGACCTGCACTACAGGAAGAATATACACACACACACAAACATTGAAAACGGCGGCTGTGGGAGTAATATATATATACACACACGAAGCTAGGGAGAAAGTGGAATTGGAGGAATTCGTATACTTAGAGCTAGTGGTTGGAATTATGTATATGTGCACAGGGATGGATTCAGACTTTTTGTACTTTAGGATCAAAAATTAAAATATAATTTTAAAAAAAAAAAAAATTATTAATGAAATAAGTTATTACGTATTTTGATACTTTAAAAACGTCGTATATAATTACATCGGTATAGATATTATTAAGTGAATTTTGCTACTTATATAGTTTTGCTTACAATTTCAATGACAAATTATGAGTGGAAAGTAAGTAAATCAAATTGAATGTAGAAAGTGAATGAATTGAAATAAAATTCAAGTTTAATCGAAGAAGAGGTATATGAAATTCAAATTTAAAGCAAATATAATTTGAAAGTAATTCAAATTACATTTAATCCGTAACGATCCTAAAATTTTGGACGTCATATTATATGTACAATTTCCTAATAAAATTATATAAATTATATTGAAAAATTTATTGTGTAAAAATAATAAACACCAACGAAATAATTGAATTTTTTAAACAAAAAATGAGTTAGATGTACGTTTGACGCATATTTAACTATTTTTTATATCTGTTTGGATCGTTCGATATGACAACGATATAGTTTTCGAAACGAACTTCTACATGACAGACAATTTTTGGATTCGGATAACATATGATCATCGGCGAATTTTGAAAGTTAGCATATTATCGAAACTCTCAAAATACTCAATACACCAGAAACAGTCTTTTGCAATGCGCAAAAAATATTGTCGTAGATTTTGCAACGTTCAGGCGTATGTTGCGGACATTGATGTTGTCGTAGAATCCCAACCTTTTCACAACGTTCACTGACCATTGCGAAAAGATCTTGAACGTTGCGAAAAAAAGTTTTTCGCAACGTTCACTGAATGTTGCGAAAACCTTTTTTTTTTTTTGTTGGGATAACACGAATATAAATTGTTATATTACATTTTTTTTGGGGACTAAATATATTAAAGTTTAATTTCAAAAATTAAAATAAAAAATGCTAACATTCAAATTTTAATGTAAAAACTAACGTACATAAAATTGCAAATATATTCATTTAATTCCTTAATTTTTAAAATTCAAATCAAGATAAAATAAAACTAAATTACAAGAATAGTTAGTCCAACTATTGGATACACTCATCTTTCACAAATTGAGTACCCTTCACACGGACCAAGAAAAAAAATATAATCTATTCTTGTAACCCTTGAGATGGTCGGGCCATTCAAAAGCGCACCCAGACAAAATTGACCTAGAGCTTTAATGGCAGCATAGAAAGTCTCAGAGATTAAACACTTGATCCATCAAATTATCTTCCTTGTACTCTTTATCACAAAAAGAATTCTTTGCTTCACCATCATGAAGGTTTATTGTGGGGTCATTTGATCCCACATGAACCCCCGTGCCTCCATCCATGTATGTGCATACAATAAGAGACCGAGAAGAGGAAAGAAGAGACGGTTGCCTGGGGAGAGTAAAGAAAAAATGAGAAAATGACAAACACTAACAAAAAAGTGACAGAAAATAAAAAAAGTGACATAAATTTAAAAAAGTGACACAGATTAAAAAAAAAGTGACAGAAAATAAAAAAGTGACACTTTTCCACATTCTCCTTTAGCAAACAATTTGCATGCATCAATCTAATTTATTCAAAGTTTTCATTTTATGTGTATTAATATAAAACAATGCTTGAATTTGTATGTTCAAATTTTCAAAAAAAAGAAGAAGCATACATATGCATCTAGTTAATTGTTCCAATGAGGTAATGTGACATTTTTTTTTTAGAAAAGTGACAGAAACATTATCCGTGAACAAATACATTGCATGGATAATCTAATTTCCTCTCGAATCTTACTTTTCGTCACTCCCAATATTCTACCACTTAATAGTATACGAGTAGAAATACGATGGTTTATGTCACTTTTTATTTACGTTATCGGCTGACAAGAATTTGACCCAAAAAAAGCCAAAAAATTTGACAAAACAACAACTTCCAAAGCAAAACATTAAGGGCCTGTTTGATTGGCCGTAGTTTTCCGTGGAAGGTGGAAAACGTTTTCCTACTTTTTACTATTCACCTGTTTGATTGCACTAATTTTTCAGGGAAAACATTTTTCAAGGTACAAGTGATTGATGCACAAAAACTAGAAAACGTTTTTTCACCATAGTGGTGGGAAAACGTTTTCCAATTTTTTGACAATTTTTTTTATAGCAATTGGAACACATTCCAAAGTCAGTGGTAAAAAAATTTATTCATTTAATTGACAATTTGCATAAAAAAACAAAGCCAAACGAAAAATTTGCCTGGTGAAAAATTATATCAATCAAACACCATTAATTACAATTCTCTGTAAAACGTTTTCTAGGCAATTCAATTCCATGTCATTCATTTTCTTTCCACTCGTTTTCCACCCTTGCAATCAAACAGACCCTAAGATAAAAAAAAAAAAAAAAAGGGCAAGGCATGAACTCTAGTGACCGTAAATTTCAAGAACATTTTCAGGCCCTGTTTGATTCCCATTTTAAGGGAAATAATGTATTTTGAATAGTTGATTGATAAATGATGTGTGGTTAAAAATTTAAAAAAAATTAGATTTGCGTGTAATATTATTTTATTGAAAAACGTGTAGTTGAAAAGAAGAAAGAAAAAAATGAATTTTAAGAAAAATGAGAATTAAAACGCGCTCAATCTGAAACTCTTATAAATCTAGAGTTTAAAAATAATAAATACTTAACAAATTCAAAAGGTTCCTTCAATTTATGAATTTCCATATTTTGGTCAACAACAAAAGCTACTATAAAGACAACATAGTTGCAACAGATGCAGAGTTGCAATAGTAATAACAAGCACGCTGCACAACAAATGAGAGAGAATCAAAATGAGATTTGGGGAAAAGTGGCTGGAATCGTCTCCTCTTCTTTCATAGGCACAAGATGGCTACCAGAACCAAAATCCTGAAACTCCACAAAGTAATGGCCACTAGAACCAAAATCTACCTGGTCATGGAGCTCATCCCCGACGGCGAACTCTTTGCCAAGCTCAACCGCCAACGAAGATTCTTCGAATCCACGACGCGCCGCTACTTCCACCAGCTAGTCTCCGCCCTCCTTTTCTGCCACCAAAATGGCATCGCCCACCGCAACATCAAGCCACAAAATCTACTCCTTGACAACAAAGTGAAAGAGTCCCTCAAAATCACAGATTTTGGACTCTCTGCCTGGTGGAGCAGAAAAAGGACGACCTAATATATATAGGTTGTGGAACTCCGGCACATACAACGCCTGAAGCAGATGATCTTCACTAACCTATATTATACTTTCATCTAATTCAAATCTCTCAACATAAATTTCCGAGTTTACAGATGAATTATGAGCATAGATATACATATACGTAAGCCTGTGTTTATGCGTGCACATGGAGTAGAGAGTAGGGAGAATCTCCTGTGTAGGGCAACAAGAAGAAAATAACTGAATTGAATTTATTTTTATGATTAATGTGAAAAGCAATATTTTATACTTGAATAATTACTTTTCACATGATTTATCAAAAGGATATTATATTTAGGGTATATGGTCTAATTTTCCCTTCAAGAATTCAACCCTAAAATTGAATTGAAATTGCAATTCCCACAGGCATGGGCGGACCCAATGAAGGCCCACCTGCACTGAAATTTGGGCCTTCAATTAATGTCAAGCCGGTGAAATATATAAAAAAAAAAATCGAATTGGGCCAATTAATTGGCCCAATTTCACAAACTCAATACCTAGCTAACACCCGTATAATGCTTTCATAAGCGAGTAGCCCTCTTCAGTTGATACCGGCGATGGCGATGGCGCGATGGCGATACCGCAGTAAATGCACGTTAGGCCTTCAGTTCGGCGTTCGGCCTTCAGTTTTCGCCTTCACTTCGGTTCGCCTTGCCCTTCATTACCGTTCGGTACGCCCTCGGCCCTTTTTTATTGTTATTTTACTGTCCAAATACAACTATAGATTTCAGTCACAGAAAGTACAAATAATTAAGAAAATACTTTAGGAAGGAGAAAAATGGATAAAAAAGAGTACCTTTATAATTTGGGGAATATTTTTGAAGATAGATATGCAGTAAGAAGAGAAGAGGCAATAAAGAGTGTTTGATTTGGAGAACGGGAGTACTGGGCCAATTGATAGTCACTATGGTTATTCCCACGTGTTTTCGCCACCACCTGCTTGAGTTTTTTCTAATATGTTATGTCGAAGAATTTATTTTATTTCAGGTTGCTGACAATAATATTACAGCTGCACAGCAAAGCATAGTTTATATTGATGAAGTTGACAAGACCACAAAAAGGTATTCCAAAGCATACTTCAGTAAATAAAATATCTGTTGCATTTACAGTGAAGTGTCTTAAAATCATTTATGTTAATAATCCAATTCATTCCATACTGTATCTGCAATGCAAGCAAGAATCCAGATATTTCTATCAAACTTGGATGCCAAAATGTTCACCCTAAGTAACTGTTTGAAAATTCACAAACAAACCAAGGCTGGAGTGTATATGAAATGCAGACGTAAGGCTAAAAAAATTTGTAACCTCCGACTCAGCATTTTATGAAGAGGAGAAGATACCCTTGCTTTTGATGGGCATAACAGAATGTTCCGAGTTCAAAAGACTGATTTTCTAAATACTCTCTTTTTGCAGATAATGAACATACCCATAAAGTTTTTCCTCTTCTGCGAAATCTTTTATACATATACAGTTGAGTAGGAACACAATCTAATGTATATAAATAAATAAATAAAGTGACAAAAGGTATTCTCTGTTTGAATTCGATGCCCCTCCTTGTGGGGGTTCCTTTGTATAAATAGGAGTAATAAACCTAATTCCAAAGCTAAAAGACTGCCATCACTATACATGTATGGAAATTGAATAAATTCCTACCATTTACATAAGAACTATATGAGGTATCTTTTTCTAAATCGCTAGCTATAAATTGAACACTATGGAGGGGTAAAAGAAAGAAAAAAATCAATTATTTTGAGTATGAAGCGCAACAGATGCGTGTTTACGTGTTTCTTCATGAACGTACTACACGCTTTATCTATTGACAATATCATTTTTCATTAGAGTGAAAAATTTATGGCTGCAAGTGAATGTAGATTTGACATCGAGGATGAATCGCAACAGATGTGTGTTTGCATGTTTCTTATTTCGTTTTCTTTATTGTTGATTTGGGATTAAAATCATGAAACATGTTATGCCAACAAAAATACGATAATCCATGATCCTAATAGAATTATGAGTTGCTTTTCAGATTATTCATACAGGACACCTTACATCATGCAAAAAAAAAAAAAAAAAGGGATGAATAGGACAAAAGAAAGTTGACAGTAGAATTGGGAAGGAGTCACAATTGCTTTTTGGAATATCTTTTATTTTTTATTTAAGCTTTGCACTAATTCTATTATACCATCTGTTTATTAACTCAATAACATTAAGCTTTGCAGGTATACGTTGTGCTTCTTTCTCCACAGTAATTTGAGTTGAGCTTTATGCTAATTTCTAATTTTACACTCCAAGTGTAGCTCTTAGAGAAGTGCTCGGTTTTATGCTATTGAAAAGTATTTTGAATTTCTTATTGAAGAATCTTTTTATAAAACTTTCCTTTCTGATCTTGCAAAGTATAAACTGCATAAATCCACCATCAGAATTATTACTCAAGACAATTAAATATCAGGTCAATGATTCGAGGAAAATTTGCTCTTGATCTACTATTATACCTTTCTTCTTCTACAGTGTAATCTTACACGAGTTATTTGTTATGTGACTAACAAACATAGAAATAAGTGGATTCTATGTATATCTGTAAATCATTTTTTATCAAATGGGTTTGGTGAATTATAAGGTGCACTTTTTATTACATGTTGACCAATATAGAATATGAGTGTTTCATAGATTTCAACCAACATAGAATATAATTATTTTCCTTTGACGATTATTCCACTTTATGCTCGCCATCTCTGGACTTGCTTTGCCCAAACATCTTAATAGTTGTAATTTTAAATACAAGATAAGATGCATCTACTTTATTGTTTATAATTGGCTGAAACAAGCTTGTCCAAGATGGGGATTACTACTGTCAAAGATGTAAATGAATGAGCTATAAATCTGAAACTTCTTGGAGTATTCATTCCTGTAGTGGTCATTGGTTTCTTTGCTAATGTGCCTTTTTTTTTTTCTTTTTTTTTTGAGTTTCCTTTATCTCCATACATTAATGTTAGGTTAGTAAAGCTTGAAAAGGATTGAAATGCATATTGTATCTTATGTGACTCTCCATCAAACCATCTGTTTTGTTGTTCCAATAAAACCATGGGAAATGATATTCTTCAATGGAATATTGGTGAAATTATGTTAAGTCATTCTTGTCATAACTATCGTCTAGAACATGTCCTGCCTCCAAATTATTGATGCATTGAAATGTGGATATCTTCCCTTTTTTGAGCTATTTTTTCTTTCATTGTGAATTTGTGTCTGCACAGAAGTCAAACTGCTCCTTCATGATGATCTACTGATTTCTATGAAGATGATAGAATCTCGCATTTGTGTTATGACCAACTCAAGCTGATGATAATTTGTTATTTTTTCTACTTTTGTCATCTTCTCAAGAAATAATGTGAGTTTTCCCTCATATGAAGCTTGCCATATTCTTCTTCTTGCAGATTGGTCTGAGAAAGGGTTCTCACTCATTTGCTGAGGCTTGTGCTGCTATTTTTCGAAGAAAATGGAACCCTGTGGGACACAGTCTCTAGCAGTGGTTTGGTGCCGCTCTGGATATCCAATGCAACTCAGGTATCAAATTGTCTTGTTTATTTAGCCGTGAGAGCTTTGGTGTCATCCCCTTCACATGACTCTGTATTTAAAAATGAATGCTTGAATTTTTTGTTTGGTGTAAAACTTGATTACTTACAGGAGATAGAGAGTCTCTGTTTTTGTTATTTATCCTTTTATCAACTTTCAAGTTTTTTCCATTTCGATATTGATTAAAATATTTCATAATATTTGTTCATTTTAATTTTATGGGACAACTCATGAAACTAATTTTTTTCTTATTATTTTTCTCTCTCCAATTTGAATACTATGGAATTATGTATTATGATTGTTCTGTTACTGCTTAGGATGTTTAGGTTTCATCTAATCTCTGTTTATAGAGATATAATAGTTCCAATTTATACAATAATAATTTCACATTCAAATAAGAGTCTTAATTAAAATACATGTAGGAGTTTTAATTTAAGTCCACATTCAATTAATTTACATTTAATTACATATGTATTTGTAGAACTTTAATTACAATTATAATTAAGTTTACAACTTTTATAGCAATTACAACTTAGTATAAAACTTAATTTTAATTATAGTTAAGCCCAAAAATATTATAATTATCGTAATTAAGTCTGAATACTTTATAAAACTACCATATGGACCCATAGTTTAAAAAAAGGGAAACGGGTAACGAGGCGTTTTTTCTTCGCGAGGCGCCTCGAGGCGCTTTGAGGCGTAAGCCTCACCGTGAATCATTTTTTTAAAAATAAAAATATAAAAAAAATAAACATGAAATAACATAACTAAAATATAAGTCTAAAAATTATAAATTAACTTAAAGTACAAATGCAAACAAGCATAAAATAAAGTCAAATAGCCACTCAAATCTATTGGAAAACAACATAAAAATATATAACTAATGGTTCTAACAAAATAGTTTGCCACTCCGCCGCTTCGGGGCTCCGAAACATGGGGGCTTGCCCCAGAAAGGAAATTTTAATTTTCGTGTGATACTATTAAGCAAGATTGCCTGCCAATCAGAGCAAAATATAATAGTAACACTGTAAGTCTGTAACACATAAAAATATAATTGTAACACATAAAGCTTGAGTCGTCATTACACAGAATTTCAACGAGGGACCTAGAGCAGAAACGCAAAGAAGCAAATGTTAAGAAACCAAAGACCCAGTTTATATATTTTAACTTGCACTTTAAAACAAGTTGATTGAACCATAAATTAAAAAAAAAAAAACAACAGACTCACAGAGGAGAGAAGCACTACGGTCGAATTTCAGATGCTTTTTCCGGCGCCGTCGCGATGAACTACGGTCGCGGACCACCACCTATAGTACCACCACCTCAAGACGCGTCCATTAGTCATATGGGTCTCCCTTGATTTGGCCGGGAAATTGCTGTTCACTCCGGGACAGCAAACGCAGACGGAAGCAGGTTCGATCCCCTTTCAATTGATGCTCACCCACTGCCCCAAGCGTCAAATTACACCCACCAACATCCAATTCAAGGTAGTACGACCATGGTACAGGGATCAATTGCTTCAATTTGTCAACCAATTGGGGTTTTAAATGGCCCGTTCAAAAAAAAAAAAGAGGCGCACGCCTCATATTTGATGAGGCGTGCGTGCTTGCTCGTACGCCTCATTCACTACAGGCGGACGCCTCAAGAACACCCAGAAAAAAACGCGCCTCAGTACCTTGTTTGAGCGCCTCAGGATGAGGCGCGCCTCCTTTAGTGCGTTTTTTAAAACCATGTATGGACCTGATCGGACATATATTATCCACGTTTCAATAATTAGATTCTATCTAATCGACCTAGAGGCAAAAGACAAACTATTGGAATATATGAGATCGCAGAAGCCAATAAATCTGTAATACTTTCCTCTTATTTGACGTATATTTATTTTTTCTCCGTCCGAGATTCGATAATTAGGTACGAGCATAAATGACCGTTACTCATCAGAAATTTTGAAGTTTAACTACGCTAAACACAAAACTCATATTTTAATCTTTCAACTAAAATACTCAAGTAGTCACTCTTTCCATTTTTCGGGGATTCCCGATACGAATTTATGTTCTTCATGTTCTCTACTTCGTTCATTCTCAAACTCCCAACTCATCGAGTATTTGACCAATCAAATTGATCTCACACATTGATGAATCAAATAACAATTAAAGTCACGAAAAGATATAGATAACTCTGTCAAAGGATTTAGACAAGATATTCGGCGATCAAGTGGAATTTAATTCTTCACAAGATCATGTTATAGAATTAAACTCGACATGTGTTTCGTTCAAATCTACGTGTGCATTTTCCTCAACCGTCACCAAATCATCCATCCTTCTTTTAAGTCTGGAAAGTTTTTATTCCTCATATTTAGACACACACAAAGACCTCCCAAACATTTTCTGGTATGCTTGAGAAAGTTTGGTTAGAGATAAACTTTCCTTTGACAATTCTCGTAACTTAACGAGTTGTAAGATCTCTCCAGGGTATACTCATTCCGCTCTCTTTTAGCAACTTTGCCCAGTGTAAACGTTGTCTTTTCCTCTTCAATTCGTTGAGATATTGTTGTTTTGCCTTGGGCACAATCCCTTCCTCACGGGCCACACTAGACCAACCCCATAGATAGCTGCCTGCATTCTTCATAGCTGATGAGACATTCACCCAATATGGAATAACAATGATAATTGTGTATCCCCGGTGACCTAGAATAGGAAGAGTATGAGCAACATCTACATCTTCCAAGATAAGTAAAATTGATGCTGGCCGGCGATAATTCAGTGCAAAGAGAAGTATGTCAACTAAAATTGATTTGTCGACAGTATATTTCCCTCTCATTGGGAACGTGTACAAGTTTCACATCTGTCCTGTGATACCCTTCCATTAGTCGTCTCGAAAATGAGCTAAAATCTTCATATGCTGAAAACTTTTTCACCGGTCCATTAATTGTCGGATGAGCATGTAAAGTTAGTTTAATGTTCCCAGCAACATCTTCTGGACGTACATTTCTTGGCACGGGACAGTTCTCAATGTCCCAAAGAATGGCTACAAGATCTTATATTGACAAAAAATTTAAAGCAATATCAAAAAAATGTTTCAATTAAACCAAGAGAAAATAAGTGGAAAGGGCCTATTGACTACTTCATTTTTTCCACTTTGAACTTTGACCATTAAATAAAATAAAAACGAAAAAGTTGAAATATAATTTTGAACTTTTTCGTTTTTATTTTATTTAATGGTCAAAGGCCAAAGTAGAAATATAAAGTAGTTAATAGACAATTTTCACTTATTTTCTCTTGATTTAATTGAAATATCTTTTTGATATTGCTTTTAATTTTTTGTGAATATAGAATCATGTAGCCATTCTTTGGGACATTGAGAACTGCCCCGTGCCATGAAATGTACGTCCGGAAGATGTTGCTGGGAACATTAAGCTGGCTGTACGAGCTGATTCGACAATTAATGGACCGGTGAAAAAGTTTTCAGCATATGGAGATTTTAGCTCATTTCCAAGGCGACTAACAGAAGGTTATCACAAGACAGGTGTGATACTTGTACACGTTCCTAATGAGAGGAAATATACTTCTGACAAAACAATTTTAGTTGACATGTTTTTCTTTGCATTGGATTATCGTCGGCCATCATTAATTTTATTTATCTCGAGAGACGTAGATTTTGTTGCTTCTCTTCATATTGTATCCATAGGAAATACACAATTATGGTGTTTATTCCATCTTGGGTGAAAGTCTCATCTGCTATGAGGAATGCATGCATCTATGGGATTGGTCTTGTGTGGAGAAGGTATTGTGCCCCAGGGCTAAAGAATAGTACCTCAACGAAATGAAGAAGAAAAGACAGCGTGTACATCGGACAAAGTTACAGCACGTATAGTTGCTAAAAGAGAGCAGAAAGAGTTGACTTAGGGAGAGACAAATCTCTGTGTGCATTTTCCTCAACCGTCACCAAATCATCCATCCTTCTTTTAAGTATGCTTGAGAAAGACCTCTTAAACATTTTCTGGTATGCTTGAGAAAGTTTGGTTAGAGATAAACTTTCCTTTGACAATTCTCGTAACTTAACGAGTTGTAAGATCTCTCGAGGGTATACTCATTCCGCTCTCTTTTAGCAACTTTGCTCGGTGTACACGTTGTCTTTTCCTCTTCAATTCGTTGAGATATTGTTGTTTTGCCTTGGGCACAATCCCTTCCCCATGGGCCACACTAGACCAATCCCATAGATATCTGCCTGCATTTTTCATAGCTGATGAGACATTCACCCAAGATGGAATAACAACGATAATTGTGTATCCCCGATGACCTAGAATATGATGAGCATGAACAAAATCTACATCTCCCGAGATAAGTAAAATTGATGCTGGCCGGCGATAATCCAGTGCAAAGAGATTCATGTAAACTAAAATTGACTTGTCGGCAGTATATTTCCTCTCATTGGGAACGTGTACAAGTTTCACACCTGTCCTGTGATACTCTTCCATTAGTCGCCTCGAAAATGAGCTAAAATCTTCATATGCTGAAAACTTTTTCACCGGTCTATTAATTGTCGGATGAGCTCGTAAAGCCAGCTTAATGTTCCCAGCAACATCTTCTGAACGTACATTTCTTGGCACGGGACAGTTCTCAATGTCCCAAAGAATGGCTACAAGATCTTATATTGACAAAAAATTTAAAGCAATATCAAAAAGATATTTCAATTAAACCAAGAGAAAATAAGTGGAAAGGGCCTATTGACTACTTCATTTTTTCCACTTTGAACTTTCACCATTAAATAAAATAAAAACGAAAAAGTTGAAATAAAATAAAAATGACGTTGCATGTCGTTTTTTAATAAAATAAAATATAATTTCAACTTTTTCGTTTTTATTTTATTTAATGGTCAAAGGCCAAAGTAGAAATATAAAGTAGTTAATAGACAATTTTCACTTATTTTCTCTTGATTTAATTGAAATATCTTTTTGATATTGCTTTTAATTTTTTGTCAATATAGAATCATGTAGCCATTTTTTGGGACATTGAGAACTGCTCCGTGCCATGAAATGTACGTCCGGAAGATGTTGCTGGGAACATTAAGCTGGCTGTACGAGCTGATTCGACAATTAATGGACCGGTGAAAAAGTTTTCAGCATATGGAGATTTTAGCTCATTTCCAAGGCGACTAACAGAAGGTTATCACAAGACAGGTGTGATACTTGTACACGTTCCTAATAAGAGGAAATATACTTCCGACAAAACAATTTTAGTTGACATGTTTCTCTTTGCACTGGATTATCATCGGCCATCATTAATTTTATTTATCTCGGGAGACGTAGATTTTGTTGCTTTTCTTCATATTGTAGGCCATAGGAAATACACAATTATGGTGTTTATTCCATCTTGGGTGAAAGTCTCATCCGTTATAAGGAATGCATGCATCTATGGGATTGGTCTAGTGTGGAGAAGGGATTGTGCCCCAGGGCTAAAGAATAGTACCTTAACGAAATGAAAAAGAAAAGACAACGTGTACACGGGACAAAGTTACAGCAGGTACAGTTGCTAAAAGAGAGCAGTAAGAGTTGACTTAGGGAGAGACAAATCTATTTGTGCATTTTCCTCAACCATCACCAAATCATCCATCCTTCTTTTAAGTTTGGAAAGTTTTGATACCTCAAATTTGCTAATAGATATTACGGATACTATTTATTCTAAATCTACCTTTTGTTTGTTTGAATTTAGATTAATGTTTATCTCGGTATATAACAGGAAAACAAGAAATTCACTTTCAGATCTGGCTTACAAAATTAACCCAATGTACAAAAATACCCTTAAAATTAGGGGTCTTGAAAAATCATATGAAAAATTCTTTTTTGAAGTAAAAAATAATGTGTGATATTAAAAAGTGACACAATGTCACTTTTTAAAGTTCAGTGTCACTTTTTATTTTATTTTATTAAAAAACGACATGCAACGTCATTTTTATTAAAAATTAATGTTTGTTATTAAAAAAATTGATAGAAATCAACAAGGTGACTGAAAAAAGCGAAAAACACTAAAAAAAAAAAAAGTAATAAATTTTTTTAAAAAAATGACAATTGCTAAAAAAAAGTGACCAAAATCCAAAAAATGACAGAAATCTAAAAAAAAAGTGACAGATTAAAAAAAAAGAAAAAAGAAAAAAAGTGACCATTAAAAAAAAATGTGATACTAAAAAAAAGTAACAGAAAATAAAAAATGTGACAAACATCTAATGTCACTTTTTATTAAAAAGATGATATTATGTCACATTTATTAAAAATTTGATGTGTCACTCAAAAAATGATGGAAATTAACATCTAAGAGAAATTTTTATAAAGAAATTAAAAGCTTAGTCTGAGATGTACTGTTCAATTAAAAATTGACTGTGTGACATTTTAATAAAGAAGTGGCACAACAAGCCGTGTCAATTTTTAATGAAAGTGCCACAAAATGTAAATTTGAAAAAAAAAAAATGTATAAACACCATCATTATTCATTAGAGCTTGTTAATCTTATACAAATCATCTATCATTGAATATTTTCAATGCAATTTACAGGTTATCTTTATATCATAAATACGTCTTCATCTCCACCTCCATAAACATATCACTACTAAAAAACATAGCTTTAAGCACAAATTTTTCGTTCCTAAAATCACGATATCCGTTGCTATTACTCTTTATCAACGGAATATTAGCAACCACAAATATATATATATATATATATATATATATATATATTTATTTATTTATTTATTTATTTTTATTATTATTTATTTAATAATTATAATTTTTTAACTTTTAGCCAACTGAATTGAAAGACCCAAAAAATTTGCTGGGAACTCAATTATCGATGAGCGTCAATCTCAATTATCGATCATATATTTATTCCATTATTAAGTCAATACAAGTCGAGAACTCATTTTCGACTTATGAGTACACATTGGTCAATGATTTCATTATCAACTTAACTGAATGAAATGTAGATCATAATCTTACTTTTTAAGAGTGGAGAATCATATATTGGTCATTCACAACATTCATACGATTCTTAATATACTCGAAGGATGCTGTATTAGCGGCTCTTGGCAGAACATTCAATATCACTAAAGTAGGACTGCCATCATACAAGACACTCTGATGACCTCAAGTCAAAGAACCAATTTCACTACCGAAAGTTGGAGATTAACCACTAACACTCGAATAGTTATCTATGTGGAATCTAGCTCCCAGCGGGTCTCCAATCAGCATGTTCATTTAAGTGTCACTACACCTTAATTTAGTGGATAAGATGATACATGAACATAAAATGACGGAGTTAATATTTTCTTTTGTTAACTTATGCAAGAAAAATGTGTATTGTTGTTGGTTTTGTTTAAGAACAGAATATGGATCAGGGGCTTGGGGATATGTTGAAGTCAAACCGAGTAAGCATATATCTAAATTTCTTGATTTAGATGTAGCATTATGTTCATTATTGTATTCTTATATTGATGTTATTTTATGTAGATCTTTCGAATGTATCTATTTTTGAGAAGCGAAAGTTGGAATTTTCTCATTTCTTGAAAATCAAAGTGATTTTAGCAGGTTAATAAATTTAGAGTCAGTTGCATTAATGCTCTCTTGCCACTCAGTTAGACTCATTTGTAAGAATTCATGTAATAGTTGATAAAGTTTTGTGCTAACTATGAACTTAGCACAATCCCCCTACTTTATCCATGCATGTGACTGACTTCTATTGTACAATTAAATAACAAACTTAAACTGCAAATGCAATTACTGTTCAATTAGGTGATAGGATTTGTTAGATTAAGACTTAAGTGTAGTAGTACAAATTTTGGTTTCAGATAGTCTTTCTTTCACCTTATTTGGCAAATGTCATTTTTGGGAACAACAAATTGGAATTTCATAGTTAGAACATGGGTTAACTGAATACATCTGGACTTCGATCACTCGTGTAAATCAATTTAAGAAGCCATAAATTAACACTAGGCAAATCTAGATTCTGTTTCGATAGAATTTATAGATTATTTTTACTTGTGAATTTTAAATATATATTTGTAATTAAATATTCGTTATCTTCTTATAGATGCATTTAAAAATTTGAAAATGCACTTTTATCTTTATTTAAAACTTAGTTACTACATTTTTAAGTTACTACTCATAAAGCGTCATCATGATGGTTATAAATGTGTATATCAATTTTCACGTTATTGCATCTTTTTATCATCCTTTTTCCCCCTCAAGTATGTCGTCTTTTCTTGTTACGGTTTTTCACCATTTCTGCACGCAATTGTGTTTTTTTTTTTTCTCACGGTGAATTTTTCTGTCGTATTTTTAAAGAATGGTGAGTTATGATTTTATGTTTAGTTGCGCCAGAGTTTGATTTTTTGAAGAACCGTATTTTTATGGTTAGATTTGCACTTCGTAAATTATTTTGGAAATTTTTTAATTTTTTTTTAGTTACTTTTCAGTAAGGTTTGGAGAAAATGTGTTCGTTGAAGACGGTTTATAGTTTTATTCAACAACTTGAAATTTGGAATTTTAAGTTTTGTTTGGTTTTAATTTGACAATAATATCATTTTAAGGCATTGCTTGATTGTAATTTCCTTCATTTATTTCTTATTGAGATTTTATTCTCATTTCGAAAATTGTTTAATTCGGACTTTGGTTTTGTTCGTATGTAATTTAATACGATCATTTTTTAAAATGAGAGACACTAGTTGGGATGAATATTCCTTGAAGTTAATGGAGTCCTTTAAAAGTTATGTTTAAGATGCTGTCTTCCATTTGGGGTTTTGATATGGAACAATGTAATTAACATGTTTATTGATTTGTTATTTACTTGCTTTACACTTTTGTATCCCTTTTTTGCCGTAATTTTTTACTTGACTTGCTTCAAATAAGTACATTTTTCATTATTATGTTTAATTGATGCTTGAAAAAAGTAAGTTATTTACTTCAAAGAGTTATGATCCAGTTATGGAAAACAACATAATCAGTCGGTTTTAATGATTATCCTCTAGGGCTTTATCTCGATCAACTCAATCATAAGATGATTTTCCATGAATTCCTCAAATTTTTTTTTTTTTTTTTTTTCAATAGTTTAGTAGTAGATATCTCTTTTCACCGATTTCTCACGTGAAAATGATGAATTTTCGGCAGGATGGGTTTGTGAGGTTAATTCTCCACCTCCCTTATCATTTGCGTTTCCTCGAGGCAATTTGAGGTAGCAAGGGTTTCACAAGGTTCATGCAAAAGAAATTACTCATTTGTAATATTTTGAAAACCCAAATCTTCCTTCTTGTCTTTGGCGCACATATTGTTTCTTAATATTTTGGAGAATGGTCGATCACTATTGGGTAATCATGGTAATTCTATGGATATTCCAGATGGTTCTTTTCAAAAGAAATGCTTTGAAAAAGCATTTTTATGCATGAGCTCCTACGTAAAGTGTTATTTTAACTTGCTTATTGAATAGAATATTATTGCCGTCCAACCAGGTTTTTGAAATATTTCTATGTACTTGGTTCTTATTAGAGAGTTTGGCGTATCACTTTACTTCTCATGAACTATTATGTCCTGATTCTTAGTTTATTTTCAAATTCAAGTTTCGGGATTGAAAAATTGTAAGAACCTCAGGTCACTGCAACAAAAAGGCTTTTATGCAATATGTAAAATGCAATATTTATTAATCAACCATGTTTTAAGTACATAATGCATCACTAAATGCATTACACTCCCTCACATGGAGGGTGAGGGGGTGTAATGCATTTGGTACATCATGAGATGTACAAATAATATTTTTCTTTTAATTAAATGATTCTAAAAGTGTCTATTGCAACATTCTAATAAGTGAATGCTGTCATTGGTGTTAAAAATTGAGATTTGACAACATTTTTTAAGTGAATATTGTTAATGTGGTTTTTTTACAACGTTTATTGAGTGTTGTGGAAAATTTTATGTTTTCCAACATTTATTAGGTGTTGTTAAAAGTTCATTCTACAGCAACGTTCAACGATTGTGGCGGATACAATTTTTTAGCCCAACCCAACGGCCCAACACGTTTTGGCCCAACCCTATTAAATGCTTTAAGTGTTATTAAGTGAATATTAGCTATGAAAAATTAAATGCTTAGTTTTTAAGTGGTTATAAATCGTGGGTCCTACACAACGGATATTAATTGTGGATCCTATGAAATTTTTGGATAAAAATGGATAATTATATTACTACAACAAATTTTATTTACTACACAACATTATTACCGAATCACAATTAATATATGTTTATAATAAATACAGCACAACACATTTTACAATTATAGTTCTAATCCATGTAAAAGAACGACTCGAGGAGGCACAAGCCCTAGATTGTTGAAATATTCAGGGAAAATATTGGGCTTATTTAAGTAATTTTACTTAGGGCCATTTAAGTAAATAAAAAATTAATTAAAATTGTGGTGTAATTTGGAAAATATGTGATAGTAATATAATTACCCTAAAAAAATATGTTTAATCAAAATAATAATTTGAACTTTGTTTAACATGCATTAAATTTAGAAAGAATGACCATATATTGCGAAAATTTAAAATGGGACTTTTAAAACTTTATTAAAAATATACTTATTTAATTTTTTGGGAAGGGAAAGATCGACTTAACAATTTGTAAAACATGTTCAATTATGGACATTATATTTATAAAAACTAAGATTTTGCATGCTGAGGGGGCAGGTGAACATCCCTTTGATCTGTCTTTTGGTTGGTTATCTATTCTTACATTAAATTTTTTTAAAGATTAAGTTAGATTCATATTTGAAAATTTAATGTAAATAATAAGTTAGATTTATATTTGAAAATTTAATGTTTATTAAGTATAAGACAATTTGTTTATGAGATTGGATTTGGATTGCTGAGGGGCAGGTAAGGATATAATCTATGGTGTAAGATCCAGTTTTTGAAAATTGAAATTGTGCAATTAGATTATTAATTTTTATCTTTTAGTTAGGTAAACTGGTATTTGAAAATAATATATTTTAGTTTGCGCAAAAATTACTACTTGGTGATAAAAAATTAATAGTGGTTCAATGGACATGCAAATCCACTTTCATCAACTTCTATTAGATTAAGATGTTAATTTTAAAATGATTGTGTAGTATTATGTTAGCCAAAAACGGGTTGTGTTAACCACACACCATGTGAAGCGGGAAAATTTTGACATATTTATTTATTTAAATATTATTTTTAATAGAGGTAGAGTAAGGTTAAAAAATTAGAGAACATAATTTAACCATGGCAAAAAATTTGAACACAAAATATTTTTCTCAAATGCAAATTTTTAGAAATGATTGATAGTGAGATTTGAATTCAGGTATTGTCTAACCATGAAAATGTTTGGTTGAATCGATCCTTATTTCAATGTGTTTACACCATTTGATAGTTAGCATTGGGTTTTACTACCTGTCATGTCCGGAGATGCATGTGGCGTCTTCCTATTTTCTGGGTACCTGCCATTCATCTAAGGCTCATGTAGCCTTGGACGAGTAGCAAAACCCATTAACATTATACTCTAAAAAATTTATGGCATGACAACTCTCCCAAGTTGATGCGACGCAATCATCAGTTGACTAAAGATATATTGACGTGTCAAGTACAAATTGAAAAGAAGAAGTGGATTTAGTATATTATTCAGTTTGTGTTCTACTAAGGTGCGTTCTCTTCGTGTTTCAATTTTGTGTTTTAAGTTTTGAATTCGTTTTGTATTTTGGGTTTTGGGTGTCCATTTTGAGATTGTTGAAAACTTGTTCTTTTTATCGTTTTGAAAAAATATTTCCAAACCCGTGTTTTTTGAGTTTTGGCAGATTTGTGAAGAAAACAGCCAAAACGTAAAATAATTGTTATGTTTTCTTCAAAAAAATTTCATCCGTTTTCAAAAACTCGTTTTCGAAAATAGAAAAGATAATGCGTTTTCAATATTTTGAAAAATCGAAAGCAGAAAACGGCCCGAAAACAGTAAAGAGAATGCCCCCTAAGCTTTCCAAATTTGCTAAATTGATCTTTACTTTAGTGTCATCATAATATATGCACCGAAAAGTTTCTATTTAACATATATATATTTTTTGGATTACGTATCATTACTCGCGTCCACACCTGTCCGCCCCTAGGCCTTGGTGTGAGGGTAAATCGAGGGATATGCCCAAGTTAGCCAGGGTCTGAGTGCGTTTCCACCGAACTATCCCAGATTCTGTTTAACATACTGATTTGATAGAAGGTTGATTAAGCGACTAATTATGATTCCCTCTTCTAAGAACATTGAACACTTTTCCAATATGGAAAGAAAAGACTACAATACAAGAATTATATATTTTTGCTATTTGATGGTTAACATTACGCACTCAAAAATTATTCAAAGATCGTTGAAACTTCGATGTTGGATACTTTCAATAATAGGCTCTCAATATCGTTGCCTTCAAGCTCACTTCGACATGCATAAAATTTAAACTTTATTTATTAATGGGTTTTCAATGTTTTAAAATATACTCGACCTGCACGTATAGTATAATTATTAAATAGGATTGAAGAAAACTAAAATCTTGTTCATAGTCATGCCCAATTTCATCTAATATTACTTCCTAATATTTGATAAGAAATTTCTTCCTGGACTATGATGACTTTGCTAGTACGTTCTTTCATTTCTTTGTTTTTTTTCTTGGGTCGCATATAATTAAAGAAAAATAACAAAACATCTAAAGATATTATGTCCATATTTGGTCTGGTTAAATTTTTTTATTAAAATTAATAATTAATTTTAACCTCACATGGGACCTACAACTTTTTAAACACATTCACCACCATATATTTTAAACCATTTAGATTTAAAGAGTTGTAAAAGAGAAGGCCTCAACTTTTCCAGTCCCTTTTAAATCAAACCCTACCGAACTCACATTATCCACACCAATACTTGTATATAAAGCACCTGGCCAGATATACTCATACATACATGTATATTAGAGAGAGAGAGACATATGTATGCCTAGAAGAGAGATGGAGGAGGAACTGCGGAGATGCAAGAGTGAGAAAGTCATGGAAGGAGAAGCGGAGAATAAAGCTATGGCGGAGGTTACCAATGGAAGCTCCGGCAAGAAAAGAAAGCTTCAAACTGATTCCAGTCAGTTTGAAAATCATGAAGTGAATTTGGTGTCGCCGGGGATTTTTGAGACCTCCTACTGCTCCAAGGATCACGAGTCAAGCGGCTTCGTGAAAGAGAACCTGAGTTCAACAGATATGAAGGTGAAAATTCAAACTTCATTTCAAACTCATTTTCAGATTCGTTATGTTCTAAGAAATAGTTTTAACTTTTTCTTTTGTCAAGCTTTGTGTGCTGGTTATAAATTAATTTTACTTTTTTTATTTATATAAATTTAATGTTTATTTCAGACTGAAGGACATGACACTGAAATTTCCGTGCCCGACATCAACGTTTCCAGGTAAACAAATGAAATTAAAATATATTTATTAACTCTTTTAATTTAGTTTAATTTTCACGGTTTCATTTTCTGAAACTATATATATATATATATATATATATATATATATATCACTATTTGTTTTCTTTTTTATTTCATTTTATTTTAGCAGAGAAACGTCCCCAACAAGAGAACTCTACGGAGACTCGGAAAAATCAATAATGGTGTTTTCGCCCCAATCAAAGAAGAAGAAGCCATCCTCTTCGACGAATCCTCACCAGATAATTTCAGCGGCGGATGGTAAAACGCCATCGGCGAAGGAGCTGGAAGAGTTCTTTGCTGAAGAAGAAAAGTACCAGCAACAGCGATTCGCTGAAAAGTGAGTACAAATACAAATTATTATATTCCTCCGGGCATGATAAGAATCATCCGCCAAAATGCTTCATTTAGCATTCATGAGCCACTTGTTGAATTACTTAAAATGGAAACACAGTAATAAATTTTGATTTGATTGATTGGTTTTACATTATTTTCAGGTACAACTATGATATAGTAAATGATGTTCCATTGGAAGGCAGGTACGAGTGGGTTCGTTTGAAGCCATGAATGAAATGAATACCGCATGAAGAAAGAAGGCATCTTCTCGTTTTATATTTTGTGGGCATTTATGTTCATGAAATTATCATAACTTTTTAGCTGGCTCTATGTGACTGTGAATAGCAGTTTACTTGTTTATGTTTTATTCAGATGAAAGTGCTTGGAGTAGTACTTTTTGGGCACTTTCTATCTGGATTTGTGGATGGTATTTTCAAATTTGTGTGCTTATTCTGTAGTACTATGAAGGGATTGAACTTTTATTGTGATTGCTTTTGGAATTGAATAGGGTTTCTTGTTTGGGATTATTTCTGGATGGATGCAAGTTTTAAGTTTTATAGCCAATTTTATCATTATTATTCCATTTGGAAGGAAACTGGTTGGGGCAACATAAAATGAAACTAATTAATTCTTTTCGTGGTTTAATGAAGCAGTCATAGGATGGAGTTATGATGAGTTTAAGTTTTACTGCAATCCATTTATGGAATATAAAGAAATGAATATGATCTGCATGTGTATGGCGTATTGAACGTATAATAATTATTTTTCGTCTAATAGCTTACACGTGTACATAATGTAGTTTAGCACGGATAACATAATAGAGCTACGTGGAATTGATCTAGCCGAATTGATTGAAACTCAAGAGATGAATGATGACTGTACTTGTGTGCTTCAAATTGAACAATGAGCCAAAAATAAGTAATTTATATTTTTAGCCGAAAAAATAAAACTTGAGAATTTCTTCTTGGGGGTCATTTTACGATGATATTGTAATACGGGTAAATGAAGACTTTAAGTCTCACCATGATCTATTTATGAAAAAGCCACACGTAAGTTTTTGATACAAAAAAATAATAATAAAACAAAATTTGAATATGATGTGCACGTGTTGTATGAGTTATTGAACATAAAGTAATTCACTTTCATCTAGTAGCTTGCACATGTAGATAATGTGGTTTAGTATTAGATATCATAATAGAGCTGCTTGAATTGATCTAGATGAGTTTATTGAAACTCAAGATGTAAATGTCGACAATATAACTAGTCTCACTCAAGTGTTTCCTATAGAAGAATGAACCAATATAAGTAATTTATTTCATATCTAAAAAGATTTATTTTTTTCTTTTCAAATCTAAAAGTGGTTAATTTTAGGCACTGGAAAAATCAAACAAAAATGCACATTGTCGTGCATTTTGGGATTTTGTTATTTTATTATGTGGGGTCTGAAGACAGCTAAGGAGATCTCACAATTAGATAAACAATAAATATGATCATTAATACAAAATCAAGTAAGTGTTGGTCTTATTAAATTTGAAATTGGAACATATAGGGGAAATTCAATGATTCATCAATTAATTGATGTCTCGTGTCACCAGTGCCTAAGAGATCATATATATATATATAATTTAATGCTAAATTTATTGAAATATTTACAAAAACTAGGTACTTATCCATTATAATATTAGATCTAAACTTATAATTTTCACTTCTAAACTTGTTATAATCTCTTCTATTAAGCGCACTTATCAGTTCCAAAGTGGATGCTATGATGCAATGTTAATGAGAATATTTCAAACATAATAAGAAGCTTCATATATGGAAAATTCAAATCTAGCTGGAGGAATTTGCAAATTGATTGCATCATGACTAGAAGATTTCAAGAGTTTCGCCTGAGAATACAATATGCAGCTACCATTGCATGTATTCAACTTCACAATATGGCTACAAAGTACACATAATAATATGCGATAATTTTACTCTATTAAGAAGAAGTAGCATTTATGAGAATTACTTTACGCCTTGTTTGGTAGAGATTTTTTGAAAATAAATTTTATTAAAAGTATTTTTTTGAAGAATGTGTGATAAAAAAAAGTAGGAAAATATTATAGAATCACGTGCAAAATTATTTTATTAGGAGAATTTACAGTTAAAATGAGTTTCCCGAAAAATAAATTTTATAGAGTGAAGACCAAACAGGGAGCTATATAAGAAGCCACGAGAACAAAAATTGACTTAGATGAAGCGGATGTTAATTTATGGTCATTATTTGACACAAAAGTAAGTTCATGTATGATTTTAAAATAAGGAATAAAGTTTATGTATCATTTGCGTAATTAACATGTCATTCTTCGTCACAACATAGCCATGTAGGCACTCCTATTTGCCATGTGGATTATTTTATTTGTTTTGATTTGACGGAAGTTAATTTATATGTGGGGATGGGGAACAAAATTTGTGAATTCATGAATGATCTTGGAACAAAGTTGAGTTCATGTACAATTTTGAAACAAGGTGCATGCATCGGAGTTACAATTATATTGTAAATTCTCGTAACATATTGATAATATACACTATGACTATGAGTACTTGGCAATTAGCATTATATACAGCAATTCAAGTTATAACTTTTAGTGGTACTATACAATGAAAGTGTGAGATGCTACTTTTTGTGAGGGTGCATATCACATAAAATATAACTTCTATACATTAATAATGTTTGGGCCTGTTAAAAATTTAAATATATATATATTAATTTATCAACAAATTAAAAATTTATAAATTTGTAAAATTATATTTTATAATTCAATACATGTACATTTAAACAATTAAAATATTAATTGTATTGTAATAATCTAATCAATTAAATAAGCACTAATCAATTAAAGATATACTGAGCCTCGTTTAATGCACATTATTTTGAAGAAAATGCATTTTTTTGATGTGATGGATGTTGAATATGTGATTGAAAAAAGAAGGAAAAATTATTGATGTGATGAAAAATATTATTTTATTGAAAAATGTGTGGTTGAAAATGAGTAGAAGAATGAGAATTAAAATGGGAATCAATTTAATTAAATAAAATCAATATTTATTGTACTTATTTAATCAAATGATTCATTCTATTACATTAACAAGAAACTCTTTCTAAATAAACACAAACTCTTCTACTGAAAATCTTCCTGATGACAAACTTGAGGATGATACAATAACTTTGAAGTCTAATATGTGCCATAAAGTCATCAAAGCATCAATTGACACTTCATATTTTTTTGGTTACAATTTGAGAATGCAAACTCAGAACCTCTAGGTGCGATAAAAAAGAGACAGGTGAGAACCATCTAGATTTAATCCTTGTTTGACACCCTTTAAATTTTTAATACATTTTTCTATCTTTTCTTTTCAATCACACATTTTTTTAATAAAATAATATTACACTTGAATAAAATTTAAAAAAAAAAAAATCATTTTTTTTAACCACACGTAATTTTTTGAAAGAGAAAAATATTGCCTTATGGCATAATGATATCATAGATTTATAGAAATTTGCAGAAAAAATATTATCTTACAAGTTAGACCATGTTAAGGAAGTGTTTATAAATAGTTTAAATTGTAAATAAACAAATATATTGTGGATAAATATGTACTACTTGTGAATCCTTCAATGATTAAAAAATGAACGGAGTGTTAGGGCTTACTTGGGAGTTCTTTTGCATCGATTTTAATCGATTTTGGGTGACACTGTTTATGAGGGATTGGAAAAGTCGGTGCTTGCTTTTGGGCATCGATTTTGGATGGTTTAAAAATCATCCAAAATCGAAGAAATGTAATTTTAGTCAATTCTCTTAACCCACCAAATCCACGATTTTTTACTATTTTCTCATATTCTCTTCTAATGTTACCATCAATAAAATAATTATTTCAAACCAACATACTTTGTTCGAAACTAACTTGTAAATAAAAATATATTAACTAAAAAATTTATTTATAAGCAAAAAAATTACATTATAGTTATTATTTTACTTGTAAGAAAAAAACGCTTTGATGTAAAATAATTTGTTTACAAATAAAAATGCTACTAATAAGGTAAATATTCACTTATAAAATATAAAACTTACTTCAAAGTAAAAAAATTCACTTAAAATTTATTTAAAAGTTCAAAATTAATTTATAATTGTAAAGTTTACTTATAAGTAAAAATACAACTTTAAATTTTAATTAATATTTAACTTTTTAAATTAAATATTAACTTATATGTATAAAAAAAAAAAAAAAAAAAAAAAAAAAAAAAAAAAAAAATTATCTATGAGAAAATGGTTCACAATCCAGTCCAGCATTTTCATTAATGTTTCTTTCATTCATAACATCATCCTCAATAGATACCTCTTCATTCACCAAATAATGATGTTTTTCATTTGTATTATCACCGATATTGTTCTTATTAAACTCTCATTCAGTAACCACGTCTTCATTATGTTTTTGTTTATTGCAACTAAAATTTTTATAAAGAGCTCTCTTTTAAGATTTAATCAATTATTCAACAATTTTATTCCGTTTTCTTTAGAATATCCAAATTCAAATTTTCTAGTGGACATAATTATAAGCAAATAACGAAAGAACCTGATTGATGAGGTAGAATTAAAAATATCACAGATTCTTAAATATCGCCAAGTGAAGGAATTCAACAATCATTCAATCAACCTGCAAGAAATAACAAAATAACCAAATTACAAGTATTTCTTAGTCACACATAATTTTATTATACCATCTTATTTCACGTGAATCGCTGAAGCTTATATAGAGTTTCCTGGTAAAATCGTTGGAATTCATGACAACATATCATTCCCAATCTTTTATGATACTAGACACCAGCCTCCATAAAATGGAGACTGACAATCCTTAAATTGTCATTGACCAAATCCCAATCATGTATTAGTTTTAGGATTAATCTATTTGTACATCTTATGGTGTACCAAATAGATTACATCCCTCTCACATGGAGAGGAGCCCACAAATATTTTATTATGTGTGAGCTCCCTCCATGTGAGGGGGGTGTAAGGCTGTGTGTATATTATTATGTACACACAGCATGGTCCTTAGTTTTAACTTATAAATCCACCAACCGAGCTTGTTATGTTTTTTCCATAGGCGGACCTAGGGGGTCCCGCAGGGTCCTGGGACCCCCCACTTTGTGTGTGTGTGTGTGTGGTGAAAAACCCCCTAGGTTATTATTATGTTATATTTGGTAAAACTTTTTGTCGATCATAATCTTATTTAATGTGTGGAAATAAATTGTGAGTAGATTGTGTGGATAAAAATGATATTGACTAGTTCATAAACTTGAAAATACACTCTCAACACATGTTTATTATAAGTCTTAGAATTTCTACTTTAAAGGTTACTGAATTTTGGAATTTCATCCTAAAATGTCAATCGGATTAAAATGATCGAAAATTGTTGAATGATAGTTTGATTTCATATATTGAGAAAGGTGTTTTTGCCAAGATTGCAAATGATGTAATTCTGAAGCGTTATCAAAGTATGAGAACACGTAGAGAACGATTGTAATAAAATATCTCTTACTTTAATTTTTTTGGCAAGTCTAAGACATTCATATATTGAGTTCTCTTACTGTTTCCATTCTTATATTTGAGTTGTACTGAGTTTATTTTAATTGTACAGGTTCTTTAATCATTATGAATGTTTGTGCTATCCGTGATCCCCTCCTACTTCATCTCAATATCTTTCATTTTAGGACCCCCAACTCTAACCTCCTAGGTCCGCCTATGATTTTTTCCATCCATATTGGAACATTTGGTCTGCACGATTAATGTCAGAAAATTGATAAATTCATTCAAATGGCTTCATTAATTTCTCACAAGTCACTGTGGACATTATAGTTCTTTTTTCTTTTACTTTTTCTTTTCCTTTTTGTTAACTGCATAAGCTTTATTAATCAAGAAAACGCAACACGAGTCTAGTTTATCATTAATTATAGAGTAGAGACACCAAAAGTGCAAGAAAAATTGATCTTTTAGGCATGAAGCTTGCTACACAGCCAGTGGCAAATCCAGCATAAAAGTTCAACTAGAGCGAAAGTTGACTTTGATCGTTGACCGTCAACAATGACCCGATCCGACCGATCGTTTATGAAAATTCGATTAAATAATATAAAAAATTATTGAATATATATGTAAATGCACTAAACGTAAAAATTATATACATATGGAAATATAATTCAATACGACTCAAGTCCCAAAATACTAAAAAAAATACAATACAACGTTACTCTGTAATTGTAAGTTTAGACAATTGAATTCTATGAGACCTCATATTTTGAAAACGTTGCAATATTGCCTCATTCTCAAACTTTACAAAAAGATCTTTCTCCATGTACACCATCAAACTGTCATTCAACAATTCATCTCTCATTTTGTTGCGCAAGTCACTCTTGATTAGATTCATAGCAGAGAATATCATTTCAACACTTGCAGTTGCACATGTAATATCAAAACTAAGGTGATCATCTTATAGACCAAGGGAAAATAACAAGCACTTTTAATTTCAACCAACTTCTGAGTTATACAAGATATGCTTTTGAGGTTGAAGAAAGTTTCGTCAATTCTCACAAGCATAAGAAATCCAAAGGATAGAACTCAGCAAGACGTACCAATTTACAAATATCAAAAGCTGCAAATGAATCACTTGGATTTAAACACGATATGCAAATCAAAAGTTCAGTAGTTGTTTCTGGAAACAATCATTCAACTCTTGCAAGATTGAATCTATCACATGACAATACAAATCAATATAAAAGCGATGATAATAAGTCACTTGCTGAGCTGCACGCCTAGGTCGACCTTTCAATACTACAATATCCTCCATATTGGGTCCTAAAATATGTCTATCAACACAAAATTTATTCACCTTACTGAACAAAGTATCACAACCACTATCTCTCATGCGCTGCAATGCGTGCTTGCACAACTTCAATTGCCTCATAGCATTTTGAATATCTTGATCCTTTTTTTGTAAGGCTTGAAAAAGTTCATTTGTAATTGCAAGAATGTGGAACATAAAATGGAGACTGAACACAAACTGAAAATCTTGCATATTGTCCATATGTCTTTCGGCCATTGATTTTTGCTCCAGATTTATGCCATCTTCTGATATATTCTCAAGAACATCTACGATTTCATTAAACATACTAATAAAACGAGTAATTGTCACTAGATGTGAGCCTCATCTAGTATCACCTGGGCGTGCCAAACTCATTTCTTGAAACTGACCAGTTCCATTAGAAACTTCCACAATATTAATCTTTGCCAGAATTTCAGAATGGTAACTTGCTCGAAGAGCATCTACACATTTACATCATGCACCAACCAAATTTACAATAATCCCAAGTATGTTAAATAAATCACCAAGTATATTATTCGTACGTGCCACATAAACAATTGTCAACTGAAACTGGTGAGCAAAACAATGAACATACATAGCATATGGGTTCTCTTTTAAAATTAAAGCTTTCAAGCCATTGACCTCACCTGACATATTGCTTGCTCCATCATAACCTTGACCTCTGAGACTAGATATGTGTAGAAAACATCGCATCAATAACATTGTTGAGTGATTGAGCACAAGTATCACGGACATGAAATACCCAACAAACGCTCCTTCACTTTCCCATGGTTGTCAACAAACCTCAAAACAACTGCTATTTGTTCTTTTACAGAATTATCCAGAGACTCATCAACCAAAATTGAAAACAAAGAATTATCCATCTCATTGATAATAGACCTTGTTGTCTCTACAGCACAACAATTAAAAAAATCTTTATGAATGTTTGGTGAAGTCATTTGGTCATTTCCAGGAGCATTACTAAATACTATTTCATTAATTTCCTTACAACGATTTGCATACCAGTTTAGTAGCTCAATTAGATTTCCTCTATTAAGAGACTATTTCTATTCATCATGACCACGTGATGGCAATCCTTGCATCAAGAGCAATCTAGTACAATCTAGCAGCGCAGTCAACCTTCTCCTGTAATTTTTTTGTTGGCTGTTACTTTGGCTAGACATAACGTAGGTAATACTTTGCTTTTGATTCATCAAATTAGTACACTTTATAAGAGCTTGATTATGAGCATTATCAACGAGCCCGATATGATCTCTCAATGTATTTTTGTGCCTCCAATCCCTAAAGCCGGTATTAGTGAATATATATCCACCCCCTTGACCCCCTCTATCAGGTTTGAACAGATAACAATACAAACAATAAGCCGCATTAGTTTCTATACTGTACTCCAACCAATGAAATTCAAAAAACCATTCTTTCCGAAAACACCTGTTATCATTTCTCATCCGTCTTCTTGGAAAGTCATGTGCATGAGGTTGAGAATGACCTTTTTCTAAGTATGTCATCCTAATATCATCTCTGATATTAGGAGCATATGACTCGATAAGGGGGCATTTTTCTGGATCAGATACAAGATCATCCACATTAAATTGCAAACGAGCCTTCTTTGTGCTATGTAACAACTCGTGTGCTGGGCTAGAAACAGTGGCGGGACTAGACGCACAACTAGAACTAGGAATACTAGGTATAGATTTTCGTTTCGGTTGAAAAAATCGTTTCATATTCTGAAAAATGCCCAATTTAATTTTCAATTAGAATATCCAATTTCAACATTACAATATCCAATTTCACAATTTCAATATCCAATTTTACAATTACAATATCCAATATATCAATTCCAATATCCAATATCCAAAATGCCCAATTTAATTTTCAATTAGAATTGATAAACAATTTCACAATTACAACATCCAATATATCAATTCCGTCCCTGTACACAACCAGGTTTTTTTTGTCCCGAGTTGTTTGAGCAGGGTTTTTGTTTAGGCATTGCTCACCTATATAATCGAATTTCCTTCGCTTCTCTTCTCGAACATCGCGACCTAGTCTCTGAGACGAACAATCAAACAATTTATCTACAAAAAATAAAACTCATCAAAATTATAGAAAATATAAAACAAACCAAAACTAAAAAATTTTCAATTCATGAAAATACATGTTTATTGAGGTAGATGGCAATCAAATCAACAAAAACCTCTGTTCCGAACAAAGAATTGGGGCAAGACAGTGCAAATACAGAGTAAAAGCACACTTGGAATACCAGAATTCTTGAAGGCCGAATGGTCTAATGGAATTGGCAAAAGGTCGAAAGGAGTGGACAAGAGAGGAGTTTGAGGAGATTTGGGAATTCTGCAGCACCCCTTCGTTTTCCTCCTACAGCGTTCCTACAATTTCTTCCTGGAACGTTGAGCGTCCCTTCAATTTCCTTAACCCATTTCTAGTTGGTGTTGGACTGGAGCAGCTTTCTGGTATGAATTTTGAGGCCCTAGGCCTTTGCCTAGGTAGCTTGGCCCCAAGGCCGACCCCTATTGCCTCCATAGCCACCGGGCACCACTTATCCATAGACATAACAATGGCATCGTCACTCCCGCTCTAATAACCATCGACGTTTGGTATCTTTTCAATGGAATCGTTGAAAATGATCCGATCGCACTTGAGGATGAGGTAGTATTATTGCTAGAACTTGATGATGAAGAATTTGAAGAATAAAAAATTGATACAAACAAGTAGCAAAAAGTGACTTTCCTGCTTTTAGCCAATGCAATTTTCCATTTTCAGGCTAGGGAGGCAACAATGGCGTTCTCTTTGGGTTCTGTGAAGAAAGCTTAGGATTTGATATTATAGCAGCCACCATTTCATATCATCAAACGAATTTCAAGTTTGTTAACCTTAAATTTTTCCTTAATTAGCTCAATTTTGTGTAAAAAAATACGGAAAATGTAGAAGAGAGAGTAGTAGAATCAATGCAGTGATGAATGCAATGTATACGGTGAATAGTTTTGTTTAGTGTGATTATTCTTTAATCCGGGCTGGAGTATGAAGGGAAGGAGAAATGAGGAAATTGGGAGTATGATAGCAATTAATTCTTTATTTTTCTTTTCTTTTCCTTCTGTTTTATTTAATTATGAGAGTATATTTATTATCACAAGTTTTTATTACAAATTTGGATGAAAATGATAATTGTCGCAATGAAAGGTTGAAATAGAGGGTGAAAATGTTAAAAATAAATAAATTAATTAATAAATAAAATGTAATGTTGGGATGTTTTGCACGATGAACCCATACGTAAGGACGTTTTATGCTAATAGCCCTTTACAATAAACCCCCGTTTGGCCCCCATTAAATTAAATATCATTTTTCTCTTTCCTATTTTTAACTACACAATCTTCCATAAAATAATATTACATGTAAATCGAAATTTTTTCCATCTTTTCAACCACTCATTTTTTTGAAAAAAAAATACTATTCCAGTTTCGACCCATTAAATGGGGGCAGACGGGTGCAAAATAAGATTTTAGCTTCTTTTATACTATCCAATTTACCTTAACAATTAAGAGATAATTGGTTGTTTCTGTTATGTAGATAGATGAAGAAGGTGATGTAGGGGAAAATTGGAGAATCAAAGTAAATCAAACCAAAATTGAAGGCCCGTGTTTACACGGTTTCCTTAAATCGAATTCGCCGCCTCACCGGGGTGCAAGAGGCTTTGATCGGTGTTCGATTCCCAGGATACAATCAGTCGTCGGTTCACGTTGCACAATGTTACCGACCTACGAACTAACTGTGTCTATCTCTCAAAGAATTTTAGCAAAGAAAGGAAAGGAACAAAATAAGACTGCTGGAAATGAAGGAGGGGGAAATGAGGAAACTGAATTTTTTTTCTTTTGTTGTGTTTGTTGTGTTCACTCTGTGTGTTAACCGAGAATGGGGTTGGCTTTATATAGGTGAGTCACTTTGATTTCCATTTAACCATAGCATTAATTTCCATTTAGAACAAATGAAACAGCTGAAATGGCAATGAAGAATGATATTTAATTTACATTCAACCACAATTTGAAACTGATCCAAATGTGAAACGGTTGATTTTTCATTCAACCAAAAATTTATGAAATAGTTTCCAACAATCCCCCACATGAATGAAAAATGTGCTAATAACCAGAGACTCAAGAGAGAAAGAGGGAGAGTAAATCGAATCAATCCTGCATAAGATAGGTAGCATTTAGCTTTGAATCTTCCGTTGTGAAACCTATCGGGAATTACTAGCAAACCAGTGGATCTGATGCCTTGAACTGTTTTTCCATTTGTGTAAACCAAGACAATAGATCTCACACAGGACCATTTTAGACACCGTAGTTCTCAATGTTGTGTTCATTTTGGCCATGAACACGTCGCCTGGTTCTGCAAGTGTTTGTTCAAGGATGTAGCCTTCCCAATCCTTATAGAAGCGGCCCCGCTTCACACTCACATAAGTGACCTCTTAACTCAGTCTTTCACAACAACGGTTAATGGTCATTAAAAGCACAGCTTAACCTACATCTTCCAATCACTGTGAGCACCATAGGAATGAGCAGAAGGAGAACCTTCTCAGTGATTTACACGGATATACATGATTTAGTTGTCCCTTTGAACCTAGATCCTGGGATCTCCATTCAGCTAGGTTGGGTTTCCACCATGATACCTTTCAACGTTATAGGTTGCAAGCCCATTCCCCTCGATGTTTTTACAACTAGCTCTCGAGTTAGCCCTTTGGTTAGCGGATCCGCAATATTATCCTTTGACTTTACGTAGTCCAGAGTGATAATACCTTATGAGAGTAGTTGTCGAATGGTATTATGTCGTCTTCGAATATATCGAGACTTACCATTATACATATTGCTCTGTGCCCTGCCAATTGCTGATTGATTATCGCAATAAACACAAATTGCAGGCACGGGCTTTGACCATCTTGAAATATCCTCAACAAACTGGCGAAGCCACTCTGCTTCTTCAGTTGCTTTGTCCAAAGCGATGAACTCTGATTCCATTGTAGATCTTGCGATGCAAGTTTGTTTGGACGATTTTCAAGAGACAGCTGCACCACCAAGAGTGAAGACATATCCACTAGTAGATTTTGAATCTAACATATCTGATATCCAATTTGCATCAGCATACCCTTCAATTACTGCAGGGTATCTAGAATAATGCAGTCCAAAATCACGAGTGTACCTTAAATAATGTAGCACCCTGAAAATGGCTTTCCAGTGGATAGCACCTGGGTTACTCGTGTAGCGACTCAATATGCTAATTGAGTATGCTATATCCGGTCTCGTACAAGTCATTAAATACATTAAACTCCCAATTATCCGAGAATATTCTAACTGTGACACACCATCACCAGTGTTCTTGGATAAGTGGAGACTCAAATCCACTGGAGTCCTGGCTACAGTGGTATCAGACTTGTTGAACTTATCTAGTATCTTATCAATGTAATGAGATTGAGATAACACAAGTCCATTCGGTATTCGAGTAATTTTTACTCCCAAAATGACATCCGCGATACCCATATCTTTCATGTCAAACTTTGAGTTTAACATATTCTTAGTGGCTTTGATAATCTTATTAGAGCTGCCGACAATGAGCATGTCATTGACGTACAGACACAATATGACATATCCATCATTAGTGTCTTTGACATATACACACTTGTCGCACTCGTTGATTCTAAAACCACTAGAAAGTATAGTATTATCAAACTTTTCATGCCATTGCTTCGGTGCTTGCTTTAAACCATAAAGCGATTTAACCAGTTTACAGACTTTCCTTTCTTGACCTAGAGCCGAAAACCCCTCTGGTTGCTCCATGTAGATTTCTTCATTCAAATCTCCATTTAGGAAAGCTGTTTTTACATCCATTTGATGTATTTCCAGATTTCGCAAGGCCGCAATAGCAATTATCATCCTAATAGAAGTTATTCTTAACACAAGAGAATAAGTATCAAAGTAATCTAAACCTTCTTTTTGCTTATAACCTTTGATTACTAGCCGAGCTTTATACTTATCAATAGAGCCATCCGCTTTCATCTTTTTCTTGAAGATCCACTTGTAGCCCAAATGCTTACAGCCCGGTGGAAGATCTACTAATTCCCAGGTATGATTCTGTAGAATAGAATCGATTTCACTCTTGATGGCTTCTTTCCACAGATGACTTTATAGCTTTGCGGATCATTCTCCATCAAGTATGTGAGAAAATCAGGGCCAAACGTCTTAGAAGTTTTGGTCCTTTTGCTCCGTCTAGGCTCATCCTTACCTTCTTCAACTGGATCTTTACTGCTACCAGAAGCAGAAGATTCCATAGTCCGTTTAATAGAAGTTAACTGTTTAGGAGATTTACAAGGAAATATATTCTCAAAGAATTGTGCATTCCTAGACTTTATAATCGTGTTCGGATAAATATCAGGTACATTCGAATAATGCACAAGGAACCTATATGCACTACTATTTTGTGCATAACCAATAAACACACAGTCAACTGTCTTGGGTCCAATCTTGACCTTCTTAAGAGGAGGCACTGCGACCTTTGCAAGACACCCCCACATTCGTAAGTATTTATACGAAGGTGTATGACCTGTCCAAAGTTCATACAGAGTCTTATCCATATTATTTCTTAACACTTTATTCAAGATGTAATTTGTAGAAAGAATAGCTTCTCCCCACATATTCTGTGGTAATTCAGAACTGATCAACATAGCATTCATCATTTCTTTTAACGTTCGATTCTTATGCTCAGCAATTCCGTTCTGCTGAGGTGAATAAGGTGCAGTAGTTTGGTGAATTATTCCATGTTTAGCACAAAATTCACCAAATGGTGATTCATATTCACCACCACGATCACTTCGTAGCATCTTTATTTTCTTGCTAAGTTGATTTTCAACTTCATTCTTATAAAAAATGAATTTATTGATAGCTTCGTCTTTGCTTTTAAGTAAGTACACATAACAATATCTCGTGCTATCGTCGATAAAAGTAATAAAATACTTATTGCTGCCTCTTGTTTGGACAAATTTCAAGTCACATACATCACTGTGGACTAGTCCCAATGGCTCGGTACTTCTTTCAATACTATGAAACGAAGACCTAGTTAGTTTAGCCTCAATGCAGGTTTCACATTTATGATTTGAATCAATTTGAAACCTAGGCAAGTAGTTTAGTTTGCTTAGTCTACGTAATGCATTGTAATTTACGTGACCTAATCTACCATGCCACATATTAGGAGACTCAAGCAAGTAAACAGAAGGAGTTTTCTCATTATTCATAACAATTGGGTTTACAGCAATTACATTCAATTTAAACAGTCCATCAGTCATATAGCCTTTCCCAACATAAACTCCTATTTTGGTAATCACCAGCTTATCCGCCTCAAAGACCATGCGGAAACCATTCTTGCTCAGAAGAGACCCAAAGACTAGATTTTTGCGAATCTCTGGCACATACAGCACATTAGTCAGAGTAAGCTCTCTACCAGATGTCATTTTCAGGATCACCTTGCCTTTACCAAGCACTTCAGAAGTTGCAGAGTTTCCCATTAACAACTTTTCACCATTTGTAACTGGTGCAAAAGTAGTGAACATGCTCCTGTTGGAGCAGACATGGCAAGTGGCCCCAGTATCCAGCCACCACTCCTTAGGGTTAGACCCTACCAGGTTAACATCACTAATCACCGCCGTAAGGTTTAGGTCAGACATGTCATCTGAGAGATGATCTCTCTCATTTCCAACCATATTAGCTTGAGGGCGCTGCTTGTTATCCCTCCGAGGCTGACGACAGTCTGTTGATCGATGCCCAACTTTGTCACAATTGAAGCACTTTCCATTGAACTGGAACTTAGGCTTCTTTCCTACCCCACCGGTAGGCTTCAAGTGAGACCCTTTCGTGGTCTGCTTTTTGTCTTTCCAATTTCCATTACCCTGTTTGGCTTTAAAGGATTGACCTTTCTTAGTACCAGAACTTTGGCCGTGTTCCAATACATTAGCCTTCTCAGAGTAAGAATTCACTGACTTACGTTCAGCCTTTTTGTTATCCTCCTCAATGCTGCAAATAGCTTTTGAAAGCCTTCCACTGAGGAGGTAGCTTGTGAATAGCAGTAGCCACCTGTAGAGATTTTGACATAGTCAGACCCTCAGCATGCATTTCTTGCATGAGCACTTGATATTCCTGCACTTGGCTCACCACTGAACGTGAATCAACCATTTCGAAGTCCATATATCGACTGGCCAAGAATTTCTTAGACCCAGCATCCTCGGATTTGTACTTCTTTTCTAAGGACTCCCAAAACTCCTTAGCAGACTTCTTTACCACATACACGTGATATAGAGAATTCTGTAGGCCATCCAAGACATAGTTGCGACACAAAAAATCAGCACTTTTCCATGCATCCCAAGCTGCACGCCTATGCATATCAGTGTCGTTTTCAGCCACGACCGGGGCATCCTCGGTGAGGAAGCGTGCAGGGCCCAAAGTAGTAAGATAAAAAAATCATCTTATTCTGCCATGTCTTAAAATCAGTACCAGCAAACTTATTCGGTCGAATTGCATGGTTCACCGGAAATGGAGCTGGAAACGTTGGCAAAGGTCCCGAGACCGCAGCCCTAGGCACTGGCAAAGGTATTGTGCCAAACTGGATTGCCGAGGCCGCAGCCGTAGGCAAAGTTGGGTTCACTCCAACATGAGGAATCCCGCCTCCAATTATCCCGTCAATGGGAGGAATGCCAGTTATGGTCTCCATAGGGTTAACAGTGTTCATAGTAGGATTTGGTACACCGGTACCAACAATGTTGCTTCCGTTGTTCACATCGTCATTTCCATGTGACGCCATTGAACCTTAAAACAACCAACAAATAATTTAGAATAAATTTGTAAATGCGTGTATAAACTCGAGATCTAAATTATCTGTTCGGGAAAAAAAAACGCAGAATTAAAAACCAGATTAATTTGTCAAATTATTAACGACTTAACAATTATTTAAAAAGAATTAAAAATCATTAACCAATGATTAAAATAATCATTTAAGGGAAAAGTGGGCAATCATTCCAAATAATTGGCAATCATCATTAGAATTGTAAAATAATTACATAATCATTACCAAATGATTTTTAAAACCATGCAACATGACAAATTCATGCAAAGCCACTATGGAAAACCATCTTTTTCATGCAAAGACCGAAACTTCTGTTTCTTTTTTTTTTTTTTTCCTTTCAGTTTGATCGATTCAACAAATTATTTTAATAAAAATTTATGTAAATGGTGAACATAACTGATGAAAACCATGAAATGATTAAAGGAAATAACCACGAACTGAGGAAAAAAAAAATTCACAGATGATGAACAAAAAAAACAAGAATAGAAACTGGTTTTTTTTTTCTTTTGACCTTACTGATTCAAACCTAATAAACTTTACTATGCGTAATTAAATGGATAGATTGTCAGCCTTTTTCGTAACAGACAATTATTTAAACATTAACCAACTTGAAGGTGGAAAAAAAAGGCAGTAATCAAACAGAAAGAAAAAACTGAAAGAAAAAAGCTGGTTCTCAAAATTTCCCGAAATGAGAATTCGATTTAAGCTTGTAGGGGAAAATTGGAGAATCAAAGTAAATCAAACCAAAATCGAAGGCCCGTGTTTACACGATTTTCTTAAATCGAATTCGCCGCCTCACCGGGGTGCAAGAGGTTTTGATCGGTGTTCGATTCCCAGGATACAATCGGTCGTCGGTTCACGTTGCACAACGTTACTGACCTACGAACTAGCTGTGTCTATCTCTCAAAGAATTTTAGCAAAGAAAGGAAAGGAACAAAATAAGACTGCTGGAAATGAAGGAGGAGGAAATGAGGAAACTGAATTTTTTTTTCTTTTGTTGTGTTTGCTGTGTTCGCTCTGTGTGTTAATCGAGAATGGGGTTGGCTTTATATAGGTGAGTCACTTTGATTTCCATTTAACCATAGCATTAATTTCCATTTAGAACAAATGAAACAGTTGAAATGGCAATGAAGAATGATATTTAATTTACATTCAACCACAATTTGAAACTGATCCAAATGTGAAACGGTTGATTTTTCATTCAACCAAAAAATTTATGAAATAGTTTCCAACAGGTGAAGCCAAAGGTACCCATGCAGCCATTGATCTATCTGCTGTCAGATGATCTATCTGCTGTCAGATGATCAAGCCGCGTTGCAAAAAAGCCTCCTCATAATTACAAAGAAGTCAGTAAAACATCTAACTCTCTCATGCTGGCATGGTTTGAAACTTTGATTTGTTTGATTCTTGTCATAGTATTTTGGTGATCAAAGCACTCGGGGACTAATGATAGACAGATGAACCGGTTAAAGACGTGTTTTTTCAATATACTCGTACAAATTTGTAAACTTGCTTGTGCATTTTTCTTTAGTAAGGAATGATTAACTCGACTAAGGGTATATTTAAATGGATTAGGATCGATTTAACCTTAGATTGGTCGATTAAGTATCGAGAATTACTGTTTAAAAAAAAAGGGTTATTTAAGTGCTTCAATAAATTCATATAAAACTAGTAAGTGATTATTTTGCAAATATCCAAGTTTACAGTAGGAAGATTATTTTTACTTTTTTCACAATTCTTTTCACTGATTTATTTTGATATCTCAGAATATTAACGCTTTTACTTCACATAGAGGATTATTATTTGCTATCCCAATCCATTTGTTTATTGGTAAAGGAAGTGCTTAGAAGATTTTGTTCAACCCTCCTTTGAAGCTAGCTTATGCATTTCAATTTAGTTGCATAAAAGTAGGCTCTTTAGGGTATATTCAGTACACTAGACATAACAAAATAAACAAGATTAAGGAAGCAAATTGTTTAATAATATTTCCATTATCATGTCTAACTTTGTCAAGTCCATTGGTTCAAACATGCCATTTAGAGTATGATCCTTTATTTGTATGACATCATGTGGTTCAAATTGACAGGTTGGAGTTGGAAGTGTTGAACCATTGGGGTTGCCAAGGAGGAGGTTTGTATGTAGTTCCTTTTTTTATTTTCCAAATGAAACGATCCACTGGTAAATACTATGCTGATTGCTTGTTTTTGTGCCTTTCTGATGTTCATTTTATTATAGCTATCAAAGAAAGGATTTGTTAAATCGATAACTATTTATTGTCGTATGGTTTAATATATACTACTTGTGATGCATATGGGTACCCTAAGTTGTTATAGATGGAATTTGGGTTTTCAGCACATATCACAAGGAATCAAATACCAATGCCACTTCATTATTGTGGGATTTCGAAAAGTTATGTACCTCATTAGTTGTAGTTTTAATTTCTTTTCCTTTCATCTTTTCAAAAATGGAGATGATTATAAATTTTTACCCAATTTTGATGGAATTGGTGTGTGATTGCCATTTGTAGATGTTTGCAGGTGTCGTCTTTAGGAACTTAGTGCTTCTTTATGTTGTGTTCTTGGAGCAAGGAAGTCTTTGAATTCATTAGTTAGAGATCATATTGATAAACATTTGTGGTTGTATCTAAATGATGGAATACATATCACACAATGCTCTTTTCTCTCGTCTTTTCCCTTTGTTATCCTTAATAAAGGAACATATAGTGCAAGATATGAATCAATAGTGGTTACCAAATTTATTATTCCAAGTTGGTAGTGCAACTTAATTTGTAATAATGAGACGAATAAGTATAAGAGATCATGGTTAAATTTTGTGAAATATTCATGTCTGTAGCGGAAAATACTCGAGAAACCTTTGATTCGGGCTCAGAAATCAACCAAACGAGCACCAACCTACCGGCTCGACCCAACAATCCTCTACACCTTGGTTGCCTCCGTTTTACCCACTACGTTACCCTTCTTCTACTCCACAAAGGACACAAAGGGAGTGGTGATTTGTAGCCACAAAGGCAAGGGAAAAGACTCCACAAAGAAGGCAAGGAAGAGGCAAAGAAACCACCAAGTTATCAACCGTTTTGGGACACCACAAAGCTGCCGATTTTCTCTCCTCCAAGGGCAGCCGGATTCCTACTAAGAGGGCTGCGTTTTTCCTTCTCTAATCCCACACAAATCACACACTAAATGGCTAGGGTTTCCACCTTATAAATATGCTAGGTTTAGGGTTTAAGTTTGGGCCAAGATTTACTCACAATGGGCTAACGATAACCAAATCTAACCCAACCAAACTTAGGCCCTCCAAGGTGTATTAATTGTTTCCGAGTCGAGCCGTAACTTTTGGTGTCGATATTATATCCGACATCGATTTTTTATCATCGCCCGGATTATTGGGTATCAAAAAACCCAACAATGTCAATTCTCTCGAGCTATATGATATCAATGTAGTGGTTAAAGAACTTCTCCTAAACTGAATGCAGCCTTGATGATAAACACATTAGTAGAAAGTAGACAAATTAATTACGGTAAGAATATTATTATTTAGAAGTAAAAATGCAAAGATAACATCATAATGCAATGATCATTTTTGTGGAAGGTGTGAAGACCGACAACCCGAGCAAATGTTTGGTTTTGACAAAAAATAACATCTGAAAATGATTTGTTTATAAAACATTTACAAGATTTTGATATCTCATTGAGTTTACTATTTTTATGTAAATTCTAATTAGTCCATTCTTCTTTTGCGAGAAAAAAAAATGATTGATTTGCCTTTTAATTTGATAGGTATAAAGATATATTGCTGGGAATCCTTGTTTCAAGTTCCGTTTAAGATTTTTCTTTCCTTTTTTTTGTTTATTTGGCCACAACGTTATGTTTCATAAATTCTTTTAAGGTCCGTTTGATTGCAAGAGTGGAATTTGGGTGGAAAGGAAATGAATTCTAGGAAATTGAATTGGCTAGAATTGTTTTACTGGGAATTGTTAATTAAATATCTTTGATCGATATAATTTTTCACCTAATACGTTTGGCTTTATTTTTCATGCAAATTGTTATTTTTTGAGATAAATTTTTTTACAATCTGTATTAAAATTTGTTTGGATTGTCAAAAAGTTTATATATATATATATATATATATATATATATATATATATATATATTATTGAAATCTTTTTTATGTTCGTTTGGCTTAGTTTTTCATGCAAATTGTCAATTAAATGGAAATTTTTTTTTACCATTGAGTCTAGAATTTGTTCTCATTGCAAATAAAATAAAATAAAAAACGCAAAAAAAAAAAAAAAAAAAGATGAAAAACAAAAACTACCTAATAGATGAGAAACAATTTCCAAGCAAAATGTGCATTGATGGATTGTACCTAGAAAACAGTTGGAATTTAATTTCATGAAAAATTTGGTGTATCAAACACTAAGAGTGTGTTTAATTAACATGGGAAAATATCACCTAGAAAAGAAAATATTTTCCTTGTTTTGAGGAAAATAAAAACCTACTCACCCCAAAGAAAATATTTTCCTTAAAAACAAGGAAAATTAGACATATTTTCAAAAGTTGGAAAATATTTTCAATGGAAAAATATAGCAATCAAACATCCAAAGTAGGAATTTGGATGAAAAATTGATATTTTTTTATAAAAAATAAATGCAATCAAATGCGTCCTAAAAATTTAAAAAAAAAAAAAAAAACTGAAATTTAATTGCCAATTTCATGAAAAATGACTGTATCAAACAGAGCCTTACTAACATAAGCAGAACCTCATATAACTTTTTATCTACGGTTATACTTCTTCTGCTTTGAGCTCCATAACTCGTATGACAAGTACTATCTTGATCAATATGTAATATGTATTATTTATCTTATGAACTAATCTAATATGGAGTTTGCATTCCACAAGTATGGGAATTTATTTCATCTATTGACTATTGTGTTGTTTCAGACAATTGAAAGCTTTTCTCATGGGGTTTTTCGCAAGAATAACTCAAGCGTTCTTCGACCTAAAGGAGAATCTGCATAGACGATACCTTAAGATCTCTGAGAAGATTTTAAACCACCAGGTCCACCCTCATAGTCCCCTCCAGCGGCATCTCCTGGTTCCTTGATCTGTTCAATTAGCATGCTAATTCTGATGACCATGATGTTTTTAGCAAACTCCAGCTCGACACAAAGACACCTACAGAAATTACATACACATATACACCCACCCCCAAACATTGTATTGGCCCCCTAATTTTATTTATCGTCTTTGTTTTTCTGGGGTTTATTGAGGTATTTTATTCTGACATTGGTGACACAATAGAAGGGGTCGCTTTCTGAAGGTTAGTTTCCTCATTTTCCCATTTATTATCTAATTTATATGTTCTCTTGTATTTGCACGAGGCCATCATTTCCCAATTATCTTACATAAGAGATTTCTATTTTTGTTAATTTGGAGTTTTCACAGGTTATTATCTACTTGTTGACTCTCTATTAACATTGGCACTGGAGGTTTCCCTGGTATCTTTCTACTACTAGTTACACCAAATGGCAAGGTAGGTGTTTGATTAGATTTTAAAATTCTCTCTTTCTCAGGTCTCCGTTTTTTAGCTTTTTTGTCTGCCTAAGTAGTTATTGTTAGATTTATTAAATTAAATCATTCATGTTGAATCATTAAGAATATATAATCGAATGCGGAAGCGTACTTGAATCAGCATGGTTATTGTAATGAATAATTCGTGTGACTTTAGTCTTCCAGATCAACACGTTGTTCCTTTGTTTCTCTCTGACGATTGGATCCAGAATGAATGAATACAGAACGTGTGATCTGGGGACCATAACCCTAAATATATAGATTGCCTAGTTAACCTAATTCGGCCCATCATGAATTAGGAACTGGCCTGGTCTCTACACATAAAAGTTCATACTTTAATTAGATACATTAAAGCTCAGACGTGCTTAACCAAAATTGATAGCCTTTAATCCAATACACAATATTTCACATATAAACCCACATAATCGATTAAAACCTTACAATCTCCCACTTGGGCTGTATGTGTTACCTTATAATTGTGCATTAAATATAACCTTATGAGTACTCAGAATTTTGCTATCATTACCGAATGCATCCCCAAACAATCCGGTCCATCAATCATATCAATATAGGATCAAAGCGGCTTTCGCTACCTTCTATTGTAGCTAAACCCATCAATGGTCACATATATCAATACAATTGAATGACATGGATCAAGCATGGATGTGTAGCATGGAAATTGCATGTAATGTGGTCTTATCATGCATATTTCCAACTGGTCCACCTTAATACCTTAGTGAGATCATTTTCAAATAAGTTCAAAAATAATAGACCAAAAACTTTATAACTGAAAATAACATTAACCATAAACCATATCCAAAATGACAGTACATGTGTCTAATATGAAAAGCAAAAATATACAAACTCTCACTGAAACTAGATATCCTCAAGAGATACTACACCCATATGAGCAGTGTGCTCATGAAAGACCTTGGGTATTAATCCCTTAGTAAGCGAATCCGTAATCATGGAGTTTGTCCCGATATGCTCTATAGACACCTGTCTACTCTGAACTCTTTCTTTAACAGCCAAGAATTTGATCTCTATATGCTTTGACTTCGTCGAGCTCCTGTTGTTATTTGAATATGATACTGCTGATTTATTGTCACAAAATAACTTGAGTGGTCTTTCTATATTGTCCACAATGCGCAGCCCAGTGACAAAATTTCGCAGCCATATTCCTTGGTTTGATGCCTCATAACATGCTATAAACTCCGCTGCCATGGTGGAAGTAGCTATGAGTGTCTGCTTAGCACTCTTCCAGGAAATAGCACCTCCAGCAAGTAGGTAAATATAGCCTGAAGTGGATCTCCTACTATTTTGGCATCCTGCGAAATCGGAATCAGAATAAGCAATGATCTCCAACTGATCCGATCTCCTGTATGTGAGCATGTAGTTTTTTGTTCTCTGTAAAAACCGCATGACCTGTTTGCTGCTTTCCAATGATCCATTCCCGGGTTACTTAAATATCTCCCTAGCATCCCAACAATGTACGCTATATCCGGACGTGTACAAACCTGAGCATACATCAGACTCTCTACAGCTGAGGAATAAGGAATCTTCTGCATTTCTTTAATTTCCAAGTCATTTTTGGGGCATTGACTTAAACTGAACTTTTCTCCTTTAGCCACAGGGGTGTCACCTGGTTTACAATCTTGTATGCCATATCTTTTAAGCACCTTTTCGATATAGTCCTTTTGCGATAATCCAAGAATACCCTGAGAACGATCTCGGTAGATCTGAATTCCTAATACAAATGAGGCGTCACCAAGATCTTTCATCTCAAAGTTCTTTGTTAGAAATCTCTTGGTTTCGTGCAATACGCCTTTATCGTTGCTGGCAAGCAAAATGTCATCGACATATAAAACCAGGAAAATATACTTACTCCCACTGAACTTGTGATATATACAATCATCGACCAAATTCATCTCAAAGCCGAATGAGATGATTACTTGATGAAACTTGTAATACCATTGACGAGACGCTTGTTTGAGTCCATAGATGGATTTCTTTAATTTGCAAACAATTTGTTTTGCATCATCCGATACAAAATTTTCTGGTTGCACCATATAAATTATTTCATCAATGTCACCATTGAGAAACGCTGTCTTAACATCCATATGATGTAACTCAAGATCGAAATGCGCTACTAATGCCATTATAGCCCTGAAAGAGTCTTTTGAAGAAACTGGAGAGAAAGTCTCTTTATAATCAATGCCTTCTTTCTGTGTAAAGCCCTTTGCGACAAGACGAGCCTTATACCTCTCTACACCACCTTTCGAATCCCTCTTAGTTTCAAATATCCATTTGCAACCAATGGGTTTCGCACCTTTAGGCAATGGAACGAGGTCCCATATGTCATTGTCTTCCATAAACTTTATCTCTTCATCCATGGCATTAAGCCACTTTTGAGAGTTAGAACTTTCCATGGCTTGACGAAAGTTGATAGGATCATCTTCCACCACACCAATGTCAACTTCATGTTCTTGGAGAAATACGATGTAATCATCTGAGACCGCACTTCTCTTCTCTCTAGTGGATCTTCTTAATGGCATTGGTTCTTGAGGCTGTAGAGTTTGTTTCTCTGGAATAATTTGTTGACCTTCAGAGGGAGATACAATGACATTGTCTTGATCCGGAGTTGCTTCTTGAATAATGTCAGGGATAAAAGACTGATCATTGTCAATGGCAATTGGAGGGATTTCAACATATTCCTCTTCAAAGACAAAATCTGTAACCCTTTCTCCCCCCCGCAAACTCAACATCCTCAAAGAACCGAGCATTTCCTGTCTCGAAAATTGCCTTAGTTGTGGGATCATAAAACTTGTAACCCCTAGACCTTTCAGAATATCCAATAAAATAGCAACTGATAGTCCTTGTGTCCAGTTTTTTTTCATTTGGCCTATAAGGCCTTGCCTCAGCTGGACATCCCCAAATGTGTAGATGTTTCAAAATATGCATTATGCCCGTCCAAAGCTCATAAGGGGTTTTATCAGTAGCCTTAGTTGGAACTCTGTTGAGTATATATGCTGTGGTCTTTAATGCTTCACCCCAGAGTGATTCTGGCAAGGTAGCATGAGCAATCATACTCCTCACCATGTCCTTAAGCGTTCTGTTTCGTCTCTCAGCAACACCATTCATAGTGGGCGAACCCGACATAGTGTACTGTGGGACAATACCGCATTCCTCTAGGAATTTAGCAAATGGTCCTGGACGTTGTTCACCTGAACCGTCATATCTGCCATAGTATTCATCACCACAGTCAGATCTGACACTTTTAATCATTTTGCCGAGTTGGTTCTCAACTTCAGCTTTATAGTTTTTGAACACATCCAATTACTGTGATTTTTCATGAATGAGATATATATAGCCATATCTTGAAAAGTCGTCTGTGAACGTTATAAAATATTGTTGACCATTCCAAGAAGCCGTAGGGAATGGTCCACAAATATCCGTATGTATAAGTTCTAAGATGTCCAAAGTCCTGTTGGCTTGAAATCTCCTTTTATTGGTTTGTTTTCCCTTTATATAGTTAACACATATGTCATAATCTGTAAAGTCAAGGGGATCGAGAATCCCATTGTACACAAGTCTCTCAATTCTCCTTTTGGAGATGTGACCTAATCTCTTGTGCCACAACGAGACAGAATTCTCGCCGGTTAATTTACGCTTTACACCTCTAGTACTTACATGCAAGGATTCATTAAAAGAAGCAATTGTTTCAATTAAATAAAGATTATCGTAACTTGATAAAGAACCGGAACCAACCAATTTTGAATCATGAAACAAACTAAATTTTCCATTCCCAAATGAACAAGAATAACCAGATTTGTCCAAAGCAGAAATAGAAATCAAATTCCGTCTAAAGGACGATACAATAAATGTCTCATTAAGATCCAAATAACATCCAGTTTTTAACAATAATCTAAATTTTCCTATTGCCTCTACTTCCACCGTCTTGCCATCGCCAACATAGATGTGTCTTTCACCATCACTTGGTTTTCGGCAACTCAGGCAACCCTGCATAGACATACTGATGTAAGTTGTTGCACCAGAATCAATCCACCATGTATGTCTAGGTACAGAACTTAAATTAACCTCAGAACAAACCAAATGAAGAAGAATACCTTTCTTGACACGCCACGCGTGGTAGTTGGTACAGTTCTTCTTGTTATGACCTGCAGCTTTACAGAAGAAACAACCACTTTTAGTTGGGTCCTTATGCTGTTTCTTGTGTGATGCTGTACCCGCAACTACCTTATCATTTTTTCTTTTCTTGTTCCTTTTGTCCTTGGAGGTGCTGGCCAGATGAGCACTTTCTGTCTTATCCTGCTTCAATCTTTTCTCTTCTTGGACACAATGTGAGATGAGCTCATTAAGGGACCATGATTCCTTTTGACAGTTATAGCTCACCTTAAATTGACTGAAATGTGCCGGAAGGGATATCAGAACCAAGTGCACTAACAAGTCTTCAGATAAATCCAACTTGAGTGCCTTTAGTTTTGAAACAGTATAAGACATTTCCATAGTATACTCCCTTATGTTTCATTTTCCTTTGTTCCTCATTGAGATAAGGTTTGCCAAAAGTGTACTAGTTTCAGCCTTTTCATTTTTGGCAAACCTTTTCTCAAGGTCCTCAAAGAAACCCTTAGCCGTAGTCACCTTATCGGACATAGTGCCCCGAAATGCTTTTGGAATAGCACGCTTTATGACCATTAAGCTTATGCGATTTGATCTTTCCCACTTTTCCATCTCCCACTTGTCATCAGAGGTACTCTTATCAGTGAGTGAAGCAGGTTGATCAACCCGTAAAGCAAGATCCAGGTCCATGACTCTGAGAACAATGATCACGTTCTCTTTCCAAGCTTTGAAATTTGTGTCATTAAGCATTGGAATTGAATTAATGCTAGCAGAGATATTAGCAGCAGAACCTGAAACTGAATTGGAGAACAATTAATTTGAATAGCTCACATGAAGATCCTTAATATGCAAATAATAATAATAATCTCAATAATGGTAGGGCCCATCACAAGATACCTAGCACAACATCAATATTTAGTCTTTGGACAGAAATATTGACTTGTAAGTGGTACTCTTGGTGTAGTGATCAAACATTGACAATAAAACAATATGTCAACCAATGAACCTTTCTTTGGACCGATTTATTGATCACACATTAAACCAAATAATTGTCACGTGTTTATCACCACATGTGCATGTGTAATTCGGCTGAATATTAATCTTCCTTTGGGCCGATCAAGTATTCCCATGAATGACACATACACAAACACCCTTTAATATTCTAAATTAGTTAATTTCCGCAAGAGAGGTTGCATTGGCAACATGTTGCTTCAATTAATTCACTTTCGAATATTATATCTCTTAAAAAAAGAGTCTTTTGTACCAAAATTTGAGAAGAGAAATCGCCAATTTTGTATATTTGATTTGTTTTATACTATCGGGACCTAAGGGTTAATAATTCAGAACTTTAAGGGTTGAAAATTAATTATTAAAAACTCTAGGGGTTAATAATTAATTATTGAAAAATTTATGAGTCAAAAATTGATTATCAGAAATTTTAGGGATCCAAAATTGATTATTAGAAACTTCAAGGGCCAATTTAAACCAATTATGAACTTTCAGGGGCTTAATTATAAAATTCAGAACTTTAATGGCCCAAATTAATTAATTTTCAAACTTTAGGAACTGAATTATTAAACCCGAAACTTTAAAAGGCCCAATTGAAAGAATTTTTACCTTAGGGGGTAGAAAAACCAAAGTTTACAATTTAAGAGACTGAGTCTATAAAATATTTAAAACCTAACCCTAATCTTAAATTGCATGGAGGTCCCTGAAATCACCTAATTTCCAGAAGAGACCCCCGCCCCCAAAATTCATCCAAAACCATAAAGTAAAAAAAAAACTGAAAACGTCTAAATCTGCAAACTAAAACCCAAAATAGATATATATAGCATCATGCAAATTGAATTCATATTCAATAATTTAAAGAATAAACATGCTAAATTCCATATTCAATGGCAGCAGAAATTATGGGCTAATTCTCTCAAAGGCAGCTGTATTTTGTTTACTTCAAAACATCACCAGAATAAACAAATATATACATATATAGGCAGCCAATTGAACTCATAGGATTTGAATTTCCCAGTCAAGCAGCCATTATTATTGACTTGACCCAATTAAAAATTCACATGGCAACCACCAATCTAGATCCATAGACTGTAGAAATTTATATGCACGTAGCAGTAGCATATATATTAATATGCAGCAGATTTGATACTTTTTTCAGATCCAATATTGTTTCATTCATTCTCGATTCAGAATATTAAACAGAAAGATCCTTGATCCATATAATCCGAATTTTGGAACATAATATGAAAAAGGAAACTTACCAAAATTCATATAATAATGTACTGGAGGATCCAAAAATCCAAAATTTCAGAATTTAATACCTCAATTTCTCAAGGATTCAACAATGGAGTGACTCTGATACCACTTGTTAGATTTATTAAATTAAATCATCCATGTTGAATCATTAAGAATATGTAACCAAATGCGGAAGCGTACCTGAATCAGACATGGTTATTGTAATGAATAATTCGTGCGGTTTTAGTCTTCCAGATCAACACGTTGTTCCTTTGTTTCTCTCTAACGATGGGATCCAGAATGAATGAATACAGAACGTGTGATCCGGGGACCATAACCCTATATATATAGATTGCCTAGTTAACCTAATTCGGCACATCATGAATTAAGAACTGGCCTGATCTCTACACATAAAAGTCCATACTTTAATTAGATGCATTAAAGCTCAGACGGGCTTAACCAAAATTGATAGCCTTTAATCCAATACACAATATTTCACATATAAGCCCACATAATCGATTAAAACCTTACAGCTATATATAGTATCAATTCTATTTTTGTACTTTTTATTCGTATTTTTATGGAAGATTTGAATAAAGGGGTTTTATTGTTCATGCCTTCAGAATAGAGTTCTTTATTTAGACACTGCACTGTTGTCTGATGATAAGAGACTCACCCAGAATGTGATGTTGTTGCAGATACAACTTATTCTATGGTGCTGACTCAGGCAATATTTACTGAAGGTTGCAAATCACTGGTTGTGAATGTGAATGTGAATGTAATGGACTTGGTCGGTGGTATAAATATGCCCATTAATGTTGTTATTGCAGATCTGAATAGCAGAGCCGTTCTGATTAGTACACCTGAAGAGATTACTCGTGTGAGTGGCTCAGGAAGAATATCATTTAGCTCTTTTGAATGAATTCGCTAGAGAAGTGACCACTATATTTGAAACCTTGATTTATGATTATCTTTAAAGAAAACAAGGTTTGTGCTTAATATGTTGTTGGCACATAGAAAATATTGGTACAATTGAAAAAGAACATACTTGCCTGTATGTTCCTTCACTTTTAGCCATTCAACCTTGTCCAATGTAAAACTGTTTTTCACATTTTTCGAGACTTAATTCCATTAAGCTGATTCCATTATGCTTGAAATTGTTTCTGATTTTAATTGGTGCACCATTCTTGTTACTTTCTGATAATTAATCATGTTAGAAGGCAATTTCTTAGATAGGATACCAGTGTTCTTTTCATATTTGTTTTTGTTCTAATTCGTGTATCTAAATTCTAGGTGGGCATTATCTCTCCAATTGGTGAACGATAAATTGGGGAACTAATAGCGCGGACAATGGAGAAAGTTGGTAAGGAATGATTCATCACTATTGCTGTAAATATGCTGCATTTTGGAACTCTTCATTTGTAATTTTCTATGCATGATGGAGTCATTGGAGTGTAAGTCATCTGCAATCATGCATGATGCAAATTTTGTGGATGATGAGTTGGAAGTGGTGGAAAGATGAAGCTATCCCATCGTTATACATCTCCATATTTTGTTACAGAAGAGAAGACTCGAAAATGTGTATACCTTGTAAATCTGTATTTACGTCAGATTTTTCTTACTTTTTCTCATCCTTTCATATGATCTAGTTTTTTACTCCAATTCTTCATTTTGTTTGTTTGTCATTGATTCTCATTTGATATGTCTTGCAATGAGGTATTTTCCTTGTGTCAAATAAGATAATTCTATTTCCAAAACCTAACTTTTACGGATGGTGGTTCTGAAAAAAAAAAAAAAAAACATTTACAGGAGCAAATCAGATGTGCAGTCAGTTGAGCGTGAACAAAAAAAAGGTTTCACCTTCTGTTAGTCTTAGTCATAGAGTTTTAATGTTGGGGTTTCTAAAAAGACTGTTGATAGCTAACCTTTCATCATCAACAATTTAATTTAAAATCCTCAAATTACACCGGAGGAGAGATTGATGAATTGGAAGAACAATTAATGCAGACCTCCAATATTTTCCTTGACTTGGTGCCAGTCTTTTTTTCTCAATATCTTAAGAATTTCAAACTACTTGTATAGTTCAGACATAATCACGTTACTAATAGATTCAACTTTTCTTACATACTTGCCTAAAGTAATCAAACACACAATATATAGTTTTTTAATTTTTGGTTTAGAAGACGGTAATTTTTGAGACAATATGAGCATTCTTCACTTTAGGTTTATTTAACTAACTGCAACCATAAGTGACTAACTATATACCAATGGACATTAGAGTTGTAATTTGAAGTTTTTATTCAAATAACAATCATGTTTTGAAAGTAATACTTTTCTTGTTCGTCCTATAAGTCCTTCTTTCTAGCCTCTCTTCGAATAGCTCTGAGAATGACTGGTGGCATCAAAATCAGTTGACTTCAAACATGAAGGATATATCTGCATCTATTGATTCTACGCACCTAGTAGATTTTATTTGCTCATGCTTATTACAATGCTTCCTGGGCATGAAGGTTTTCCATCGTGCAGTTCTGGTAAGGCAACGTCAAGATTGAATATTAGGATTGCATTATAAGTTTTGACAATGAGTAACATCACCAAAGAAAACTATTCTGTTCTTTTCTTGCCATTATTATTTGTATAATTTGTTTTGGAAGATTTCGGCATGTTGCTGCTCAATGTGCTCGATCTTCTGTGTTATGATGAACCATTACATTTCTTCTTTTCTGATTCTTGCTGAATGTAACTTTTATTCTTCTGTCCCTGAAATATTTGCCAGTTGTCAATGTCAATTAATTGGTGGAGTGTATCATTCTCATTCATGTTTCTTTTTCTCTAATGTTTATGTTATAATGTTATCCATTAGGTCATAGTACTGGTTTACAATAAATGTGTAACATATGCATGAGAACATGTTACGTTAAGCTTTCAATGTTTTCTTTCCTCCAATAATCGTATGGTGTTATTAATTAGGTATCAGGATTGAGTTATAATATAAATAAACATATTTGTCATAACACTTTAGCTTACATTAGGCAGCTTAAAAGTTAAAAAAAGTGGTCAATGAAAAGGCTGCCCAGCTGTGGCATACTGTTGAAATGCCTGTTGTGAACGAGGAAGATTGTGTTGATGTTGTTGGTGATGATAAAATATTGTCTCATTGTGCCTGAAGTTCCATTACAGATGCTTTTGTTCAGGCTTTTTTAAGTTTGTTCATCTGTAATTATGCTGATACAATTAATTTTTTATAGGGATAGCATAAAGTATGATCTTTGAATTTGTTGATCTCATTTTGTTTCATAATCTTTGACATATTTGAGGTTCCTACAATTTTGAATTGCATGGCCAGAAGTAATCTCCTCCTGCCACTGGGAAGATGCAAGCATAGTTCTACAACTTGGATTCCTGGGAACCTTAATTCATTTTGCTTATAATCCATCACTGAATACGCTAGCATTACCTTCAAAACAACACAATCCGTACATTGCACCGGCAAAGACTAGTGTTGAATATAAAGTTCTTATCATTCTTATTATTTTTATTATGTGTAAATTTCATGTTGACATTATAAGGGTTAATGAAAGTGGAGATGGTGATAGCTGATTATTTTTCTACGTTACTTTGTACTGAAGTGAGACAAATATGAAAGCACTCGATGTAAGTTACTTTTTTTTTGTAAAAAGTGTAGAAAATACTAGAAACTCTATTCTCGGGGAACGTCTGGACTAATGGGGTTAAAGCAGGGTTAAAAAAAGAAACAATATGATAAAATTTTGGGATATTTTAACGCATATTTTACTTAGCAGACGACTATTTGGCACGTAGAGTATGCTAGTTACGATAGCCCTATAGTTCGTTTTGGCTTGCCTTTTTCCCCCCTTCCTTTTGTAGGGCTAAACATATTAAACAAAAAAAAAGAATCTTCCGTGTATAATTTTAAAGGCTACTACTTTTCGTTGTTTATGTAGAATTAGTTTCTTTAAGATGTTCTAACATTTTGATTGAATTATTGACGTTTTTCTCGATTTATAATTCTGAAATTATATCATGTAATACTTGTTGAGAATAAGAAAATATTAAGCAAATTTTACAAGTTTTTATTTTAATTTAATTGATCTAACTATCTCTCACGTTCTGCAGTGCCGTATTTGTATTTCGCGGTGCCTGAGGCGAACTTTACAATTTGGACCCCTAGATCATATCAAACAATCCATTTTTGTCATTTATAAAAGTTTTACGGAGCTAAATTTTTTAACTTAAAATCAATAATAAAGCAACAAATAAAAATAAAATATTTATATGACAATCAAATAAAAATACGAAAATGTATATAAAAATGTTCTAAAAGATCATTTAAATATAACTCGTCTTGCGATTTTTTGAGACGAAAATATCAATCATTTTTATGATTTGGGATTGGGACCCAACCTGGCCATCCCTTTTTCTTTTCTTTATGGATTCAATCATGAAAAAAGCACCGATCCCACGTGGACTTTGAATTGCTTGTATAAAACCTTAAAAGATTATTTTTGTACAACATGAAAACTGAGCCCTATTTAACTTTGAAACGAAATAGAAACCCTTCAGTTCACTTTCTCTTCTTCTAGTGTCGAGCTTTGCCATCAAAATAATTAATAATCCATTCTTTTTCCTCCAAAATACATTCGAATATTTGATTAAAAGTTGGGAAAATGCCTTCACTTCGGAAAATTCAAGATCGATGAATAAAGATAAAATTCAAGATAAAGATAAAGAACAGAGCATATCATAGCAACAATAACATCAACTTTTGAAAACCGCAAGAAGAAATCAGCCAATAATAGCAAATGAATCAGCAATGACACCCCAAAATCCCAAAATAAAGTCAAGAGAGAAGAAAAAAATCGAAATACTAGTAGTATATGTTAATATGTATATGTGCAGGAAAGTGATAGAAAGAAGAAAATAAAATTTTATTTTAGACATACCCAAAACATATGGAAATTGAAGGTGGATTGCTGATGGTGAATCAGTGATAACGGCCCCCACATCAGCTCCGACCTCTATTGTCGATCGTCGCTCTTCCGTCTAGTCTAGGTTTTGTGACTTTTGTCGTTTATTTCTTAAGGTTTGGAGTTTTGGTCTAGACTGTGTCTGTGTTGGTTTTGACTTTTGAATGATAGTGGCTGTTTGTTTGTTTGTTTTTTTTTTTTTTTTTGAAAGGGAGGAAATTGGACCCCCTAAAAAGTTGGGCCTCTCCTCAAGTCCGGCTTTGACGTTTTGATAAGTTGACATCTCGATGTACAAATAGCAAAACTTTTATCTCTCAGATCACACATGAAAAACTTATCTTTTTATTTATTAACACTTTACACCTTATAATTCGCTAGTATCGTCAATTCTACTCAGAGTGGTGATTACAATTTGCAGGCGACTTTATATATTGGGGGAATCATGTTGACATTAGGATGATATGGTAGATTAATTCCTTCATTATGTTGGTTATGCCAAAAATGGGCCATCGTAAACGTTGATTTTGAAGAGGTGTCGACAATAATGATCTCATTCCTTGTAATTTTGTAAGCACTTCAAGACACTTTCCTCACTCGATAGTTTTAACTTTTAAGAGCAAGTTCTACCCTACTTAATTTTTGAAACTTATCTCTTTCCGGTAGTATATTTCCTTTGAACTTCCCCTAAGATCAGATTATTTGAGACCGAATTAAGAGCCCGTTTGAACCCTTTTTTTTTTTTTTTTTTTTGCCAAAAATACATTTTGATGTAGCATTTTCATAGAGCATTGTATAGTTAAAAAATAAAAATTTATTTTTATTTTGTATGTAATATTATTTTATTGAAATTTATGTAATTAAAAATAAAAGAAAAATATATTTTAAAAATAACGTGAACCAAAGAAGAGCTAAATATGTTTATCTTTTGCTTAACTTGAACTTGGGTTCATAGTTAAATATATAACACGTGATTTACATATTTTTTCCTTTTCTTTTCTTTTCGGACAATATTTAGTGGGAAATTATCGTATAGTATGTATTTTTCTTAGAAAATAAATTAATTAATATGAACTGAATATATAAGAGGTGGGAAGCTTTAAAAGAATAGTGCTCACTGCTCAGGAAGAATATGAAGTTAAAATATACCAAACATACACAAAAAAAATGAAGCTATTTTTTTTTTTCATTTTGCTGTCCAGTCCAAATAAGAGCCAAAATTAAAATTTTATATCTGTAATGTATATAATAAAATCCAGTCTGCGTATCAAACATAAACTAGTTAAAAATATAAAGCAGAAGAGTGGCTGGCATTATTCTCTCATTCCCTTTTATCAAGAGGCACACTAAATTGCATCTCCTAATTCTTGCAACTACAAATATTTCATGAAAGCAAAAAATAAGTTTTCGAGGGGTACATTTGCTCATAATTTTGACAATTGTTGACTAAACGATGGGTCAATGCACACAACAACCTGCAGTGTTTTTCAATCAAGGTATTAAAATATCGATCTAGCAATCAAAACTGTAAGCACAAAAGATGAAAGGAATTAGAAAGCGAAAGAAACTGTCTTGTGATAATGAATCAGTACCTTGCCCACACTTTTACCAGAATGAAGATAGTCAACTGCATCAGCCACCGAATTAACGCCTAAAAATGGTTTTGGATCGACAGCAACCTGTCATGAAGAGATAAAGCAAGTCTCGTGACGATGTGTTTATAAGCCCAAACAGCTTAATTCATTATATTGTTCGCTCGTCCAATATGTATCCCAAACATGTCCATAATGACCCAAGTAGTTTAATCCGATTCAAGAATATGTTATGAGAACTTGTGGTCAAGTAATTGAGACTGTGATGAGACTTGACAGCGTATATAAACCAAAAAGTGCAAGGAAATGTGTTATACCTTGAGCTTTCCCAAAGAGTAAAGATCAACAAGCTTATCTAGATGCTGCTGCCAGAGGTGAGCATATTGTACTAAGAAAAAGCCAGCCTGAAAACATTGGCCATCAAGCCATTAAAATTCTATAAGACATAAAATATCACATGCTCGTAATTCAATAATCATGATATATTTATAAAACAAAAACGAAGTTCAAAGTCAACGAAGGCGCACAGGGAGGGACAAAATATCTTCAAGTCATATTTTGGAAATAGAAAGCTGAGAGACTTGAAAAGGGAGGAAATTCTCTATTTTCTCATTGTAAATAGTATAACTGAGTGTCATCCATAATAATACACGAGAAGGGGTTAAGATAAGGGGGAAAAAAAAACCTAAATCCTAAATAATCTCCAAGAATCATTCCTAAATACAATATTTACAATTTCCTTGAATACAACTGTTACTTATGGTAGTTAGGATATTGTCATCTCTCCAAGATTTCAACACTCCCCCTCAAGTTGGATTGTAAATGTTTATCATATCCAACTTGTGAATGAAATCATCAATTTTTTGTCGAGTTAGTCCTTTGGTAAAGTTGTCTGCAGTTTGTTACTGTGTGGGAACGTATGTCATACATATAGTTTCTTCTTCTACCGTTTCTTTAATAAAATGTTTGTCTACATCTACTTGTTTAGTTCGATCATGTTGAACTAGGTTGAGAGAAATGTTGATAGCAGCTTTGTTATCACAATAAAGTTTGATTGGAAACTTTATTCTGACGTGTAGCTCTTCTAGGAGTTTTTTCAACCACAGTTCATCACATATTCCTTGTGCTACTGCTCTAAATTCGGCTTCAGCACTACCTTTAGATACTACATTTTGCTTCTTGCTTCCCCTGTTACTAGATTTCCCCATACAAATGTGCAATATCCAGTAGTCGACCTTCTATACTCTGTTGAACCTGCCCAATCTGCACCCGTAAAGATTTTTATTTCTTCTTTCATTTTTCTTGAAAAATAGTCCTTTCTCGAAGGATCTCTTGAGATATCTGAGTATCTTGTAGACTGCTTCTAGATGAACTTCCTTCGGAGAATGCATCTGTTGGCTCACCACACTAACAACAAAAGCAATATCAGGTCTAGTGTGTAACAAATAGATTAGTTTACCTAACAATTATTGATGTCTGTCTGCGTCTATAGAGTTGCCTGCATTCTCGATCTTCTTTTCCACATCGATAGGTGTATCACTCGACTTACATCCAAGCATTCCAATCTCTGTAAGAAGGTCAAGTACATATTTTCTTTGTGAGAAATTGGTACCTCTATGTGACCTTGCCATTTCCATTCCTAAGAAGTATCGCATTTGTCTCGGATCTTTTACTTCGAATTCAGCAGCCAAACTCTTCTTTAGTTTCTCCATTTCTATTATGTTGTCATCTGTCAAGATTATGTCATCAACATTTATAATTAAGATTATTTTACTCATGTCATCGAGCATTTAAGGAACATAGTGCGATCTAACTACCCCTGTTGGTATCCTTGCCTCTTTAGTACCTTTGCAAAATCTGTCAAACCATGTCCTAGGTAACTGTTTGAAGCCATATAATGATTTCTTGAGCTTACATGCTCGATTCTTCTTGCTTACCTTGCAAAAACCTGGAGGTAGTGTCATGTAAACCTCTTCTTCCAATTCTCCATTTAGAAATGCATTCTTAGTATTCAGTTGCTGAATAGACCAATCTAGGTTTGTTGCCAATGACAAAAATACTCTGACAGTGTTCAATTTTGCCACGCGTGCAAATGTCTCTGTGTAATCAATACTATAAGTCTGTGTGTATGCCTTTGCAACCAGTCGAGCCTTATACCTTTCTGTTGTCCCATTAGCTTTATATTTTAAGTTGAAGACTCATTTGCATCCAACTGGTTTTTTTCTTTAAGCAGATCTACTACCTCCCCAGTTTTATTCTTTTCCAATGCTCGCGTTTCCTCCAACGCTGCTTCTTTCCACTTCAAAATTTTCAAGGTTTTCTGAATATTCTTTGAAATTTTGGTGATGTCGAGGTGAGATGTAAAACTACGAAATTCTATAGATAGAGCATTATATCACATTAACTTTGAAATTGATGAAGAGTACATGATTGAGTTTGTTTTCTGAGTGCAATGGCAAGGTTAATGTCTGATGATTCTGGTACCTTCGTGGTGTCATGAGGTTTTGGAGCTACCATTGGTTTCGACTCTCTTGGTGCTTCAGGTGTGAGGTACTCCTTATGCCTTGCTTTTGGTCTTCTTGAGCACATTGTCACTTTATTTTTCTACATCTCCCCCTGGATTAAAGTTTTCTCCTATCAATGGCATAGAAAAACTAGGTGGTATGATAGGCATTAAGATAGGTTCCAGCAGAAAAAGATCTAGGTTTAGGTACCGATCTTCACTTTGATTCTCTCCCTGGAGAGATGTTTTGTGGAAATATTAAGTGTTTTCAAAGAACGTGACATCGAGACACAATGACTTTCCTTATGGAAGTATCATAACATTTGTATCCTTTCTCAGTAGGAAAGTATTCGAAAAAGACACATTTGACTGCTCGAGGAACTAGTTTATTTCTATGATTGTTGGCAACTTAGACGAAGGTGATACAACCACACACTTTGAGTGATAAACTCGAGCCTAGTCGAGAGTTTGGAAAGGAGTTTTGGAATTTTGTAACAGGTGAGTCGAGGTTGAAGGTACGATTAGGCATTCGATTGATTAGGTAAGTGGTTGTTAAGATAGCGTGACCCCATAATGCAATGGGAAGGTTAATATCTAATTATTCTGGCACCTTTATGGTGTCATGAGGTTCTGGAGTTACCATTGGTTCCGAATCTCTTGGTGCTTCAGGTGTGAGGTTCTCCTTATGCCTTGCTTTTGGTCTCCTTGAGTAGATAAGCATTTTCATTGTCACTTTGTTTTTTTTTGCATCTCCCCCTGAATTCAAGTTTTCTCTTGTCAATGGCATAGATGAACTAGGTGGTATGATAGGCATTGAGATAGGTTCCAAGGAAAGAAGATCTAGGTTTAGGTACCGATCTTCACTTTGATTCTCCCTTTGGAGAGAGGTTTTGTGAAAATATGAAGTGTTTCAAAGAACGTGACTTTGAAACTCACAATAACTTTCCTTGTGAAAAGATCATGACATTTGTATCTTTTTTGAGTAGAAGAGTGTCCGATAAAGACACATTTGACTACTCGAGGATCGAGTTTATTTCTGTTATTTTGGGAAATGTGGACGAAGGTGGTACAACCAAACACTTTTAGTTAAAAACTCGAGCCGAGTCGAGAGTTGGAAAAGAGTTTTGGAATTTTGTAACTAGTGAGTCAAGATTTAAGGTACGATTAGACATTCGATTGATTAAGTGGTTGTTAAGATAGCATCACCTCAGAATCTTTTCGACATATTTGTACTAAACGTTAGGGTTCGAGCGACCTCTAGAAGATGCCTATTTTTTCGCTCGACAATCCCGTTTTGTTGGGAAGTTTCAACGCAGGAGCTTTGATGAATTATCCCGTGTTCGAAGAAAATCTCCCAAATTTTTGTTGAAGTATTTTGTGTCATTGTCGATGCGTAGAATTTGAATATGTGTTTCAAATTGGGTTTGTATCATAGAGTGGAAATTGATAAATAGAGATCAATAGTCAGTTTTTTCTTTTAAGAGATACACCCAACAAATTCGAGTGTAGTCGTCAATGAATGTGACAAACCATTTTGTATGTGTTCGATTAAGTATTCGTGAGGGACCCCATACGTCACTATGGATCATTATGAATCATTTCAACGGTTTATATGTGGAATTTGGGAAAGATGTTCTTTGATGTTTAGCAAGTTTACAGAATTCACATTAAAAGTTTACCCACTTTTTATTCAGGAAAATAGAAGGAAATACATGTTTCAAATATTGAAAATTGGGATGTCTCATTCTAAAATGCCATAATAAGATTTCACTATTACTAGAAACAGATGTAAACTCATAAACGACAATTTGATGTCGCCGGTGGTGTCAAGATGGGCAGGCCAGGTGAACCGGCCCGTGAATCGAGCGGGCCGAATCACGGGCCTAATATATTTTTAACCATCCAGGCCGGGTTTTGGGAAACGCGGCCTCTTTTTTTTTTTTTTAAAAAAAATTTTACCATTTATTTTTGAAGTGACAATCGTTGGAAAAAAAAAGGGCCAATCCGTTCATGACCGGGCCCATGTGGGCTTTGCAGTCCGGGCCGAGTTACTTAGTTTTTTATCAAGCCCGCATGACGCGGGTTTTTTTATAGCGGGCTGTACACGGGCTTTTTAGTGTGCGGGCCGGGCCGACGTTTTGACATATCTAGATGTTGCTAACTCATATCAACCTCATCAAAGTAGTAGAGCTCCTCACACTCATTAGCATTGTGAGTCATCCTCCTCGATAATAGGTTCTAAAATATATAGTGCGAAGAAAGGAATTTAACAGAGCAATTCGATTTCTTTGTCAATTGGCTTATAGATAATAAATTACAAGATAAGTTCGGAATATGAAGGATGGATTCTAAAGTGGAGTCAGAGATGCGAATACTCCATTTTTCAGCGACGGGCGAAAGGGGACCATCTGCAATTTTAACTTTGAAATTTCCCTGTTGAAAATAAAGAAAAAAGGTGCTGGAAGCCCGTCATGTGGTCTAATGCTCCGGAGTCAATGATCCAGGGAGTTTTAAATTGAGAGGTAACATTTAAGGTTTTAAAAAATTACCTCTATGGGCAAGTGAGCTTGAAGTCCCATTTGGGGAAGATTGACCAGATGCTTGAAGGCTAGAAAAGATTTTGTACAATTGCTCTTTCTATTCAGAATTGGATGCATTGCTCGAGGTGAGGTTTTTATTTTGCTATCAATTGAACCTTGGTATCTTCGGTTTCTATTATATTGCTTTGGTTTCCAATTGACCGATTTTCCATGTAAATATCCACACGTGTCTTCTTTGTGTCACGGCTTATGGCACTGTTCACACCAGGGTCGTCCCTTTTGTCGTCTTGAGCCCAACCCATTTAGTCCCCCTTTTGAATATAAGTCCAAATATTCAGCCAGTCCATTTTTTAAGTTTCCAGCCAGCCCATCATTAAAAAATCTAGCCGGTCCAATTTTAGAGGGAAAGTCCATGTTTTCTGGCCCAACTTCACCGCCTTTATACAGTTGTGGCCCAAACTTGTGAGGCCCAGTGGCTTTTAACATCAGGACTGACATCTCCACTTCAGCAGGCCCATTTTTCCCTTTGCTCAGCATCACGCTTCAACGATTCTCGTCACGACGAACATCCGAGAAGACTTCACGCATCGACGGTAATGGGCGTCGGCCAAGGATTCTTCCTCTGACATCATCTAGCTCACTGTTGAGTCCAACCACGAATTCATAGACTCGCTCGCTCACCAATTTTTTCTGGTAGCGCGAGCAATCAACGGGGCATGCCCATTCTTCCTCTATACTCAAATCCAATTCTTGCCACAAAGCCACCATCTCGATGTAGTAATTAATTACTTCCCTATCTCCTTGCTTAATTTGCCATAGTTTATTTTGATTTCAAAAATTTGGGAAGCATTCTCTGAATCGGAGTAGGTGTCTCTCACAACGGCTCAAACATCTTTATGGTTGGCAAGAATAGATAGGGTTTTCTAATGGAAGGGATCATAGAGTTAATGAGCCACGTAGTCAACAAGAAATTTTCTAAGTTCCACCTTTGCAAGCGGGCTACCACGGTTAAGAAGGGCTTCCTCACGTCACCAGTCAGATATCCCAACTTTCCTTCCACGTCGATTATTAATTTGATAGATTCAACCTATTCTTTGTAATTTTTTTCCATTTCCATCGTAAGTTGGAAGATGAATTATCGATTCCTCCCAAACCCACAGAGGGGATGGCATCTCTTTCGCCGTCGTATGACTCGGAGGTCATTGACCCCTTAATGGTATTGACAGTTTCTACCATTAGGTTGAGCCACGACATTGCTTTGATACCATGAAAGCTGAGAGACTTGAAAAGAAAGGAGTTTCTCTATTTTATCATTGTAAATAGTACAACCAAGTGTCATCTTTAATAGTACACACGAGAAGGGTTAAAATAAGGAAAAAAAATATTCCTAAATCCTAAATAATCTCCAAGAATCATTCCTAATTACAATAATAATACTTTCCCTTAATACATTTGTTAATTATGGCAGTTAAGATATTGTCATATCTCCGGGATTTCAACATATATGGACATGAATAATGGATCTTATCATTTCCTTAAAAGATTAAGCCATTCAGTTTGGAGTAAATTAAGTTGGAAGACAATTTTACAAGCCAGTAACATTGGCCTTTGATCAAATGTCAATTTGCCAAGGACAACGTTAGGTGAAATGGAGATTCTATTATCTGTGTAACAGAATCAAAAGGCTACTGGGATAAACAGTACAGATTAATATTTGAAAACAGTAGGAAATCTAAAGACCATAGCATATTCCAATAGCAGCTTGAACAGCAGTGGAAAGGCAAATAAAAACAACAATAATAGACAGGGATCAACATACTGAGCAAAGTTGTAGGACAAAATTCTATATTGAACATCCTCAGTAAACTAATAATACAACCAACCAGCTAAGTAGTAGTGTTCGTTCTTACAAAAAGTGAATCAAAAAATATCTATCTGAAAATATAATTACACTATTAACTGAAATTAAAGCCAAATACTACTCCAAAGATATACAGTATTAAAAAGGAAAATGGAAAATGGGCATCAATCAATTCAATCAGAGCAAAACAGAGGATTAACATGTAAAACGTATAAAATATCGATCACATACCACAGTCTGGCTTTTGTTCAGAATCTTTTCACATAACCCAGTATAATTTCTTGGCTTCCACCCCTGTTCTCCTTGATACTAAAACCAGATGAATACTTATCAAAAGTTTAAAAAATGAATTGGAGATCAAGAATCAAATGATAAAGAAATTTGTTTCCTTTGAACTAAGTAGCAGTCTAAATCTAAGATGGTCAATCAAGACTGATGCAAACAGATTGAAATACAAACTATAGATGTTCAGAATCAAGTCCGGACCTGAGAAATCATTCCAATCACAACAAGTCGTCCATATCTTGCCAAAGCATTCAAGCATAGATCAAACATTTCACCACCAACAGACTCATAGACAATATCAACACCTTCAGGGAACTCAGCCTTTAGTACCTGGAAACACAACAAGAACATGCTTGCAATGCTGGAAGATCTCATATTGTTGTCAATGGAAAAACTCATATAATTAAGCATTGTATAGACATCCCATTGTCCCCTCCCTTTCCTGAAATTAAAGGCCATCCATTTGTATTGAGTACGTCAAGAAAATCACCATATAACATAACCTTGGAGTTTCCCTTCTATGATTAATCAAGAAAGTTCTTTTTCTTCTGATTCATATTTTGATGTGGAACTTCACGGGTAGTAAGTCCTAAGGTTTTCCTCTCATAAAAATCCTTAATCCATTTTTAGGAACTTAGTGTAAACCTCACGCTTTGATATTATCTAGCCTGGTAGGTCAGTAGGTACTTGTTTTATGTTTCTATATCTATTAAGTTTCAACCGTTATCCCCTTCAGGATGGCTCTTTTTGTGCATGTCACTTTTATCTTAATTGAATTCCATGTATAAGTAATGCACCTATTATTGATTTCTCTATAATACAAGGCTATACGTAACCAAGAAATATCGACTAACCTTAAGGTAACTGTTCTTTAAATAGTTATGCCTAACAGAGCACAACGTAATTATTCTACCAATCATAATATTCTCTAAGGTTAACTCTAGAATTGTTAACAATTGACTCCCTTCATCTTCTTTTACAAAAGAAAAGAGGGTGAACCAGCATGCCCAAATGTAATGTTAGGTGACAAATATATATTGACCTTTGACCCTTTCCTAATGAGTTGCAAAATTGTAAACTCCCTCAAAAAATCTTCAAATCATCCATTCTTTTGCCAAAGTTCCACGAGGTTTCACTTCCAAAAAGTTGGCAAATTAAAAGTAGTACAAGAAGAACTTGTTTCTACACTGGAACAGAAGCAGGAAAACCATGTCAATTTTTGTGGCCACATGGCAGTCAGACAATATTATTACTGCAAAATATTCTGGAATCTGAGGAACTTGATTTCATATTTTTTTGTGCAAAAGAAATAAAAGACACATCAACTTGTGTCATATTGTAGAGAGAGAGAGAGAGAGAGACCGAGTCGGAAGGTCGAAACTTGAAAATTCTGAATCATTTTATATCTAATCAACCATTAGTCTAACTCGCAATAGGATAAGGTTCCATCCAGTACAAAAGAAAAGGGAAAGGAAAAGAAATAAAAGACGAATCCATACGAGAGTTAAGGACCCAAGGTATACAGAAAATGCTTCTCCACTATCCAAGGAACTCATCTTTTTATATTATTGCAGTTTTATTTCTGAGTCACAGCATTGAAAATATCTTCATGCGGTAAATTTGAAGGCCCTGTGTTTTCAACCAAGCTTCTTTACCAGGAGAACAGCCATCTATTCTGATAAAGATGTCAAAAGGAAAATGTAATAGGACAGAGCTTAATGAGCAGTGGTCCCCCATACAGTGACATGACTATCATGTATATCCATCATATCACGACTTCTAAAAAGGCATGACAAGAAAGCAAGAGATTATTCCGAACACAAACATGAGCGCTTGGATTTGTGCATGTTTAATCAAAAGGAATGGACAAGATCATAATAAAACAATTGTATGAAAACCCAAAGCAAAACTCAAGCTTTGACGTGCTAGAGTGCATTATGTTTTTTCACCTTTCAAATCCTTGCTCTTTGGCCACCACATATGCAAGTGCAAAGTCAGATATAAACAACAAAATTCTTCAAGATACGTACAGTTTTGATATTTTCTTCCTTATAGTCAATAACTCGATCAATTCCTAAACTTTTCAAAAGCTTGGCCTTTTCTTTGCCTCCACAAGTTGCAACAACCTTATTTCCAGCTAGTTTAGCAAGCTGCATCAAGTAGTAGTTGTTATAAGCTCATATGTGTTGCAGGAAAAATGACTAGAAAGGAATGTTCTTTCTCATTGGCACAATTTAAAAGATGTTACACACTCATGGTGATGCAAAAGACTATATATGGACCAACATGGAATAAAAAATCTAGAAGAAAGAATCTTATTCAACTCAGTGCGTGAACAGAAACAGCGGAGGAATATAAGATGATGGACATTGGAGCAGTGGTGGCAAGGATGCTTTGCTGCAATCTAGCGTCAAGAGCTCACATGTAAATGCCACTCCCCAGGTAAAGCTGTATACATTAAACCTATCCAGACCAAGTAGCTGGAACCTCATGGATGGATGTTTCCCTCAAATAAAGGGGGTGATAATCAAAGTGAAGGCCAAAAGAAATTGGGATTGCTTCTTTCAAACAGATAAATATATTACGCATCAACATGCACACTGCAATGTTTTCCAAGTATTATTGGCATATGTTAATGCTGATAATATACATGTAGGAAATTATTAGATGGATATCTATGTCATCTACAACTATACCTGCACAGCAAACTGCCCAGTGCCTCCTGCAGCAGCAGTGACAAGAACTACTTGTCCTGACTCCATTTGTGCCGCCTACAAAGTTAGCAAATGGGGAAAGGCTTAGCAATATAAATGATCCAATTGAAGTACGTCGTCCAAATAATACAACACATAACCAAAAGAATTGTTTTCTACTAGCTGCAAAGACAAATAAGACCCTGTTTGGTTTAGCTTTAAAAAATCAGATTTTTAGTAGACTATAATTAAAGTCGATAAAATGTGGGGTTGGAAATTTGAGGGTGTCTCATGATATGTGTGGTTGAAAACAAGTTTGATGAAAAATGAGTTTGAGAAAATGGGCAGACAAATAGAGGCTAAATAAGTTGTGCTGACAATACGGAACATTCAGAATAGAATGAAAAATATTGACTAAGGACGAGGAGAATAAAAAGGAAAAAAAGAACAAAATAACGTATCTCAGACGTGTGAAGAAATACCTTTTCTAAAGCAATGGAAGCTGTCAATCCCGATGTGAGCATGGCAACAACTTCCGGATCTGGTCTTGCCACAGGAAGTATGTGTTTTGAAGGTACCTAAACTACCCGTTTATGCATATTATCACCTCAAGAAATATGAAAATATTAAAAAAGGAACAACAAAACCAAGTCAACCAACCTATCTAAAGTAAAAAATTATAAATGTTTTACCGTGGTGAATTCAGCATAACTTCCAAAAGTCATTATTGCAGCCGGAGTGCCAGGCTTTAAGTTTTTAACAGAATCGCCTACAGCAGCAATTATTCCCACTCCCTGAATTATAAGACAAGAAGATTAAGTTCGTGAACCCGCAAAAAAATCGTTTGATCTTTTATAAATCGAAATGTACCTGACAAAAAAATATAATGAGCTAATATGGATAGAAAGATCACTGATAAGGCAAATAGAACAAGCACTAAAAGTGACTATTCCATCATGAACTACTTTTGTCAATGGGCCAATAAGTTGGAACTCCCAAAAACTGACGCATTTGCAACCAATAAAATGATAAAAGAGTCGTGAATTAAACTGATATAACAAAGTCCCAAGAAAATATTGAAACTAAAAACAGACTACTCAAAGACATTTAAATCTAATACAAGTGTACAGGCGTCGTATGAAGATTGCATACATTGTACTCGTAAAACTTTACAAATATCTAAAATAAACAACAATATTTTGTCCATTTGATATATTAACTTCTAAGTCTGATGATAACCAACATGTAAAATGTTAGTGCTAAGTTTGATTGAGTGTAATGCACATACACAGTCATGCAATAATCTTTGGACAATAGATGGGTCACAAAATTTGAGATAAAACGTTCAGATATTTAAGTGACATTCAAAAGAATTTTATGGAAGATCAAACTAAACAATTTTCAACCACATGCCAATGGTAGATTCAAGGAGATAACGAGTCTGGAGGAAAATACAGGAGCATCATATGTCTCATACCATGAATCATACGATTGAAGTGGAAGGTTTGAGAGATACACGTGTGGATGTATCACTTGTGTGAAGTGGAATGGCTTGTATGATGCAGAAAAAACATAAGGGCCATACATAGGAAGAAGTTGTATCATATGTGCAACATAGAAAGAAACAAAGGTTATAAGTCTGGATTCATATAGGAGGATAAGGCTAAGCGGAACGAAAAGGGTTTTCCAAAGACCAGACATATAATTGGTTGTATAGGGAGTTTCAAATGTCCATTCTTGATGATTCAGACATTAATTGAAGTATTTGAAGACTTCATACGTTAACGGATTTTATCGGAATCACAGATCCAGATCAAGATGACAAACAAATTGTCCTTCGAAGTCCAACAGACATTGTGCAACAACAGGCAAGGCAACCAAAGAAGACTTCATGCAGACACTTTCTTCTTCGTTATTATTGTTTGTCACGATTCGCTATTAAAAGTCCCTATTGTTCCTATCTTGAAAGCTATGCAAGCTGTTAGTTTATAATAGATAACAAACCTAAATTCTTCTGAGAAGCTCTAATCACAAGATTTTTAAAATGAAAGAAAGGCACAATATTATTTGAGTTGTAAAGTGTTAAAATCAGTCTTTTGAGAAGACACCCTCTGAGCGTAATCTGCAAAGAATATTTTATTTTCTTGCTCTGTGATTCTCAAATCACTGTGAATATCTAAGCTTGCCTCTTCCTTAGATTCAAGTTGTTGTAGTGCTGTTGTAAGTAGGTATCTGAGCCAATGAAAAGAAACGGGAGATTGTTGTTGCTGAACTGGTTAAACACGAAAAGCGAGTCTTCAGAAATGAATGTAGACTCGTGATCAACCGTCATAAATGTAGCGCTCTCGTCATCTTTTTATTTCTGCAACTTCGTATTTATTAATTCGTTCGTACAGTGAAGATTTTTAAAGAAGAAAAGAATAGATTTTAAATAACTAAAAAGCAGAAAAAAATTCTTCTAAAATTAAAAATAGTTGTCTAAGGTCTTCGACCCCCCCCCCCCACCCCGCGGTCTACTCCCCAGATTAAACCTGACAGCTGGGATTAACACATATTACAGTGCTTGATGCAAAACCTTTGCAAACATGACACTGATAATATGATTAAGACGTCAATTTGGAATGGAACTAGTAACAAGCTAGAAACAACATGATTTAACTTTATGTCTTTATAAAGCTTGAAAGGGTATCAAGTACAAACACAGTTCATTATTACGTTCTGGAAGGAGGAGAAAGGTAAAAGGCTGTTGTTTAGGTTAAGCGTACAAGGGTTTGAAACAATCCAAAATATGAAGAAAGTCATTCATTTCAAAAGAGAAGAAGCAGATTATTAAAATAAAAGAATGACATTTTAGCATTCCATATATCTTAACAATGGATGGCAATTTGAATGGAATTAAAGCAATAAGATTAGGAAGGAGCATGAGGAATTACTGGTAGGGATACTTTCAGAGGATCTGTGCTGATTGTAAAAGCATAAAATAAAAGTTGTTTAAGTACACCAATCTACTTCTCAAATTAAGCTAAAACTTAATTTTTTTTTTCTTACCTCAAAGCCAGCATCAAATGGAAGACGGGATTCGATGTCCTTTTTGTCTCCACTAAAATACCGTCCCGAGCTAAAATTCACCTGTTACGAAATGCTCTCAGTTAGTGCACATTTAAAGAGGCTCCTCATCATTATGTATGTGTACACCAGGTAAGTTTATTCCAGATAATATTCCTTAAGCTAATCAGGTTTAACCCAATAGAGCCAGCCAACACCAAAAAATAATAAATATGCAAGTAGCAAAGTGTAACTACATTGGAAGAGCCTTAAATCTAAATATTACTAGATATATTATAATCTACAATGTACCTATGTTGTGCAACGTAAATGCATTTTACACCTGTATAGCATAAGGCTTGTTATTTCTATTCTTTTTTCAAAATATAGGATACCAAACTTTAGGACATCTCTTTGATTCACATAAGACTTATAGACACAAAAAATCAAACTATAAGACTAACAAACTTACATCACTAGCATTAACACCAGCATAAATCACTTTCAAAAGCACATGATCAGATTTGAGTGGTAATCTCAACGGAGCACGTATTACACTGGTAGCCCCACGGAAATCATGATTCAATGTGTGGACAACTCTAGAGAACAAGATTTAAAAAAAAAAAAAAAAGACTCGTTAAAAAATTATCAATAAATAATTTGATAAACGTACAAAATGAGTGAAATAATTGCACCAGTGATTTACATGAAATTGTAGCCACATGCTTAAATATGGTTAAACATGAGTAGATTCAAGAGCATCTCTGCAGAGTAATTTTTACACTAAAGCCAGAAAGATCCCAATAAAAGCTGCCAAAAGTTAAGAAAATTGTTCTTTCTGGAAAATTTAAAATTTAATTCATCAAGAGTACGTGTACAACATACATGAAAAACTATTCTGTACTATGTTGGTCATATTCAACATGTTGAAAATCATTAAAAGAAAATTCAATGTGGAGGCAAGAAATTCACAAAATATTTTGAAAGAAAAAAAAAGAGCTAAAACGTAATCATCACAATACTACCATGAGGAAAGAGGAAGTAGATGCACAGAGTTGCTTGGATCCTTCTATGAAAATGTTCCACAAAAAGAGTTAAATAAGCAAGTCTTGTGTGGATTTCAGTACTCAGTTTCTTGCATATAATGATTGTAACATATAAATATCAAAATTTTCAACTCTTCCATTAGAGCATTGCATAATTCATAATGAGTGGTCAATGCTTGTGCCCACAAAATGGTTGTATTTCAAAGCTGAGGAACAAACATAAGAAGATGACATAAACTACTTCCACTCTTGTTAATGCAAGTAACTGAATTTATGTCTTCTTACATCTTCTCAAAACTTTGGGGTATTTGAGTACTTAATGGAGACATAAAGGAAGACTTTCTCCTAGATGTTAAAGGGCGCACACGGTATTTTGCTTCTTCTGCAGGAGTTGGCCAATACTCTAAGCCCCTTCGCTTAGATATCCACAAACAAGCCCCAGCTTTAGTCTCATCACTTATAAGCTCAAAAGCACCTGCATATTTGACAATTAGAAACTCATAGCTAAAAACAGAGGTTGCAATACAATAATCGAAAAGGGTAAAGCATAATGACAGATTAATTTTCAACTAATTCCTTAAATGCAATAATGAACAGTATATTCCTTGACATGCACCGTACACATCCCATATACCAACGAAGTTCTATGATATACAGGGTGCAATTTTGTAAAATTAATTGCAAGAGTAGTTACCTTTCACTAACATTTCCATTGGCAAGAAGCCTCCAATTAGATCGATAAATTTAGGATCAACTTTTGAGGCCAAATCAGTTTGCACAAACTGCAGGCAGAAAAGGTTAATAATTATTTTTATGAAAAAGATCAGAAATCTTAGATAGTATTTTTAGCACCAATGCTGAAAAGCTTCATGTGCTTGTTTAGATAAAATTTTAAGTTGCTGAAATTATATTAATATGATAGAAATGAGCGGTGGATAAGTAGGCAGTAGTTGTGTGTCCTAAAAAATGTGTGGGTAAAATTTATGTTTCCCAAACATGCATTCATACAACTGCTTGCAACTCGCTAACACCATCTCTAAGAAATCTCAATAAGAAAGCTAAAAAAATTTATGTTACCAGAGAGTATGGAAAATCATCATGCTAAAGAATGAACTCGAAATTAATTGATGATAAAGCTATAGACTCTCTCTCTCTCTCTCTCTCTCTCTCTCTCTCTCTCACCCTCCCTCCCTCCCTCCACACCAACCTAATCTTCACCACCATCAACCCTCATCCTTGCCAAGTTTCATCCATACCTGGCCAGTCTCCCATTAGCATAACCACTATCACTCCAACCCATATATCACAGCCATTCCATCAGCTGATGTTGCTATCAAACACATCCAACTTAAAATTTAAAACCTTCCTCACCGAGCTAACCTTCAAAACTAATAACTACACCTCTTCTCCTAATAAATACGTCAGATTAACCAATTGATTTGAGGTGTTTCTCAGTAGTTAAGTGTAATTTGAGAAGCTTTGGGGGATATGTAGTGATAGTTGATGGAAACTTTTTGACTTCTGAATGATTATAATGATTTTGGTTCATCCGAGTGAGTGACAAATTGTGGTCCTTTTTCTCATTCTTCTAATTTCAGGTCATTAATGTGTATGGTTGGTCACAGTGGGGGAAGAGGAAATGGTGGTCGTTCTGGTGATTTTGAGGGGGTCAAGGTGGTAGTTGTTTGAGGGCAATTTTTGATGTTGGCTTTCTTTGTGGCAGCCATTTCCTAAAGGTTCTGGGAGGTGGCAACAATGATACATTTTGGCCTCAGGTGATGCAAATCAGAAGAAGGATATCCCGTAAACCATGGAGCTGTTCTGTGATGAAGAGGACTTTTAGGAATCTTGCGTGATTGTTGCAATTCTGTCCTTTTTCTTTGTTCGGTTTATTCTTTCCAAATTTGTTGCTTTCCTAGTTTATTCCGAGTTTATTACTTACCTAGTTGGAGCTGGAGACTTTTTTATTGGTTTGTTATCTAAGGAAGAGAAGAAAATAATGGAAGACAGTTTTTTTGGTCATTCTTCGACCTTGAGTTCGAATCTCATTGGAGTGATTCCAAAGCTACAAAGAGAGATTCTTTGTTCGCCGAACTCTTGGTTCAACAAGAGGTTGATTCAAGGGAATTGGCACCAATTTGGTATAAGAGCCTAATCCTCTGGTTCCAGAGTTCGTCATTGCGGTGTTTCGCATTCCATGCCGGTAACCCGCAGTGGCACTTCATACTCCATGGCAAGCCACCAAAATCCAAACAGCACAAACCTAAATCACCAGAATCTGAACAGCCAAAATCCAAACAACCCAAACACCAACGACCAAAACCCAAACACCTAAAATACAAGCCAGCCCCAGTTGCAGCACCAAATCGACCAAATCGCCTCAGTGTTGGAACACCTCATCCAACGACTAGATGTCATGGATGAGCGATATGCTCGGGAGGAGTATGGACCATTCAATCGGAGGGGGACACAACAGCCCGTGGAGAGGGAATGGGCGAGAATGGTGGGGAAGCTTATGAAGGAGAAGAAGAAAACCAAGAGTTTGAGGACCATGAGCCTCGAGTCCGACGTACTACGCCAAACTTTCACCAAGGACATGCTGATCGGGGTGCAGTTTATCAACCTCTTGATGAACTGACTAAGAGGATGAAGGTTGATGTGCCGAATTTTTTTGGAAAATTGGAACCCAATGCATTTGAGGACTGGCTAACGGCCATAGAAGACTATTTTGATTGGTTTGCCATATCGGAGGACAGGAAGGTTCGTTATGTTCGGATGAAACTGAAGGGGCATGCATGAGCATGGTAGGGAAGTGTGGAGGAACAACTACACCGCACACGGAGGCCAACAATTTCCAATTAGGCAGAGATGAAAGAGCGACTAAAGGAAAAATATCTACCCATTGATTATGAACAACTGATGTTTGAGGAGATGTTGCAACTCAGACAAGGATCATTGAGTCTTGATCAGTTTACGGATCGTTTCCACGAGCTGATTGTCCGTAGCAAGATCGTGGAGACTGAGCAACAAACCTTAGCCCGTTACCGCACCGGACAACGCAGCGAACTTCGCAAAGAAATGTGGACTACACGACTAATTAACGTGGAGGCGTATCAATTGGCACTCCGTATTGAGAAGCAAATGGGACCTACGATTGGAAGGAGAGTGACATCGTTTGATTCAAAATTGGATCGTGTCACCACGCCCTCATTCCAATGATCTCCATTGCTAAAAGATCAACCTAGAGATGCAGTGAGTAGAAACCTGAAAGGAAAAGCAAAGGCCACACCAAGCGAAGGGCCACAATGTTACAAGTGTAAAGGCTTTGGGCACTATGCTGTTGTGTGCCCTACAAGAGATAAGAAGCTAGCCTTTATCTGTGAGAAAGAATTGATAACAATGGGAATCGACGATGACACGGGTGGGGAGGAAACTGATGGGAGTAGCCATGGTGAAGAAGAACACTTGGGTGCATCAGACTTACCCAGTTGCGTCATCTATCCAATGTTGACAGGAACCAAGAAAGAACTCCAGGCTAATCCCGAGTGGTTATGCACCAATATGTTTCACACGTGCATTGAACATAATGGTCGGGCTTTAAATGTCATTATCGATAATGGAAACAGCATGAACGTGATCTCCGAGACTACCATTGAACATTTAGGACTGAAGGCTGAAAAGCACCCCACTCCCAATCGGATCAGTTGGGTCAATGACGCCAACTCGGTTCTAGTAAAGCAGCGCTGTTTAGTCAAATTCTCACTGGGAAAGAAGTATGTAGACGAAGCTTGGTGCGACGTCATTCCTATGACCGTTTGCCATATGTTGTTGGGACGTCCGTGGCTATATGACCGGAGGGTCCTCTATGATGGGTATGCTAATACTTACTCTTTTAATTACAAAGGTAAGAAACTTGTTTTGGATCCTATACAGATTTCCGGATTTGATACAAATAAAGAGGTTGTCCCAGTTTTGACGATGCGACAATTCTCTCGAGTTATGCGTGAGGATAACATGGTGCTAATGGTAGTGAGGCGTGAAGTGAAACAGGAAGAAGGCTGCGTTCCAGCAGAGTTCTCGACAATTTTGGAAGAGTTCCAGGACATCATGCCGGGCAAAATTCCGAACAAACTACCCCCCCCCCACGTGGGAGATACATCATGCTATTAATCTAATCTCTGGCTCAACTTTACCTAATCTACCACATTACCGCATGAGTCCAACAGAGAATGAGGAGCTCAGTCGGCAAATTCAGCAACTATTGGACAAGGGATTTATTCGGGAAAACCTCAGCCCATATGCTGTCCCGGTTATACTCACACCAAAGAAGGATGGTAGCTGGAGGGTGTGCTTCGATAGTCGGGCAATTAATAAGATAATCGTGAAATACCGATTCCCCATTCCCCGTCTTGATGACATACTGGACTTGCTATGTGGTTCCTCTGTTTTCACTAAAATAGACCTTCGAAGTAGTTACCACCAAGTTCGTATCCGGTTAGGTGATGAGTGGAAGACGGCGTTCAAGATGAAAGATGGCTTATTCGAATGGCTAGTCGTGCCCTTCAAATTAACGAACGCGCCAAGCACCTTCATGCGGGTTATGACACAAGTCCTCAAACCATTCTTGGGAAAATTTGTCGTCGTCTATTTTGATGATCTCTTGATTTTTAGCCGAAGTGTGCAGGATCATTTAAACCATGTCGAACAGGTTCTAAAGGTTTTGAGGGCTGAGCAACTCTATATCAATAAGGACAAATGTTCTTTCATGAAGAAGAGTGCCAAGTTTCTGGGATTTATAATTTTTGACCAAGGTGTTGAGGCTGATCCCGCAAAGGTACAGGTTGTCCAGCAATGGCCGACCCCCCAGAATTTTTCTGAAGTCCGAAGCTTCCACGTCTGGCCACATTTTATCGACGGTTCATTCGCAATTTCAGCACTATAATGGCTCCAATCACCGAGTGCTTGAAAGAAAAGAAGTTATTATGTGGTGCCGCAACTACCAAAGCATTCACATAAATTAAAGAAAGGATGGGGCAAGCACCAGTACTCAAGTTGCTAGATTTCTCTAAAATTTTCGAAGTAGCTTGTGATGCCTCGCATGTGGGAGTCAGGGGAGTACTGAGTCGGGAGGGTCATCCCATTGCTTTTTATAGTGACAAGCTTAATGACACTCGCCGGCGATACTCGGTATATGACATGGAATTCTACGCTTTAATTCAAACTCTCAAGCATTGGTGACCATACTTGATCCACAGAGAGTTTATTCTTTTTACAGACCATGACTCTTTGAAGCGTCTAAATTCCCAAAGTAAACTGAATGCACGGCATGCTCACTGGATGGATTATCTGTAGCAATTCGAGTTTGTTATCAAACACAAGTCAAGGGCTGAAAATAAGGTGGTCGACGCCTTAAGCAGGAGACCACATTTATTACATGCCTTTTCTGCTAATGTTACAGGATTTGATACTCTAAAAACAGAATATGCACACGATGAAGACTTCGGCAAGGTATGGAGTGATCTCTCCACTCATCCGCACACGACTGGTAATGATTATATGCTACGTGATGGATTTTTATTCTATAAATCACAGCTATGTGTTCTGCGTGACTCTTTTCGAGAGTTCCTAATCACGGAACTTCACGGCGGTGGTTTAGTTGGGCATTTCGGTCATGATAAAGCTTTAGCTATTGTTGCTGATCGGTTCTATTGGCCTCGGATGCGAAGACACGTGCACACGGTGGTTGATCGGTGTCGGGTCTGCCAATTAAACAAAGGAACCAAGCACTAACCAGGTCTCTATTCGCCACTCCCCATTCCAGACAAACCATGACAGCATATTAGTATGGACTTTGTTCTTGGGTTGCCAAGAACTCTTTGACAACATGATTCAATTATGGAGGTGGTCGTTTTTCCAAGATGTCCCATTTTATCCCATGTCACAAAACTTATGACGCATCAAAAGTTACTGCACTATTTCCGCAAGAAATTGTCCGTTTGCATGGTATACCTACTTCGATTGTGTCTGACAGGGACGTCAAGTTTGTAAGTTATTTCTGGAAAACATTGTGGGCTAAGATGGGAACAAAGCTTATGTTCTCTAGTGCCTTCCATCCCCAAACTGATGGCCAAACTGAGGTCACCAACAGGAGTTTGGGAAATCTATTGCGTTGCCTTGTCACGGATCATGTGACCAGCTGGGACATGGTACTTCCACATGCCGAATTTGCCTTCAATAATTCTGTTAACAGGACAACAGGCTGCACCCCATTCAAAGTGGTGTATGGGTTCCGGCCTAGCACTCCACTTGATGTTAATTCACTGTCGTTGCCACCAAGGCCAAGTGAGGCTGCACTAGATTTTTCTAGCTATATGCAAGATGTCCATGAAGAGTGCAAACAGCGCCTTACCATCCATACACATTCTTATGCAGCTTCAGCAAATGCAAAATGCAAGGATTGGCAATTTAATGAAGGGGATCTGGTCCTTGTTCGTTTAAGGCCGGAGCAATTCCCTCCGGGGAGTTTTACCAAGCTGCATGCACGCCGAACAGGCCCTTTTAGAGTTACCAAGAAGTTGGGCAACAATGCATATGTTATTGAATTACCCTCTGAATTCGGTATTAGCCCCGTATCTAACATAGAAGATCTTACAGAATTCAAAGGTGATGTCGAAGAACGTTCTGCAATACCATCTCCAGAGGGAACACCAGTTCTTCCAGAATATACATCCCCGCGGGATGAGATTGCTGCCATTCTTGACCATCAGTTTGTTACAACTCGCCGAGGAGGATATTACAAGTTCTTAGTGCAGTGGAAAAATCGTCCAAAGTCGGACTCTGTCTGGTTGCAAACTTCAGAAGTCAAGCGTCTACACCCACATCTATTTGATGCTTACATTCGTCAAAACTTGCCAGAGTCAAGTTCTTCAGGAGAGCCGGCAATTGATGCAAATCAGGAGAAGGATATCCCGTAAACCATGGAGCTGTTCTGTGATGAAGAGGACTTTTAGGAATCTTGCGTGATTGTTGCAATTCTGTCCTTTTTCTTTGTTCTGTTTATTCTTTCCAAATTTGTTGCTTTCCTAGTTTATTCCGAGTTTATTACTTTCCTAGTTGGAGCTGGATAGTTGGAGCTGGAGAATTTATTACTGGTTTGTTATTTAAGGAAGAGAAGAAAATAATGGAAGACAGTTTTTTTGGCCATTCTTCGACCTTGAGTTCGAATCTCATTGGAGTGATTCCAAAGCTACAAAGAGAGATTCTTTGTTTGCCGAACTCTTAGTTCAACGTGAGGTTGATTCAAGGGAATTGGCACCATCAGGCTTTGGCCATAGATGATGGTGCCATCCTGATTTTTTTATAATAATTGGTTTCTTTAAGGTGGTGGTGCTTTCATTCCTTCCCCTTTCTTCTTAGGAAACTGCATTCAGAAGAACTTTGCTGTGGAATCAGAGCAGCTTTTTATTTTAAGGGGTTCAGTTGCTCATTTTGTTGCCAAAGGGTCGGATACCTGGTTGCTGAGGAAGTAACGTTGCCATAAATTTTGAGACCGAAAAAATGAACTGGGAATGTGAATTTTGGCAGGAAAGTATGTTGACTCCTGGTTATTAGAATTGAGAACTGAAGCAAAATATATTGGGGATGAGTAAGTCCAAATGCAGCAGTACGTATTAAGAAAACTGAATAGAGGAGTTAAAACGAGAGAGAGAAAAAAAAGCTTTTGCAGTTATTAGGACAAATCAAGTTTTCTGACCGTTAACCGTATGCAGCTCTTGATGAACGAGCAGGATTAAAAGTAACGATTGACTTGATGATCGACTTGAAGATCTGGATATAATTATCAATTAACATCTCTAAAATGCAAGAAGTGCAGTTGTATCACGACCTCCTCAATATTTTATGAGTCAATAACTACAAGTCGGTTGACAATGCAAAATCCATCTCTCACATTGGGGATGACAAGTAACTACTGCTCCCTACAACAATATGATTGATGCAGGGTATCTCCATTATTTTTATTATTAAAGAAGAGAGTGCCACATGTACAGGGATGGTAAGCCTCAAGGCTGCTAACGGCCTTTTAGTCCATCATCCAGTCTCCATTCCCAAATAAGGAGAGGTTTCTTTTCAGATAACCCCTTGTCCTAACTCTTCTCCAAGTCAAGTACAATAGACAACTCGTTCTCGAGCTCCTAAGACTCACACTGCTGAGAACCATTTTTGTTCCACACTATGTTACACGTATGTATCTATCTACCCTTTGGGGCAACTTTGGGGCTCTATTTGTTGGTCGACATGGCAATGGTACTTCCATTTTGGGCCGTTGTGGGCAAGGAGGTATTCAGACCCTGACGCAGCAGTTCATGTCCAACCTCTAACCTCAATGAGGTATCTAATATCTCAGCCCAATTATTGTTGTACATTGCAGATGTGCCATTAGAAAATTTAAATAGAGGTTACCTCAGGGCAAAGCACATTGATACGGATCCCTTGACGCTTGTAAAGAGCGAAGGATCTGGTGAACATAACCACACCCCCTGTGAAATTCCTTATCATTGTCAGACCAAAAACATAATGTAGATCAATTAATTACATTTGGGAAAAACTGACAGAAAACAGTGTATGATAGAGAACAACAAACCTTTGGAGGCAGAGTAGATAGGATCAGCATACATTGGGTAGAGCCCCGACGCAGAACCAACATTAATGATTACACCAGGCTTTTTAGCCCGTTGCATGATTTGAATCTGCAACCAAATCAAGATCGATAGCCATTGTCACTTGTCACCAAATTGGAAGACCCGTGAACATGAAAAACATTCCAGAGAAAAGACACTTCTTTAACGTGCAGACATACAAAAACCCTCTCCACATCTGTTTCATAGGTGCAACTCTCCAAGGTCCTCTTAACTAAAGTAACCATCAATCAACTGAAATTACAAACTCGAGCATGAAACCTTGAACATTCAAAATTAATGCCCGCTTGTCTTAATAGAAATGTGTATCTATTTCAAGCTGACCCTATTGAATAACATAAGAATTTCTGTTTCAATCAACTGGCAGAATGTAAAATAATAAGAGACTTTAAAAAACTTTACAGCGAGATGGGTGCAGTCAATAACTGCAATAAGATTGACATTAACAGTGACTCTCCAAGATTTAGAACCATCAGTAGTGTCCTTGTTAAATGGAACCGGATTCGCAATCCCGGCATTGTTAACACAGAGATCCAATCCTCCATACGTCTCGACATGCTTCTTGAAAGCTGCAGAAAGTTCGTCTGACCCAACAATCAAACCAAACATATTCAGTATTTCCCTAATCAGTAAAATAAATAGTACAATCTACAATAATTATGTGCCAATTTAATTGGTGAAAGTGATAAAGATTATTAAGGATAAAATCGTATATTACGTAAATACACAAATAATAATCAACAGACTTGGCCTATGTATCAGGCTTCAAAAAGTTCAATGGAAAATTTTAACTCATTCGAGCAGTCGAATTTCAGGAGTAGTGTTCTGAAACGAACATGTTAAAATGGAATCCGAGACTTAACAAAGCATCACTCACTTGTATTAGTGACATCAGTTTTGATGAACATAGCCGGCGGAAATCCAAGTTCAGAATGGAACTTGGAAACTTCATTGGCTGCAAGTAATGCAACTTCTTGTCCTTTATCAGAAAAATCGATTATAGTAACGAAAATTCCTTTGCTTGCAAGGGCAAGAACAAGCGCTTTGCCGATGCCTGATGCTCCGCCAGTGACTAAAGCTGAAAGACCAGGCTTGAGCTCCATTTTTTATGCTCGAAATGGATAGATTGACTAAAGCTGTAGCTACTTTTTTCGCCTCTGTGAAAACCGTTATGATGAGATTTTTTTTGGGGATGATGATGAATTTTGGGATAATTGTTTTTTTTTTAAAGGAGATTTTATTAAAAAGGAAATTTACTAATAAAATATTTTATTCTGCTTGAAAATTAGTTTTATTTTAATAATTGTGAAATAGGAGCTTTATTTTTATACGTCACGCCTCCTTTTTAGGCCCCGTTCGATTCCCATTTTGGAGAAGAAAATACATTTTGAATAGTTGATTGATGGAAAATGTGTGGTTAAAAATTAAAGAAAAATTTTGGATTTTCGTGTAATATTATTTTATTGAAGAATGTGTGGTTGAAAACAAGAGAGAGAAAAATAAATTTTGAGAAAATGAGAATCAAACAGGGGCTTAATATGAGGTGAGGTTTTTGTACTTTGGTGTGCTACTTTATTCTAAATATGCTTACTTTATCTTTATTCACAATTTATTGGTTTTCCTGGTATGTTGAAAATGGATTCATACAACCTTTCGAAAAAGTAAACGATGAATGGCTAGTTGATTGAATTGAAAATTAAAATAATAATTCATATATTCATGAATTCTCTTATCTTTCTAATTAATGATATATCTATTAAAAATTATATTAAATAAAAGAATATATAGGACTCATTATTTAATATTAATTAATTAATTGAATACTTATTCTTATCTCAAATAAAAATTGCCCTTCATTGAACATCAAAACAGCAAATTTCAGATACAATGAGGAGTTTCCTCCGGCACAATTCTCTCCTCAGAGAGTTTAAGTGTTTCATTTGCTAAAGTATGAGCAACCTCATTAACACTTCTAAGAACATGACTAATGGACCAAGATTGAAAAAAAACCAAGCAAGCTCTTCATGTCCTGGATCAATAGTCCAAGGTAGTTCCAAAACTCAAGATCACCATTAATTCCCTTCACAACATTCAATGTGTCCCCTTCCAAGAGGATTGATCTCAACTCAAGATTTCTGCATAGTGTAACAGCTTCCATAGCTCCAATGGATTCAGCCAAAAAGACATCTGGGATAACCTTCCTTTGGGACATTAGTGATGCTTTAACCTTTCCAGTCCAATCCCTCACCATGACTCCAATTCCAATACGTCTATTAACCGAGTCCATCGTCGCGTCCCAATTTACTTTGTACTTATTTAGTAGGGGTGAAACCCAACGTTGGCCGACTTGGTCTCCTCTAATTCTGGGCCTAACCGGCGGGGAGTTCTCTATACTGGATTCCAAAGCCTTTTGTTGGGCCGTATTTGCTACTATTATTGGGTCACCGAACTTATTCTCAAACACGAATAAGTTCCGCCTCTTCCATATTAAGTAAATTGTGGCTGTAAAAATTCTCATTTCTTCCTCTGACACTCTCTTAAATAATTGGTATACCAAGTCTTTGAATTCCCCCGACATGAGTAACATCTTCTGAAACTTTCATGAGCTTGAACCTCAAACATCCTGAGTTGAAACACACAACCATAGAATATGAGTAACCGACTCATCTTCCCGCTTACAAATAGGGCATGACGGGCACTTCCTTAATTTTCGCCTGTTCAGGTTAAGGTTTATTGGTAAGGATTCGTGAATCGCACGCCACAATAGTATTGCTTGTAGAACATTGTCCTATAGTCTATTTTCGACTGATTGATGAGATGGTATACACTTTTGACTGTGAACTTGCCATCATTTATGCCTCACCATATGAGTTTATCCGGGCTGCCACAAAGACTGATAAGGATTTGGCTAATAAGACTAGCTTCCGGCTCAGAAAAGATTGTAGAGATCAATTGTGTGTTCCAGCTTTTCGAGTCTGGATCTATAAGCTCGTTTACTCTGCTATTCATAAATCGGTCTTGTAAAGGAGATTGAATTTTACTTGTGGAAACTTGGGGGATCCATTTATCCTTACCGATGATCACCGATTCACCATTCCTAATGCGCCGAAGGTTTCCTTCTTTAACACTTCCTTGCCTTCTGAGAAGCTCTTCCATAGGAAGGAGGCATTGCTCCTCACTTTGCTATTTCATAAAGTCTGTTTTGCTGTAGTACTTCGCTTTGAGGACCAATGCAGCCAAGGATCCTTGATTTTGAATAAGGCGTCACCCTTGTTTCGCCAGTAGTGCTACATTGAACAGTTCAAAATCTCTGTAGCCAAGTCCTCCAGCATTTTTTGAAGTCCCCAACAAGTTCCAGGGGAGCCATTGTGTTTTAGTTTTACCTCCTTTACTTTCCCCACCAAAATTTATTTACTTGTCAATTTATGGCTTGAAGAATGGTTCTTGGAAGTTTAAAGATACCCATGTAGTAAGTTGGGATCGCTTGGATTAAAGCCTTGAGAAGAACTTCTTTACCTGCTTGCGAGATAAACTTCACCGTGCAATTGTTCATTCTGCTTCTGATCGCCTCTAGTACTGATTTAAATGCTGCCAGTTTATTTCTACCAACATAAGTCGGCAGACCAAGGTACTTCTCAAAGGACTTCGTCTCTCTGACTGTGGCTGCGTGTAGGACTGCATTCTTTATCTCCACCTTAGTGTTGGCACTGAAGTAGATGGAGGTCTTATCCATGTTGAGTCATTGCCCCGAAGCATGTTCAAATGATTTCAGTATGTAAGAGGGGTGCTACCATTCTAGAACATTTGCCTTACAGAAGATCAGACTCTCGTCAGCAAAGAATAAGTGGTTTACTAGAAGGTTGCCTCTAGCAAAAGGAAAATCGGAGATGAGGCCGCTCGCCTCCGCTTTATCCAGTAAGTTGCCCAGTACTTCAGAGTACTGGATGAAGAGGTAGGGGGATAGATGGTCTCCTTGCCTTAATCCTCTCGAATGGTGGAACTAATTTTATGGCACGCCATTTATTATCATTGCATGATTAGTTCTATCCACCATTCACCAAAACCAAATTTTCTTAAGACGGCTTCCAGGAAACTCCACTTAATACGGTCATAGGCCTTGCTCATGTCCAGCTTTAAAGCTATGTACCCCTCTGATAAGTGCGAGTTTCGCACTCATTTAGACCGTTAAACATAGATAGTTGTTAGTTTTCATTTATTAGTTTTTGATTATTTTTGTTACTTTTGTTCCTTAGGTGAATTCCCGAGTTGATGGTTGTTTATGTGGTATTTTGAGCGTGAATTGAGCCAAAACGATTGAAGAGAAATATTCCAAGATTCTGCGATCTAAACCATGAAGAAATGGTGGTTGAATGGTGGTTTGAAGGGAGGTGAAATGGGTGAAAAATCAGGAAGAAATGAAGCTGGCACCAGAAAAGTGTAAAAGTGCAGAATTTGGCCTATGCGTACGCATAGGCCTGCAGGGTATGCGTACGCACACTTGGCAAAACCAATAACTGATGCTTATTTCATTGCACTATGCGTACGCACAAATAAAGCCATGCGTACGCATAGTACAAATCTGGAGCAGAACCCGAGAAAACTCGCGAAATCCGATTTTAAATTCTAAACTCACCACTTTTATTCCAAACCCGTTTTTCCTCTTCTACACATCTTAAATATCACTTGGGGCTCATTTCGAGGGCAAGAAGCAAGGGAGGAGCTAACCACCAAAGGAGAAAACTTGGGAGCTCTATCTCTACAACCATTGATGATTTTGGGAAGAAGAAGAGATACTCCATTGATAGAGAAGATCCCATCCACTCATCTCCTCTTCAATAAGCTTTCATTTTCCTTCTTATTTTCATTTATTTGTTGTATTATTTTGTTGGGTTTATGTAAATGCTTTATAGATAGTTAACCCATATGTGATTGGGGGTTATTTTCTAACCCTAGAATGATAATTTAATCGATTTGTGTTTTATTGTGTTCTTGAGATTGATGTGATTAATCCATTGTACTCATTATGTTTATTGTTCTTCTCGATTATTTAGCGGGCCAACTAGATGATTGGGTTGCTTGCAATTTATGCTATTTTGGGATTTTTAGTCCGTAATTGCTAATTTGACCAAACCCTAGTAGCAACTACACTTTGATGGATTATGAGAAATTTTCTATTAAATGTAGGTGGATTATCACTTAAGTTAATAAACCGAGCTTGAGAGTTTGCGCTTAATTCAATTCGTCTCTTTCGTCGTAATGCTTTTGTTGAATTAAATCTAGCGAGCTTATCCTAGGTTGTTTGATGAAAAGGGTTGGGTAACGATGCTTATCTTATTCAACTAAAATGTAAGAAGAGATTGATGTAATCAAGATTGTGATTATTCTCGAATTGTTGTTGATCTTGAGAACGAAAATCTTTTGCGAACATTGAAAGGAAAATCATTCTAGCGGTGAAAAAATATCCTTCGATCACATTTTCGTTTCCTTGTGTTATTTGTCACTTTCATCTTTTATATTTTTAGCTTATCGCTTTATTAGTTAAACAACCAAACCCCCTCCATTTACTTATTTGCACATTTTTACTTTCTTATTGCGATTGGCGTAATTGAAAATAATCCTTTGCGGCAATGACCCTTACTTACCAATTACTACTTGAACGACACATTTTAGAAAAGTAAGGAAATTTATTTTGACCCCCGTTCGGGCGTGTCACCCTCCTTCTTTCCTTTAACTCTATACTTCATAGAGTGCATTGCTTCATAAGCCACAATGATGTTGTCTAAGATCAGGCGTCTTGGGATAAAAGCACTTTGAGCTGGTGAGATAATATTAGACAAAAATGGTTTAAGTCTGTTAGCCAATACTTTAGACACCACTTTATAAAGCACATTACACAAGCTGATAGGTCCATATTCTGAAACAGATGCATGATTATTATTTTTAGGGATCAATACAATAAAAGTATCATTAATATCATTGAACCCTTGTTTGGATCCTAGGCGATCTTTAATAGCCGCACATAGATCTTCTCTAATAGATTCCCAATTTTCTTGATAGAAGCCAGCTGAGAATCCATCAGGTCCAAGAGAGCTCATCGGGTCCATTTCAAAGATTACTTACTTCACTTCCTCATCAGTACATGTTTTCTATAGATGGGCGTTCATTTCCGGAGTAACTTTTGTTTCTAAATCCTGCACGGCTTCTTCAATGCCAAATGGGTTGGAGGTCATGAACAACTGTTGGTAGAAAGTTTGGAACGTGTTACTGATGCCCTCTTGTTTGGTGGAAATTTCGCCCCTGTCATTCCGAATACTCTTGATAGTATTCCGTTTCTTTCTTTTGGAAGCACATTTGTGGAAATAAGTTGTATTCTTGTCCCTACATTTGAGCCACAGTTGTTAGATCGTTGCCTCCATTTGGTTTCCTCTTCTTCCAACATATCATCTATCTGCTTTTGAGTGTCTTTGATTATACCATTTAAATCCCCTTGATTAGAATTCTACAGCAAACGGAGCTTCTGCAAATTAGCTCTTAATTTCTTCCGTGTGGTTCTTGTATTGCATTTAGCCCATCTCTGTAGTTCCTCCCTACATCGCATCAAGCTTGCTTTGAAACCGCCTACTAGATTGTTCCGCTCTCCATGGATTGGCCAAACACTGTCAATAATGTCTTTGCATTCTAGCTTCCCAGACCAGACTGCATCATTTCGGAACAACTTGGGTGGGTGGGAGTCCAAAAAAACATGGTTGTTGCTACAATTAATTAGAAGTGGGTTATGATCCGAGTTGACAACCAGTAACACTTGCACTTCACAGTAGCCAAATAGGGGTGGGAAGGATGAATTAGCAAACACTCTGTCCAATCTCTCTTTGGTGGAGTGTCTCCCTTGCCTCTTGTTGCTCCATGTGAATTTAGATCCAACATACCCCATATCATTAAGATCACACTCTTCAATCGCCGTGCTGAAGCTATCCATTTAAGTATAAGGTCTCATGTTAGCACCATACTTCTCGTCTAGGTTGAGTGTTTCGTTGAAATCTCCCATGATCATCCATGGACACGGGCTGGTTGGATTTATCCTCCACATCAACTGCCAACTCTCACGCCTTCTATCTGTGTGTGGGTTACCATAGAAACCCGATAAGACCCACAGTGGAGTGATTCCATCTTTATTTAGTTTCTATGAAATATGGCTTCTAGAGTAGTTAATAAGAGACGCATTGGCCTCATTCAACCAAAGGAAAGCTAAACCTCCGCTTCAACCAATACTATCCATCATAAAACAGTTATCAAAATTGAATTTCATTCTCAATTTCTCCATTTCCTTCCTTTGAAGTTTGGTTTCGGAGAGGAAAACCAAACCCGAGTGCTTCTCCTTCACCAATTGATGAAGCTCGCAAACTGTCCAAGGGTTCCCAAGCCCTCGGCAGTTCCAGCATAACACCTTCATGGCAATAGGCAGGGCTGCTTCGAAGCCTCAGCCATTTCGACCTCAATTCCTCTGCCAATTGGGGCTCTGGCCCTTTTTACCAACACTAGAACGGACTCTCTTGTTGCCTTACATTTCTGTGTGTTGCTGCTCTCGCCATTAGCTTCCCTGTCTGCACTTTGGGAAAGTGACGTGAATGGGCCAGCACGAGCCCTTTTTTTCCACGTTTTTCCTTAAGCTGGGCACCTTTTATAAATTACAAGTTCAATTCAATTTTTTATAACTTGGTTAATAAAACATATAATATCTTAATATCTAGATTAGTGTTAAATAACATTATTCAAAAATAAATGGACAACACGTAAAGCAAATTTACATAGGTTCATGCTTTATCCCTACATATCTAATCATTTACCACCAAATCCCTAATATAGAAGAAATTTCATATTCTTGCAGCTCACCTTCACATTTAAGGTTGTTAATGGATTGAATTTTTTTTTTATCAGAATTAAAATTAATGGGAGGTGGATTTATGGTCTCAATTCGATAGCCCAATAAAAATTTGAACTCGATAATTCATTAACTAAATGGAGAAATATTGATTTATGTCAATCTGATTCAATAACAACCTAATCTGATTTGTTATAATTATATAATATATTTATATATTACCACTTAATTTTTTTCATTTCCAAACTTGTATTATACTTTATGACTTTTAATGAAAGAATGTCAAAGCTATCAAATTTCAATATAATATTAATACACATTATAATAAATTTTGTCTTGAGATTGAGATTTTCCTTTCCAAAATTACTTCAAACAGTTCATATTATCTCACCCTAATTGCATCGTATGGATCAAAACAAGGAAGTCCCATGGTTTTTCCTTATCTTGCAATATAAAAATGCGTGTAAGATATTTCGGATTGAATATCTGATAACATAACCAATCGCATATGAATTTAACAATCAAATATTTGTTAAACTGTCAGATCGAATTGGATCCATGAATTATTCTTATCAAATTGGATCAAATATCAACAAAATCAGTCTATATCCGATCCATTAACAGTCCTATTCACATTACGTCAAAAAGTATGACATTGTTTGCTTATCTTACCTTGCCTAATGCTTATAGATACATTACGTTGGTTTTTTCTTTTCCATTTTTGGCACCATCCCCCTACTTCTTTTGGATTTTTGAGTATCTATGAGCATTAGACAAGGTCACATAAGCAAACAATTTCATACTCTTCGCTCTACTAATTTTTTCTGTCAAAACCAACAGGCTAACTCCTTGAAATTGCCTCCGGCTCACCATTTTTAATCGCCCAGCTTGTTGGGTTTTGCACCGGTTCCTATATCTACGATTTTTCAACAACGATCAAACCAATTATCTGCTCAATTCTCAATCATCCCGATAGAACTGATTAGTCTGATACGATTCTAATATCATTACTTTTTCTCATTTCAGAACCAAAATTTAGCAGGGGATTAGGGTGGTCGGGTTGAATTAATCTCTTTTATTTATAATTTTATCGCTTTTTTGGAGAGCATATTTTAACTTTATATATACATGTAGTATTAGGGCTAGATAAAAATCAATTCAAATAAATCAAACCGATCTTCCCAACCCAAACAAACCAGCTTAGGTTAGTTTTAGGTTCAATTGGGGTTGGGTTTAAGTTGGAAATGTTTGAGACCGGGTTGCGTTGGATCCTAAATAGTGGAAACAATAGAATAACTAAGAATGTACAAACATACTTAGATTGATTGGTATAAATATTATGTACAAATGCAAAGTTATTTGATGATAGACTAAAAATTAAGGACGAATGATGATATGAATGAATTGAAAAAAAAAATGTAAAAAAGGAAAATACTCCATAATTTCAAATTTATTTACACATTTGTTTTTCAAAAAGACTTCCTTATATATGTTCAAAACAACGAAAGTTTTCATATGGTTTCAATCTTTTTTTTTTTTTAATCCAAATTCAACAAAAAATTGATAATAATTGGATCTAACTTGAATCAAACCAAAGTCTAAATCGACCAACCCATCCCAAAACAATCACAAGCTTATCAATTTGGAGTGGAATTGGGTTTAAACACGCAATTGAATTAGGTTGGTTTAATTTTAGATCAAATCAACCATATTGGGAAGGGTAAAAAATTAAGGACTTTGCTATGGGTACATAAATTCACACATAATGGTTCACATAATTACATGTGGCACATATTCAACCTTTAATTCAAATCTAACACTGTCACATCAACTGTCGGATGATTGCCACATCACATTATGTACCCCTCTATGCACATAAATTATGTACAACAAGAATTTCCCAAAAATTAATCTAACCAAATCGACGCTCAGCCCTAGGCTACATATGGAGAGGAAAAGAAAACCATAAACTCTTGTACTTTGCCCATTATATGTTGGCTTTTTTTTTACCTTTGTTTCCTAATGTTGCCTTTATTGTGGATTTAGTACTCAGTCTGAATTTTGGCAATAGCGTCCTTAACAACCTGCTTGGGAATTTTTTTTTTTTTTTATTTATCGATTTTGACAATTTTTAAGTGGCACCATTTATGAGATGTTCAAAAATCGGTGCTTCTCAGGTTTTTTTTTTTTTTTTTTTTTTTGGGTGATTTAAATCTGTGTAGTGCAGTTTTGGCATATTTTTCAACCCATCAATTCTGTGAATTTTCGCCATTTCTCAAATTATTTTCAATTCTACCTTTATAAAAGTTTAGATTAACTTGTAAATAAAAATGCATTAACTCAAATTTTATTTATAAGCAAAACAATTATTTTATAACTAAAAAAAGTAATATGAAAAATTTACTCATAAGTAAATATCCACTTTGTGTAAAAAATTACTTTTAGAGTAAAAATACAACTTATAAAAAATAAAAAATAAATTACTTATAATTAAAAATTCACTTCTTTGTAAAAAGTTATTTTAAAATTACAAAATTAACCTATAAATGTATAATTACTTATAATAAAAAAATTACTTAACTTAATATTGTAATTATAAGTACATATTTCACTTCTCAAGTTAAAAAAACAACTTATACGTAAAAATAAAAATAAAATATCACTTATAAATCACACGCGCGCGCGCGCACATATATATATATAGGAATTTATATATTGAAATTTTTGCTAAGGAACATATATATGTAATTTTATTCTTCTAAAAAAGCCTTTTAGAATAATCTAACATATTTTTTTTATGCCTTAATTGCTATTATCTAGAGAGGAAATTGGTCGGTATAGGGATGGCAACGAGACGGGTTCCTTAGCCCCCGTTTTGTCGGACATTTTTCAGCTTCGTTATCGATTTAAGGCTGGGACCTTGTCCCATTTACGTACCCGTTTAATTTAATTTTTTTTAGTTTTTGATAATTCATTTTCTTGTCTTAATTCATTAAAGTGAGACAATAATGTGGTTATTAAAATTTTTTAATTAATTAATTTATTTTTAAAAGTTAAATTATTCGAATATATTTGGTAAACTAATGTTTTTATTGGGGTAATTAGTAGAAATGGTCCCCAACGTTTACACTTATTGTTAAAATGGTCCCTATCGTTTTAATTTTGGCATTTACACCCTTATTTCAAATGTTTGTTGCGGGATTGGTCCTTCCATCCAATTCCGTTAAATCAACCGTTAACCATTTAATGAAATTTGTAGAAATGGTCCCTAACATTTACACTCATTTGCAAAAATGGTCACTATCTTGTTTGAATCCAATTAAATTTTATTCCATTACATTTTATTTTTCTCTCTTTCCTATTTTCAACCACATAACTTTTCATAAAATAATATTATATGTAAATCGAAAATTTTTCCTTCTTTTTCAATCATTCATTTAAAAATAATAATAATATTCCACATATTTTCATTCACAAAAAATGGGGGCCAAACGGGGAAATTAGTCAATTTCCCATATTTTTCTCCTCTTAAAATTTTCGGTGAATATAATTCCTATGGTTTGATGTAATTTACAACTTTATACCCCAACTCAAAACGTTGTCGGCAAATATCTATTGTGTAGCAGTTTATTTTCCCTTTTACTATGGTATTTTGTATCTATTGTAGTAGGTTAATATTGAGAACTTATACTACATAGCTCATCATCAATGATTATTTGTGCTAAATGGTTAGAGGGTTAGGGATGATATTTGCCGACAACGTTTTGAGTTGAGGTCTAAACTTGTAAATTATATCAAACCATAGGAATTATGTTCACCAAAAAATTTAAGAGGAGAAAATATGTGGAAAGTTGACTAATTTAGCCCCTGTTTGGCCCCTATTTTTTTGTGAATAAAAATAGGTAGAATAATGTTTTTTTTTTAAAAATGAACGGTTGAAAAAGAAGGAAAAATTTTCGATTTACGTATAATATTATTTTATGAAAAATTGTGTGATTGAAAATAGAAAAGAGAAAAATAAAATATAATGGAATAAAATTTAATTGGATTCAAACAAGATAGTGACCCTTTTAGCAAATGAGTAAATGTTAGGGACCATTTCTGCAAATTCCATTAAATTGTTAACGGTTGATTTAACGGAATTGGATGGAATGACCAATCCCGCAACAAACGTTTGAAATAAGGGTGTAAATGTCAAAATTAAAACAATAGGGACCATTTTAGCAATGAGTATAAACGTTAGGGACCATTTCTGCTAATTACCCTTTTTATTGTTTATCAGATTCCTTAGATAATCTTACTTTTCATATTTTATTAGAATTAATGAAATTTTGTGGAGATTTCCATTTAAATTATTGAATCGAAAACTGCCTCCTATCACTGACCCGATTACCCAATTAAAGGGGTAATCCTCGCCCCGTTCGAGGCGATGCTCCTTGGCTATCGAGTATGATGGGTTTTTTTTGTCTTCCCTAGGTCCGTGAGGGTTTTTCACTTGGTGGGATCCTCCCATGTGCCCTCGATCAAAAGAACTAATACCTGGTTTGCTCAAGTCAAAAACTAAAAACCAAGAACAAGTGTAGAATCGAAGAATATGTTTGTAAAACTAAGGGCTCGTTTGGTATGATTTTTGCTTTATATCGAAACATTCTTGAGGAATCTATTTTAATTTTTATTTGAAAATTAATTTTTAGAAGAACTTTCTTTTCCAAAAGTAAGTCATATTGGGCTTACTTTATCCAAAAACTCTTCTAATTAGGAAAAAACTTTCATATAATTAATCAAATGGCTCCAAAAGCAATTTTTGAATATCAAAAACTCATTTTGACTTCTCAAAAGTCATGCCAATGGCCCTAAGATCCCCCAAAACTTTCAAGTATTCGGAAAGATTAGTCTTGAACCTTAATTTATTGGCATGTTTAGTCCCTATGATTTGTGCCAATTGGTGTATAAATGTCCCTTTTATTTCAATTTTTTTGCCAACTAGAAACTGGCCTGGTAACAAGTGTCGCAACTTGTGGTAAGTGAAAAAGAATTTCAATTCTCTGTCAGGTGTTGTATCATTTAATAATAATAATAATAATAATAAACTCCAATTTTTAAATTAGATATTATTGCTTTTCATGCAGAAGCCATATGGAGAACTTGTTCATCGATTATTCATCGGTTGACACAAGCTTTCTTCAAAGCATTGGAGTAATGACTTCTATTAAGATTCTATCATTGTGACGGTAGACCTAATTGTACCCTTCCATTCCTAGGTAAAATATCTCATATCTCAAGGGCGAACTTTAATTTTACTAAGCCCCCGTTTGTTTAGTGAGGATTAAAACCTGAATTTTAATTTAAGTCAAAATCAACAATTAATTTTAATCATATGAGATGCACTATTTTTCAACCACACATTTTATCAACTTTTATCAAATCTGCTAAACATCCTCACCAAATAAGGGTTGAATATGTAGAGCCAATTCTAAAATTTGGGTAATTTATTTATTTTCCTTTACTTCATAAAATTAGTCTAAGTCCCTGTTTGATTTAGTTAAAAAAAATATCAAAATTAATAATTAATATTAATCACATATTTTATAGGTATCACAACTTTTCAATCATACATTCCGTCAACTTTGATCAAAATTTACAAAAAGAATTATTGTTATCTAAATCAAACAGGGCTAAAAATATTCAAAAGATCAAATTTTTTTAAAACAGATTCAATTAGCTCGTCTCCATTTTTGATTAAATTTTTTGGCCTACTTTAATAAACACACTATAATAAATCTTCACAACTTAGCCCTTGTTTAGTTTTCCTAAAAATCATATTTTTAGTCGATTTTGATAAAAGTTGATGGAATGTATATTTGAAAAGCTGATAAACATTGTGAGTCCTAAAAAATGTGTAATTATAATTAATTGTTGACTCTGATTTAAATTTTTATCAAATGTTTAAGTTTAAAATATTCAAGGTCTCTTTTATACATTAAATTAAAAAGTGTAATAAAATAACAGCAATGTGTTAGCCTGTCCCTTTTAAAAATAAAATAATGTCATGCATCTAAGTTTTTCTGATGTAACGTCGCAATCCCGATTTGCTGTCACTAATTGGTTACTAAAAAAAAAGGTAGAGCCCCAATTCTGAGGGTTCTCCATCGTCCTGCTCCTAGAGCATGGTGAAGAAGGTAAATCGCGAAATGTGTCTGTGATGGTTGGAGCTCTACTTCAACCAACACTCAATTCCCCAGCTCAATCAAACACCAAATCAACCCAAATAATTGAATTAAATTCAACACCCAGCAACTTAATTAATGTAAAATGTGTTTCATTGATTCACTATTACAATGTAGGAGATTACATGTAAAATAACAATTCAAAAGTGAAGACATAGATCAACAAAGATGATTCTTAACAGTTCAGAAGAAGAATCGAGAATGGAAGATAGATTCATAGAAGAAAGAAGAGAAGAAGGAGGAACATAGGAGAGGATAAGTAAGCAGGAGAAATGGGGGATGAGTAAGCAGAGAAGGAGCTTACCAGACGGGGGAGCACAGAGAAGAAGAAGAAGTACAGAGAATAGGAGAAACGGCAGGAGCCAGGAAGCCAAGTTCAATTAATCAATTCACACCTTCAAAACCTCCAAACAAAACCATATATCTAACAAAATAACCCTAAAGTAAATTGGCTTGGGCTAGCCCACTAATACGAGCCCAACTAAACTAGATAAAATAAAAATAGATGGTCCAATACATAACATCCTTTCCCTTTAAATTAACCTTGTCCTCAAGGTTGAAGGTTTGATGTCTTCTTTGTATAAAATTAGTTGCCTCATTCTCCTAACCACCCTTGGATTAAGGAGATAGTGTAAGGTGGCATTCGATTTATTCATCTCATCTTCTTGAATTCTCTTAGACACCTTGTTCCATAAATTCATAACTTCAATAAGATACTTGGATGCATGAACACGCTTGCTGATGCCTTCATGAATCATTACCTGTTCGCCAATATCTACAATATATACCCTATCCAAGTAGCGATATATGTTTTCTATGGTAGCCTCCATACTTTGATGACTTGCAGAAACATTTGTGGCTGCTATAGTTTCCCCAGTAACAATATATTAACTACATCATTAACACAGTCTGACTTCAAGTGAATCGATTGAAGCATCATATCTCCACCAACTTTCTCTTCTGCTGATTCCATAGTAGCACTACCATTATCTGCTTTAGAACTCTCATCAAGCACAGTCACACTTACAAGAGGTAGGATCTCATCCATGTGCCTTTCATTTGAACATTCCTCCACATATCCAACACTTTCTAAATCTACACTACAACCAGAAGATTCTTCTGTATCTATGCTTGAAATATGAATAGTTAACTCAACGTTGTTTGAATTTTCTGATAACTTCTCACTGGATTTACTCTCTGTCTCCACAACACTAGTGCTTACATTGCCTTTATTAGTCACCTTAGTTGAACCAGCACTAATACTGAACTCATGTTGTTCCACTTTCGAGGATGATTGATCCTCGGTCAATTTAGTTAACATTGAAATGATCAATTCATTTTTTTTTGTTCATTTTCCCCATCAATTGCTCCATCATGTCTTGCTTAGTGACGACCCCCTTTAACATTTGATCCCATGAATTTGCAGTCACATTTAGAACTCCCAATTTCGTTTCGAACCTTTTAAATTGTTCTTCCTGATTTTTGCAAAGAGTTCCCATTTTCTTTCCTAGCTCACGTACTGCTCTGATACCACTTGTGATGGTTGGAGCTCTACTTCAACCAACACTCAATTCCCCAGCTCAATCAAACACCAAATCAACCCAAATAATTGAATTAAATTCAACACCCAGCAATTTAATGTAAAATGTGTTTCATTGATTGATAAGCACTATTACAATGTAGGAGATTACATGTAAAATAACAATTCAAAAGTGAAGACATAGATCAACAAAGATGATTCTTAACAGTTCAGAAGAAGAATCGAGAATGGAAGATAGATTCATAGAAGAAAGAAGAGAAGAAGGAGGAACAGAGGAGAGGATAAGTAAGCAGGAGAAATGGGGGATGAGTAAGCAGAGAAGGAGCTTACCAGACGGGGGAGCACAGAGAAGAAGAAGAAGTACAGAGAATAGGAGAAACGGCAGGAGCCAGGAAGCCAAGTTCAATTAATCAATTCACACCTTCAAAACCTCCAAACAAAACCATATATCTAACAAAATAACCCTAAAGTAAATTGGTTTGGGCTAGCCCACTAATACGAGCCCAACTAAACTAGATAAAATAAAAATAGATGGTCCAATACATAACATCACAAGTGGTATCAGAGCAGTACGTGAGCTGGGAAAGAAAATGGGAACTCTTGGCAAAAATCAGGAAGAACAATTTAAAAGGTTCGAAACGAAATTGGGAGTTCTAAATGTGACTGCAAATTCATGGGATCAAATGTTAAAGGGGGTCGTCGCTAAGCAAGACAGGATGGAGCAATTGATGGGGAAAATGAACAAAAAAAATGAATTGATCATTTCAATGTTAACTAAATTGACCGAGGATCAATCAGCCTCGAAAGTGGAACAACATGAGTTCAGTATTAGTGCTGGTTCAACTAAGGTGACTAATGAAGGCAATGTAAGCACTAGTGTTGTGGAGACCGAGAGTAAATCCGGTGAGAAGTTATCAGAAAATTCAAACAACGTTGAGTTAACTATTCATATTTCAATCATAGATACAGAAGAATCTTCTGGTTGTAGTGTAGATTTAGAAAGTGTTGGATATGTGGAGGAATGTTCAAATGAAAGGCACATGGATGAGATCCTACCTCTTGTAAGTGTGACTGTGCTTGATGAGAGTTCTAAAGCAGATAATGGTAGTGCTACTATGGAATCAGCAGAAGAGAAAGTTGGTGGAGATATGATGCTTCAATCGATTCACTTGAAGTCAGACTGTGTTAATGATGTAGTTAATGATATTGTTACTGGGAAAACTATAGCAACCACAAATGTTTCTGCAAGTCATCAAAGTATGGAGGCTACCATAGAAAACATATATTGCTACTTGGATAGGGTATATATTGTAGATATTGGCGAACAGGTAGTGATTCATGAAGGCATCAGCAAGCGTGTTCATGCATCCAAGTATCTTATTGAAGTTATGAATTTATGGAACAAGGTGTCTAAGAGAATTCAAGAAGATGAGATGAATAAATCGAATGCCACCTTACACTATCTCCTTAATCCAAGGGTGGTTAGGAGAATGAGGCAACTAATTTTATACAAAGAAGACATCAAACCTTCAACCTTGAGGACAAGGTTAATTTAAAGGGAAATGATGTTATGTATTGGACCATCTATTTTTATTTTATCTAGTTTAGTTGGGCTCGTATTAGTGGGCTAGCCCAAGCCAATTTACTTTAAGGTTATTTTGTTAGATATATGGTTTTGTTTGGAGGTTTTGAAGGTGTGAATTGATTAATTGAACTTGGCTTCCTGGCTCCTGCCGTTTCTCCTATTCTCTGTACTTCTTCTTCTTCTCTGTGCTCCCCCGTCTGGTAAGCTCCTTCTCTGCTTACTCATCCCCCATTTCTCCTGCTTACTTATCCTCTCCTATGTTCCTCCTTCTTCTCTTCTATCTTCTATGAATCTATCTTCCATTCTCGGTTCTTCTTCTGAACTGTTAAGAATCATCTTTGTTGATCTATGTCTTCACTTTTGAATTGTTATTTTACATGTAATCTCCTACATTGTAATAGTGCTTATCAATCAATGAAACACATTTTACATTAAGTTCCTGGGTGTTGAATTTAATTCAATTATTTGGGTTGATTTGGTGTTTGATTGAGCTGGGGAATTGAGTGTTGGTTGAAGTAGAGCTCCAACCATCACAGTGTCTCAGCAGGTCAGGGTACAAGAGTTGTCATACTGGTGTCCACAAAGAGTCCAATTTCATACTTTATAAGAGGCGGAAATCGAACCCTTACTCTGTGACTGTCACTCAGTTAAGACTACCTCACTCCTGTGACTATACTTCGCACCGTTGAGCTGCCCTCGAGGGCCACTAATTGGTTACTAATTAACACGAGTAAGCATTTGCTCTTGTAATTTAATCATCAATTTGCATAAACTAATTAAAACTGACAACCACTATTGTATTATTATTTTTCCTTGTTTAGATTAAAATGAAATATGCAACTGCATTTATTTAAAATTATATGCTATTTCTATTCAATTGCTTACTGAATTTGATTGGTAATTTGAAGCCGTAGGTCTCGAAATGTTGAGGAATCCTCCAAGTTTCAAAAGATTCCATAATTTACTCATAAAAAAAATTAAATTAAATTAACAAATAATATTGACCAATATTTTACCTTAGCATCATACAAAATATTTGGGACATGACTATCAAAATATAAAATAAATAATTTTGCTACTTATATAACATTGGTTGGCAACAATGGTTGATAATCATCTCACATGAAAAATGACCCACGATTTTTGTATTCATCGTGGGCCCCCTCCCATGTGAGTGATTGTCAGCCATTGTTGCCAACCAATGTTGTATAAGTAGCATGATTGTAAAATAAAACGTTTTGGATGTGACTGATATACGGTTCAGGACAACTGGACCGAATTTTATAGTTGATAGAAATTTAATCCTTTTTTTGTACTTTAATAATGTCAAATTCATCTTATCAAGTGCGACATTTATTAGTAGTATAATGACAACTAATTAAGATTTATTCTCAATATATTCACAGTCGATTACATAGAGTTTGTCTGGTTGATTGCTATTTTTATTGAAAAATCCATTCCAATTTAATCATTCGATTCGATTAATTTGATCTACCTTTGTTTTCTTTCCAAACTTATTAGCACATGGATAATGTCAAGCAAGTCAATGTCTTCGGTTGGAATAGGCGAGCATGGAGTTACTAGCACTTCAAATAAGAGTAAGGGAACTAATCTTATAGAAGATATGAGTAACACGGAGTTGAACCCCCTTTCAAAAGGAAATAATCTAGTTACAAGCCTAATTGCGACTATCATGGATTGTATGGGTTCAATGGTATGTGCTAATAATCAAGAAGCAACTCTTTCCGCTTCTAATATACATCGAGCATTAAGACCCTACTAACACACGATATGGAGTTCATGGCAGAGGCGGTGTCATTTTATCCGAAATGAATTATGCCGGATGCATTTAGATATATTAGTGAAAAATATATGATTCGATGAATAATCTGGATTTAAAATATAGTTAGACATTGGGATTTTTAGAGACTATTTTAGACATTGACAACGATCCAACCAAGTATATAACTGACGCATGATTACACAAAGCATGATTCAAGCACATGTAAGTATACATTTTATTATATGATTTTATGTAAACTTATTGCTCTAGAGGTTTGACTCCCACCCCTGAAAAGTACTTTATATTAATAAATCAAGTTACTACCATAGTCAATTAAAAAAAGAAAAAGGAAAAAAAAAAGAGCATGATTATATGACCAATTATATAGATCATTTATAATTTTGTCCCAAAGACTTCTCTTAGGACCTATTTTAACAAATAAATTTATCATGTCGAAATTTTTGAAATAAATGGGTACATTCGTTCATAATTATTTTAAACTAGACGTGCATATATCTATGGTTTTTTTAAGAGTAATTACATTCACACTACAATTTTTGTTTTTTGCACCACTTTCTAATTGCACTTGTAGCGGAAGACTCGGTATCAATCCAACTAATCAACACTTCAAAGAAATCGGCCCAAATCCACTCAACTATCCCCAACTTCGGTTTCTTAGTATTACCCACTTAGGACACAAGGTGAGAGAGTTATTACAGTCATGAAGGCAGCCACAAAGGCAAAGAAAAATGATGAAGAAGGCACGGTAAAGTAAAGCACAAAGCCATGCGCCGTTTTACCAAAGGAAAAGGAGCAGTAACATACATAGTCACAACAAAGCAATCGAGGTGGCAATATATAATTAGGTATAGTGATGACCAAGCCCAATAAAGAATTTGTTTGTAGGCCAGGTATATCACTAAGTGGGCCGACACTTATAAAAATGAAGAAATTACAAAATTCCAAGTGTTTAAAGATTAGAATTCAAAACTCAGGGGCTAAGTTTTATTATTCACAAATCAGGTATTAATAAATATATCCATCATTTTCAAACCCATTTTCATTTTCCCCGTCTCCTCTCTCTCTAAACCAGGGAGAACACTTCTTCTCCCTAATTTCTCTTCTTCCCGCAGCCATGATTTGAGCCCTCGCAATGTCGGCGCTGCTGCTTTGTATTCTCTGTGTGAGCGGCGTTGGTGGTGATAGTGGTGAGGTGATGTTGGTAGCCGCGGTGTTAGTGGTGGTGATTGTGACGGCGCACACCTCTCCCTTCTCAGCTCTTATTCGCGCATAGCTGCAGCTATGCTCACAGGCGCGAAGCTGCTCATCGTCGCTGCGTGTGACGATAATTTTCTTGGTGGCGGCGATTTGGGGATTGTGGCGTAGGGACGATGGTGGTGCTGGGGAAGATTTGGGGATTGTGGTGGTGCAGGGGATTGATGTGATGGTAGGGGATTGGTGCGGCGGCGTCCACTGGCAATTTTGTGTTGCAAGTCCTGGATGTTGGCTTCTGCTTCCACTAGTACGTGGTCGATGGGACGACGTGGGACATCGGTGGTGGTGGTTAGTTGTGTGGTGTAAGCAGTGGTGTGATGGTGATTTCTGTGGTGGTGTTGACGGTGATATCTGATTTGTTGGTGATTTTTTACTGGTGGTGTGGTGGTGTGGTGATGTAGCGGTGGCAGTCGTGGTCAGTGGGACGATGTGAGACAGTGGTGGTTGGTTGTGTGGTGTAGGAAACGATAGTGGTGGAAGTTTTTTTGTGGTGTGGTGGTCGTCATTTTCTTTAGTGGTGTAGGCACCGATTTGTAGTTTTTGACTCAATCCTGTGGCGATTTTTGTTTGTTGGTGGTGGTACCGATCTGTGACCTCTTATTGGTCGATCTGTGACCAATTATTGGGGTCGAGAATCTAGGTTTCTGGTGTATGTGACCAATCATTTATTAATCTGTGACCAAGTATTCAACTGCGATCTAAAAATTTGATAATGTGTGACTGAAAAAATTTCTGTGACCAGCCAATTGAAAAATTGTGACCAGCAAATAAACTGCGACTTACAATTTGTGATCTCGAAATAAACTGTGACCTATAAACATTTTCTTGAAATAATATGTGACTTATTCATTTGATAATATGTGATCAATAAATAATCTATGACCTTAATTATTAATCCGTGACCAATAATTGTATAATTGTGACTTTATTATATTTAATTAATAAATATAATTAATTAATTATATATAAACCTGATTTTTGAATTTTTAAACTATATAACTGATTTTTGAATTGGTGTAAACTATACACCTTAATTATGAATTTTTCCCTACAAAAATTTGTAAGTAGGCCAAGTATATCACTAAGTAGGTTGATACTTATAAGCCGTTCAAGAAGTGGGGAAACAGTTCATAAACAACACTAATTAAATTAGGCTACTTCAAATGGTCCAAATAGTTTTAGAGTCGAGTCGTTTCATTTAGGTGTCCACTTTTAGTTCATTCATTTGATCGATGTTGACTGAAAAAATTATATCAATTTTATATCATCACCCAGGAGATTGTTTGACAACAATTTGAAATATCATAAAACAAATTATTTTTTCATCATATTTTTAAAAAGTAAATAAATAAAAAGTGCGAAAAAGCATTTTTCTTTCATTTCAAAGCATGAAAACAAAATATTTTGATATAAATCAATTATCAAGGACGAGAAGTTTAAATTAATGGAAAGTTGAAGAGAAGAAATGACGGAAAAAAGTTAAGGAAATAATTTATAAAATGAGTAAAGATTGAAAAGTTTAACTACAATTTAAATGTGGATATCAATAAAATTTGTGGCGGCAATATAATCACCTTTTTTATTAGTGCGTGCAGTAGACAAAGACTTGGTAGTCAAAGGCACAAGTCTTCTCTACTCTGCGTCTCTTCCAACATGCAGATTTATATAACAACTTGCAGATGTACATATCTCAGTTTAATACATATTTTATGAAAGTTGTTTTAAAAACTAACAACTAGTTTCAGTTTATACCAAGTGCGAAATGAGTATAATATTTTGTGCATAGAGTTGACCTTGTGATAAATCCTTCCAAGTAAGAGAGGTCTCTAACAATAAATACTGTAACTTCTATCCTTAATATATAGAAATCAACTCTTGTCCATCAGTGACAAAATGTATCCGACAATACACCACCATGCTGACGGCCATTCGGGATCTATTGCCGCCACCGGACTTCCAGAACACATTCCTAAACAGCCTTATGTCCCTCATCCTTTGCTCTCCCCCCATGTCGTTGCCGGCAGGGTACCGGGAAGGTGGTCAACCGGTCTTTGCCACTGCTGTGATGATCCTGCAAATTGTATGGCAATTTATTCAAATTCTGCTAAATTGAGAATTCATTATTTAGTGATATGACTATTTTTTTTTCTTGATTTTGTAAACTAGGTTTCATCACTTGGTTTGTCCCTGCATTACTTTTGGACAGATTGCTGAGATCGTGAGTAAAGGTTCATCGCGTAAGTTACCTAAACATGTCACGCTAATAGATTCTTTTCGACGTACCCATATTGTTTCCAGGGATAAAAGCACGATGAATTTACTCGTATTGCTTCTTTGACAATGACTAAATACTAGTATAATCAAGAAAATTTGAACTTTTTATTTTTCTTATTATCTTGCCCAATATTATTGAATCTTCCTCGCGCCTTATTGTTTCCAGGGATAAAAGCACGATGAATTTACTCGTATTGCTTCTTTGACAATGACTAAATACTAGTATAATCAAGAAAATTTGAACTTTTTATTTTTCTTATTATCTTGCCCAATATTATTGAATCTTCCTCGCCAAACATGTCATAAATTGTACAGTGTTCATATGTTGACAAGTAAAAATTCTAATTATATACCATTAAAATCAATAAAATTCCAAAAAGGAAAAAGAAACAAAAGAACAAGTAAAATTTATAGAAATTTGCCTCAATCATCCTCTTCTACGGCTGCAATTATTCACTATAATAAAAATAAGTTTACAAGAGAAAAATCGCACCATATTTTCTCTCGTCTCTCTCAATTTATGATGTTATATATATGCAAATGAGCCATTATTTTTCCGCGCATATATATATATATATATATATATATATATATATATATATATATATATATATATATATATATATATATATATATATATTTGATGCTCGTGCCCTTAGAGTGGGATTTCTTACTCCTACAAATTTCTCTATTAGATCCCGAAAATGATACATTGGAAGAATCTTTTAAGTCTTCCAATATGATCACGAGATTGACCTTTAGGTTGACTCGAATCATTTAAGACTATTTATTGTTGTTGTGGTATTGCAGCTTATGCAGAAAGTGGGACGAAATATGCACTGGTTCTTGTGACTGGTTTTGCATGCTTATATTCATGTTTCTATCGATCAAAATTGAGGAGCCAATATGACTTAGAAGAATCACCTTGTGTGGATTGCCTTGTGCATTTCTGCTGTGAAACATGCACACTTTGTCAAGAATACAGAGAGCTGCATCAGCGTGGATTTGATATGGGAATATGTATGAATATATCAACCATGCTACATAACCCGTTTGATTGACCACTTGGTTGACACCCCCACACACATTGGGGGGAAAAATATTATTTTATTCCTGCGGGACCCACACACCTATGTGAGGGAGGTGTTAACCAAGTGATCATCCAAAGTGTTTGAGTAGCTTAATTCATGAATATATATACCTTCAAAATATTTTTCTTTTATTCGTTCATCATGGTTAATTATAAAATAGGTCAACAAACTCTCTCAAATTTTTTCTTTAGTAAAACGAGACATCATATTCGCTTAGAGGGCTTGTGCTCCTTATCTAGGAATTCTTTAAGTTGATTTCTTTCTCAATTCTAAGGGCTTGATTGGGAGTTTTGGGTATCACTTATCGGAGTTTGTTAAACTACCGACTTTGGATAATTTTTGGTAACGATTTTTAAAACAATCAAACTTATGCTTGAAAATTTATTATTCAGCGTTTCTGGAAGTTTTAAATTAAAAAAATTAAATCTATCCCATTTAGTGAAATTTTCAATTTATAATTTCTTATATGGATTTTTTTTACTTATAAATAATTTTTTTACATATAAGTTATATTTAACTTAAGAAGTGAAATATTTATTTCTAATTGAAATTATGAGTTAGAAGTAGTTTTTAATGTATAAGTAAATTTTATACTTTTAAAATAAATTTGCACACAAGTGAATTTTTACTCATAAGTACCTTTTTATATTTTATAAAGGAATTTTTGTCTTACTAATAGTATTTTTACTTTATAAATAATTTTTATACAATGCATTTTCATCCGATGAACAATTTTTAAATTATTAATTAATTTTTTTGCTTATATATAATTTTTCTAGTTAACGTACTTTTATTTACAAGTGAGTTTTAAAGATATTGATTGCGTTTCACCACTGAAGTTTAACTTAAACATCTTCGGAATAAGTTCAAGAATAAAGCTCATTGTACAGAAGATGTTGACATTCACTCATATGCGAGTGGGTCTTGCATGAATAAAAAAGTCTAAAAAAAAAAGTGGAACTCTCCATTGTGAGTATTCTGTCAAACTCTTCTGTCAACCTCTTTTGTACGAGTAACAGCATTGAAAATTACTTTTAAAATAAGCAATTTAGTTTTTTTTTTTAAACTTTGGGAAACAAAACTGATAATTTATTTTAAAATGTACTTATTAATACATTTTTCAATAATAATTATGCATACATTTTTTTAAACCACTAGATGTGGCGTGTTTCATTTAAAAAGAAGATAAAACGTATTACGTACATGGGGAGTTCAGGTTGACCTCAGCTAAAATTTAAAAAAATTAAACTTATCCCATTTGGGGATACAATGTAAGAACTAAAGAAGCTACACTACATTAGTCCTAGACATTCTCGTCATCTTACGTTGAGTGTAGTTTCTCTTTGATTCTTGATCACTCGTGAAATCTCCAATTGGAGGAGGTTTTACAAATTAAATATTATACTACAAATATGAAAATTTTATAACTTCATCTCGATCTACATAAAAGTAACCAAAAGCATTTCCAACATATTTCCTTGTACTCAGATAGAAAGGTGGAGCCTCTACTCACACCTAATTCGCATGCATCACATTCATCGTAGATCGTGGAATATTCGCTTTTTTAGCATCTATATCCAATCTCATATTGATTAAGTAATTGGCAATTAATTGTTGGACCTAATTTCTTTGCAATATCTCTTCAGAACCAAGTCGAGAATACCCCCAAAACCACTTCACACCGAGGTGCACTAGAAATCGGATCCTCGTTATTCTTGTTGTAACTCTTTATCAGCTTGGTTTTCAATGAAGCCGGCATCCGATTTGATTTTTCAAATTCAATTCTTAACTATAAGTTCTCTACCACATTAAAATTGCAAATTAAACTTAATTATGTCTCTTCAAATAATTTAATATCTCGTGCTTCAAGTGGGCATCAAATTTGTTAATTGTATGTACTATACAAAGACCCTAGTCACATGCAGAAGTCTTTCTAAACTCTGCACAGTTGCAGATTCACATAAACAAATATTATAGCCGATCTGAGTATCTCCATTCACTACAAATTTTCCAAAAATTATTCAAAATAAATAAATAATAATAATATTTATCTTCGATTCATGTGAAGGTTTTGATTCAATTTATGAACTTGTCGGTAGTGCCTCTTGGTTACCACCTTGAGACCAACTCTCGTCTCGTGTGTATATGAATTAAGCTCCTTGTACATGCTGCATTTATAGGATTTTTTACAAGTGATGAGGTTACAAGTTACAACACTGCATGATTAGTGTGTATATATACAAGTAAACTATGACATTTATCCCTACACGCCAACTCTTCTCCATCAGTTCAAAAAATGTATCAGAACCACCATGGTGATGGCTATTCGGGATCCATCCCCGCCACCAGAGTTCCCGAATACATTCCTAAACAGCCTAATGCCCCACCGTTACTCTCCCCCCGCCGTGTAGTCCCCGACAGGGCAACTGCGAGGTGGTCAACCGGTCTTTGCCACTGCTGTGATGATCCTGCAAATTGTACGAGTATTGATTCCAATTCTGCTAATTAGTTTGAGAGTTTCATTATTTAGTGAAAATACTAAGCTTTTTTTCCTTTTTTTTTCTTTTGTTTAATCACTTGGTTTTGTCCCTGCATCACTTTTGGACAGATTGCTGAGATAGTGAATAAGGGTTCATCACCTAAGTTACTTGTCACGCTAATATATTCTTATATCGATCTTCGTCATCGTTCTTTTTCAACTTTTTTCACAAGAGGAGAGTCGGGAAACTTATTCAGATCGGAAGAATAGTTGACTTTATATCCGTCCGGAGTCCAGATCTACGGCCTTCATCTCTATATTCCCTTAGATGTTCAAACCCTCGCGAGTAGTTACCAATGAACCATGAATTCTTATCTAGTTACCCTTTACTTTTTATTTCATCTAAACATCATTTCAAAGAATAATATTAATGATTAACTTTATGCCATATTGACATTTTTTTGAACACTAATGACATGTTTGTTAAGGAGGGCTCATGCTACACATGATAAATTATTAAAGAAAAAGCGTTAAAAAAAATCATTTTTGATATAGTATATAGAATATCCTCCAACACTATTACTAGACTAGAGTAGTGAAAACACCGTAAATAAGATTTTTAGCTTCTTTATTTTTCTTTAAGACTCTCCACATTGTTTGATCCATTATAACAAACAAGCCGTAACTATATATTTTATATATTGTGTTTGAGTTGCAAGATTGTACATTAGTGAGCTATTAACATGTTTGGAAAGTGTTTATAAACTGTTTTATTCACAAATAAATATAAATGAGTGATAAATAAATGAATACTACTTATGAATCACTAAAAATGTGTAGATAAAAAGTATTTTAGTTTTCTATAAATAGTTTATAAACATGAGCCAAGCGCAAGCTATATTTTGATACACGAGATGCAAGTGTGATTTTCGTACTTTTAGAGCATCTCCGATCTATCTATAGATTGCAATTTACATGATAGGTAAATAGACAAACTTTCAGATTACGTGATATTGATATCTAATGAATAGATGATCAATTTCATACTTTATAAATGTCAATTGTGCATTCCATGGTTCACTATCTATGCCACTTTAATTTCTTAAATAAATAATAATAATAATAAATAAATGAAACACATCTATATATTAATAAGAAATATTAATTTTGCATTGTCAATTTTTTTGTTTGTCACGCAGCTTGATGGAATCCTTGTCAGCTTGCATTGAAGAGTATTTTTTTTTTTAAACACCGATATCTATACTTACTCAATTGACTTGGAGATGCTCTTAATACTTCCAATACTTGAAGCTCGACTCAGACTATATTCCAAAATGATATATTCCATCATTGATTATTGCACATTGTCTTAAAGAATACTATTACTCTTCATTTAAGATTATTTATGTGGTTGTGACATTGCAGCTTGTGCAGAAAGTGGGACGAAATATGCACTGCTTCTTGTGACTGGTTTTGCATGCTTATACTCTTGCTTCTATCGATCTAAACTGAGGGGCCAATATGACTTGGAAGAATCACCTTGTGTGGATTGCCTTGTGCATTTTTGCTGTGAAACATGTTCACTTTGTCAAGAATACAAAGAGCTTCATAGTCGTGGATTTGATATGGGAATAGGTATGAATTTTTTTTTTTTACCTCCCATCAAAATATATTAGGTTTTACAGTCGAAGTATTTTAAACTTAAACGTTTAAAACTTACTCATTTACACATAAGTAAATGTGGCTACTTGTATGTATGTTTGGTTGATGAAATTGAAGGTTGGGAAGCCAACATGGATAGGCAACAGCGCGGAGTTACAGTGGCTCCAATTATAACTTCTGGAATGAGAAGATGAATTAGTCCTTGGATTAATTTCTCATAATTGCAATTTTTTTTTTCCTTTTCCTTGTCCAAGTCTCTGTATATGAAGTGTGAACCCTATTGAATTATTATTTATTGTTTTGGAATAATACTTCACCTTGTGCTCTATAGTACCTATCACCTTTTTATTTTGGGGTATGAGATAGCATAGATTTTTTATTTTTATTTTTTTAATTTTTCAACAAAATACATATATTTTTGGATTCATTTATGTTAAAGCAGTAACAAAAAGAATGTGTTATTTATACAGTGAGTGAAAAGATAATTTACAATGTTAAAAGCTATATACTCCTACCCAATTTTATGTATGTATACCACAAGAGAAAGAATCATCTATTTCAACTCTACACTCAATCAACCAATTATTACCCAGAACCGAAATATACAAGTCAAAACAAAGTTTCCGAGCACGATCTTCTTCCAATTACTCGTCATCCTCTGAGTCTGCAAATTGTCGGTAGATGTTGATATGAGCATTTTTTAAGAAGAAAAAAAATGATGAAATCAATAAAACTTAGCAACTACAAAAGGATTTTTTCAGGGGGGAAAAAGTTACGACCAGATAAACTTTTTTCTTAATGATGAAATGAATAAATTTTAGTTATTGTGTCTTTTTTCAATGTGTTACCAAGTGACAAAAGTAAGCAGATTTCCCAACCACTTGCACACAAGCATCCTCACATCCTAGTAAGTATTTTACTTATTTGATAGCAAGCAGGGGTGGACCCACCCATGGTCCAATGCAGGCAATCGCCTGCACTGAACTTTGGGCCGCCCATTTTTAAAAAAAAAAAAAATTGAATTGGGCCAAATTAATTGGCCCAATTTTACAATCCCAGCCCCAGCCAATATATTACCCAACTCTCAAGTCTCAACCTACCCGTTCCATTCATTTCACATTTCAGAGACCAAACGAGAGACTAGAGAGATGTGACGCATACCATGAGAGTGACGACTGGAGACCGCAGACAGTAGGGTGTTCAAGCTTGACAAGAACTTCTTATCTTCATACCGTCCGGCGCTGCAGTTGAGTCGCACTGTCGCAATTCCTTCGATGCTACTGCTACTTCAGGTCTGACTCCGACAGCTGAGCTCCGGCTCTTCCTTCAGTCAGTACGCTACTTAACTACCAGTCTACGCTTGATTTTATAGCCATAATTTTTGCTTTTAATTTCCGCTGCCTGTTTGCTGTTTAATGAATTAGGATTTAGCCTCTTATTGTGGGGTATGCTATTTTATGATTGCTGATTGTTTGAATTCTTTTGGTCTTTTAAGTCTAACTGTCTAATATTGGGTTGTTAGGTTGTTTGTTTATCTGGAATTTAGTTTGGTATATGTCCAATGGCTATGGAATTATTTGAATTTGATATTTGCACCCAATTAATCTGAAGTTCGGTATTTAGAATTTGCATTTATTTGGTTTGATTTAGATATATTCTAATTGATATTTTTTGATTTTCGCAATGAAGTTGAAGACATGAGTAGTTGAAGAATATGAATTTGTTTTTGGCAAGTTGGTTTAATATGAGTTTATACTTTATAATCTCAATCTTTTAGTCTTCTGAGTATATTAAATAATAAGTTAAGTCTTATTTAACACTTCCTAGTGCTTAAAAGGCTTCAAAAATACTTTATCATCATCGACTTCATTATCTAGAAGATTTTTGGTGATGTTCAAAGATGATTTACACTTACAATTTATGAACTCAAGTCATTTTTAGACGAATACTTCAAGAAATAATTTTAATTCGTTTTTACCTTGATTCGCAGTAAATTGGGTAAGAGAATTGGATTTGTGGCTAATTGTTGTGACTTGTGAAAATGATCATGAAAAGATTTTATAAAAGAAAATCTCTTGAGGATGTGGTTGAGGTGGTTGAGGAGCTGGTAAATGTTGATGAGGAGAATCAGGAGATGTCAAATAGAGATGATTTTGATGTTGCACAACTTCCAACAGATCCTGGATTGAGGACTCCAATTTTGGATTACAATGTTAACATTCGAGATAGAGTTCGAAGAGCATACATGCAAAAAGGTCCTTGTCAGTCTCATAACCACGAATTTTAGAAAAGAAAATTTGGAGAAAAAGATTTTAGACAATTCAATCCTTCTTGGTTTAATGAGTTTGGTAGTTGGTTGGAGTATAGTGTGGCAAAAGAGGTAGCTTTTTGTTTGTATTGTTATCTTTTCAAAACAAGTAGTGGAAATCAAGGTGGAGGCAACTCATTTGTTGGTGAAGGATTTACGTATTGGAAAGATAAAAAGAGACTTGCTACTCATATTAGAAAGCACGATAGTTTGCATAATCAAGCTCGCATTAAATGTGAAGACTTGATGAATCAAGAGCAACATATTCAATCGGTTTTCTTCAAGCAGTCCAAACAAATGCGACATGAATATCGTGTTTGTCTTATTGCATCAATTGATTGTGTTCGAGTTTTGTTGTGACAAGGATATTCATTTCGAGGTCATGATGAATCTAAGAATTCTGTCAATCAAGGTAACTTCCTAGTTCAATTACAATTTCTGGCCTCTCATAATCATGAGATTAATGCTGTGACGTTGGGAAATGCTCCTCAAAATTGCAAATTAACATCCCCTAAGGTACAAAAGGATATAGTAGATGCTTGTGCTGCTAAAACAATAGATGTGATTATAAAAGATATTGGTGATTCATTATTTTCTATTTTAGTTGATGAATCTCGTGACGTGTCAACGAAGGAGCAAATGTCAGTTGTGTTATGTTATGTGAAAATTGGACTTGTAAATGAATGTTTCATAGGTATTGAACATGTGTCTAGTATCACTGCTGCCTCACTCAAAGCTGCTATTGACAAGATATTTTCTAGATATAACTTGAGCATTTCTAATTTGAAGGGACAGGGTTATGATGGAGCAAGCAATATGTGAGGTCAATTTAATGGTCTTAAAGCACTCATTTTAAATGAGAACCCTCGTGCCTTTTATGTCCATTGCTTTGCTCATCAATTGCAACTAGCTCTTGTAGGTATGGCAAAAAAGAATAGACCGATTACTAATTTCTTTCATGTGGTTGCTAATGTGGTAAATGTTGTTGGAGGATCTTCTAAACGTTGTGACCTTGTTCGAGAGAAACAATCAGACTTCATTATTGAGGCATTGGAGAATGGTGATATTTTAAGTGGACGAGACCTTAATCAAGAAACCACCCTTCAGCGTACAGGTGATACGCGTTGGGGATCCCATTATAAATCTTTGGTCAGTTTGCTCAACATGTTTACGGCTGTTATTGATGTACTTAAAGTAATTGTTGAAGATGAATCTAGCACTTGTAATAAAAAAAAAAGTGATGCATTCAATTTATTGGAGTCAATACAATCGTTTGATTTTGTATTTAATCTACATTTAATGCGAGGTGTGTTGGAGATTTCAAATGATTTGTCACAGGCATTGCAAAGGAAAGATCAAGACATTGTCAATGCAATGGACATGGTAAAAGTTTGCAAAAATAGACTCCAACTTATGAGAGATGATGGATGGGATTCTTTCTTGCAACATGTTGTTTCTTTTTGTGAGAATCATTATATTAATGTTCCAAGTTTGGATGCTATGTTTACGCGATATGCACATGGTGGTCACCCTCGTCGTAATTCTCCACAAATAACCAACTTGCATCACTTTCGTGTAGATGTATTCTATGCTATTATCGATATGTAACTTCAAGAGCTAAATGATCGTTTCTCGGAGGTAAATACTCAGTTGCTCCGTCGTGTATCTTGTTTGTAAAATTCATTCTCTACTTTTGACAAAAGAAAGTTGATTCAACTTGCCGGGTTTTATCCACAAGATTTTTCTACAGTAGATCTCTTTACACTAGAAGATCAACTTGATAATTACATTTTTGATATTATCTCTAACAAAAAGTTTGAAGAATTGAATAACCTCGGCACTCTTGCACAAAAATTAGTTTTGACAAATAAGAATAGAGTATACCCACTGGTTTACAAGCTTTTGACTTTGACATTAATTCTTCCAGTTGCTATGACTACACTGGAGAGAGTATTTTCTGCCATGAACATTGTGAAGGATAGATTACACAATCAAATTGGAGATGAGTGGATGAGTGATAGTCTCGTTGTTTATGTGGAGAAAGATATATTCTTAAAGATTGATAATGAATTGATTTTACAAAGACATCAAAGTATGAAAACTTGTAAAGAGCAGTTGTAAGATATTTTATTTTTAATATAATGTTTGTGTATTGTGTTATAATGCTGTTATTTTTTTTGTACATTTTTCTGATATCGCTCGCACTGAAACAATTTTCTAGGTCCGCCCCTGACAGCAAGTAAACCATCAAACATAAATTTTAAAATAAAAATATAGATCCATACCTGATCTTATATCTTCTCCAACTTTTCCTCTATTTTTGAGCTATCTTGAGATCATCGCGAATATGAGAATCCACCAGCAAATGTGGAAAACAAACAAGGTCAATAACATTGTGTTGAAGACATAGTACAATGTAATGTCATATGGCTCCAACAGGTTCAAGCATTCACACAAGTAGAAGCTGTGAATGGCAACAAGGAAAATCGATTAGATGAAAAGAGATTAAATATGATATTTGTGAAATAAGAATTAATTGGAGCCAACCTTCAGGACCGTATAACCCAAAATGGAAAGAACACGAGCCTCAGTACAAGCCATGACAATCATCCAAAGCACAAGCTAGCTCCAAGCTCTTTCTCAGAATATTTAAAAACTTTAGCAGCTTCCAGAGATACATCACTCGCATCATGCATAGAGCCGGTTCTGTATTGAGGCAGATGAGGCTGGCTCCTCAAGCCCAAAATCTGAGGGGGCTTTTTTTTGGCCCAAATAATTTTTTTTATATATATAAAAGAAAATTGGATTTCACTTTACAGTTTACATTCCTTTCCTCTACTCCTCTTCTCGACATCTATTATGAGCCACCTCCAGCTCCAAGTTCCACTCCAAATCTACTGTCTACCGGACGGCGGCGAGGGCCTCAATCCTTGGCCGGCCGTGCTTGTTTATCTCCTTCCTCCCACAGACCCACTCCTCTAAGTTCCCTTCACTCTTCACAAGAACTAAGCCGCTGACCCATTTTCAACCCTAACCACCGTCCGCCAGTCGCCGCCACGTCCAACTTCCAAGGTAGCCATTGAGGGGCCACTGCTGAGTGCTGAGTAATTTTCTTTCTTTGCTCTCTCGTGTTTTACAATTGATTGGGTATTTCAGTATTTAGGTTTTTCGTTTGCTGCCGACTGCCGTATATTTTATATTTCTGGATTATTATTATTTATTTTTTATTATTTGTAAGAAATAGAAAATTCTATGAAACTTTGTGACAGAGAGAAAATGAAGAAATTGATTTACTGTATATTAGAATTTATTAGAGAGAGGAAAAAAAGGCTTGAAAAGAAGGTGATGAAGGTGTTGTAGGTGCAATAAGAGTGTTGTCAGATACAGAGGAATGGGGAGAGCTACTGACAGTGATTACGCCCAAAGTTTACCGCGGTGTTGTAGTGTAGATTTGGGGTGTCGTATCCATAGGGAAATGGAAATTAAATTAAGGAGTCTCTAAATAGGTGCTCGTTCACCCAAAATTGTCTAAAGATATCAATGTTGATTAGATCAATATCAAAATTTTAAGATAAAATTCAATAGTGCAAGATAGTGAAGCTCAGAATTCCCTCACCCGGTTTGGATCGTTCAATGTCAATTATCCAATTTATTAACTCAATTAAAGGCTTTTATCCCGGCACTTTAACCGGATGATTTGATGTTTAAGATCAATGTAATTCACAATTGTACTTATAGATCCTAATTTCCTTTCACAATTTTTGCAAGCAATTATTGGAATTAGATTACAAATCAACCCTATACATATAACATAAAATTGTAAATAATCACACCTATAATATCCAAGTAATGAAAATTCAATAAGTATTTCGATTATTCAATAGGAAGAACGTGATTAATCCTATGAAAACCTAATACAAATTAAACCAAATTCACAACAAATCCATCAATAAACTTATATGAAATTGAAATTCAATGATTAGTTTAATTCCACGATAGAATAAACATGATTAATTATATGAGAAATCTAGTAAACATTAAACCAATTCCACATATACATATAAGAATGAAACCCTAGATTCAAGTGTTTTAAATCAGATAAATACCAAAGGAATTGAACAATTGACATGAAATCCCCAAAATTGGTGAGTTCCTTCTTTGCTTCACATAATTCTTTAGCCTTCCATGAAGTTTTCTTGTTCCTAAGGTGAAAAGAATTGTTCCAAAATGATGAATGGTCGAATTTTCTTCTTCTGGTCGACTTTAGGGTGAGAAAAACGCGTCTAAAAACTTTCCACAGTTGATTTGGTTGATTTCCGGAAATAAAAGGTTTTTGGCCCAATTTATACCTATGCAACCGCATGGGGTCGCATGAAACAAAGTAATTCAACCCTGAAGCTCTCGGAAATAGCCATGTGGCTGCATGGATTTATAACCATGCGACCGCATGGTTTTGCCAATTTTCTTCCGGACAGCTTTCAGTGTTTTAGTCATATCTTTCTCTCTAGATATCCGATTGAGGTGATTCAAAATGAGTTGGAAAGCTGACTCGATGGGATACAACTTTCATTCAGATGTCAACTTCCAATTCGATCTTATATGTGAAAATGATCTAAATATGAGGCTAAAAATCGATGCAGAACTTTTCAGCATATGTGATGACGTTTTGACTATATTTCATCCCGTCGACTTCTTTCCTCATCCAATTGATGCCGAACACCCTCAAATCTTCATATCTTCATTTACCTTCCGAGTCATCTTTTGGTATTTGCAATTTGGTCCTTGAACTTTTTTTCTTCCATTTTGATCCCTTTTCACTTGTTTCTTCCATTTTTCACCTGTTTCACCCATTTGCCACCTAAACCAAGATATAGAAACATTTAGTGCATTTCGGTGTCAAATAATCATATAAATGAAAATATTAAAGGGTGAAAAATGTAACAAATGTGCTATTATCACACCCCCAGCTTGCTTATTGCTAGTCCCTAGCAATTTAATGCAAAACGAAACAATCAAAGACTAGTCAACGTCGCAAGTCAAATTATCAAGTTCTAATTTATCACAATGCATGCTCTTTTCAAACTCAACACCACAAAGAAATCAATAGTGTCATGATCACCAAAATGTCAAAAACACATGCCAAATGTGTAAGTGTGTGTCAAACCATAATCATCTTACCGCTAACCCTAACACATGCAACATCAAGTATATCTCGAGTTAAAGATTCAGCTCCATAACTCACGGGTATCAAAGTGTTTAGTACAAGATTTCTCTCTATGGAGCTGAGAATAAGATACACTCAAATATGGAGGCTTAAATATTCATGAACAGACAACAAGCAAACATTGATCTTATGATAGGCATATTGTCAAATGAGAGTTCATCAATTTCTTACCACAAACCCGCTTGGAATCAAAACAGTCAATGTATAAGGCTGTAATGAGGTTTAGGTTGGGATATACGAAATGAAAGGCTTAATGAATCAAAACTTCCAAGCACATAGTCAGGTATTTCAATAGATTTCATCGTTTAACCAATACATTTTCCAACATTCTCATCAACAAATCAGTCGTCATTTTTCATCACTTTTTTTTCGTTTTTTCATTTTTTTTGACTGATTTATACAAGCACCCATCGACTCTTATCATTTTGCTCATTACTTTTCTTCTTGAATAAAGTTTCATTACCTACTATACACTTGGAAGTATAAAAGTGGAAGGATGTTTACGTTGTATTCCAATGTGTAAAGGTATGGAATAACATAGTTGCATCAAAGAAAAGGTTATATATGTGTATTGGCTCAAAGTGGCAACTGGAGGGCTGCAGATTAGCTTGAAAAGTATCCTAAGTTGACTGTTATCATTTCCCAAGTATAATCCATCATCTTACCACGGACCGTGTAATGTTATGCTCAAAAGAAGTTTCAAATTCACAAAATCAATGCATGCTCATCACATTTTTAGTGTATTGTAGCTCTTAATACTCACCAATTCTCTCACATGAAAATTTCAACAAGAGACTTCTCTAGCTACATGTGTTAAACAACCATCTTACCACAAGACTTGTGTGCATAAAAATAATTCAGCAAGTGTCTTGACATCTAGACTTTCATAACAAAATTAACTCCTAGTGACATATTTTGTCATTCAAGGGCACAACATGCAGCAAATCAGAGATTTAAGAGAAAAAAAAAATTAAACCAATCATGGTAAATTCAACAAGGGTACATGATATGGTTTAATGTTTTCTAGATTTCTCATAGAATTAATCATGTTTCTTCTATCGTGGAATTAAACTAATTATTGAATTTCAATTTCATATAAGTTTATTGATGGATTTGTTGTGAATTTGGTTCAATTTGTATTAGGTTTTCATAGGATTAATCACGTTCTTCCTATTGAATAATCGAAATACTTATTGAATTTTCATTACTTGGATATTATTGGTGTGATTATTTACAATTTTATGCTATATGTATAGGGTTGATTTGTAATCTAATTCCAATAATTGCTTGCAAAAATTGTGAAAGGAAATTAGGATCTATAAGTACAATTGTGAATTACATTGATCTTAAACATCAAATCATCCAGTTAAAGTGCCGGGATGAAAGCCTTTAATTGAGTTAATAAATTGGATAGTTGACATTGAACGATCCAAACTGGGTGAGGGAATTCCGAGCTTCACTATCTTGCACTATTGAATTTTATCTTAAAATTTTGATATTGATCTAATCAACATTGATATCTTTAGACAATTTTGGGTGAACGAGCACCTATTTAGAGACTCCTTAATTTAATTTCCATCTCCCTGTGGATACGACACCCCAAAGTTACACTACAACACCGCAGTAAACTTTGGGCGTAATAAAATTTTGGCGCCGCTGCTGGGGAGACGGTACAACAAATTGAAGGATCTTCTAGCAAAAGGGTGACTTCGTTCCCTTTTCATTTTCATTTCATTTTTTTTGTTAGTTTATTTTCTCTCGTTATTTTCTCTTGTTTTTCACATACTTCCATTTTTTTCTTTGCTTGTGTTTATGAGCAAGGATCGAGGCGATATAGGAAGCTCTACTGAAAGACTTCGTCCAGTGTTTGAATATCTTCCTAACCCTATTTTTGACACTGCATTTATTGCCACGACCACCACATCACGTAACACAATGTCTGATAGTGAGCATGATGCACCTTACAGAACTTTGCATGATTATCTTCACCCCAGACGCACATCTACACCATCATGTATTATGTTCCCACCCAATATGCCACGTGTAGATTTTAATCCTGGAATGATTCAACTTCTCCCAAATTTCCATGGACTTGAAGATGAAAACCCGTATGTGCATATTAGGAAATTCGAGGAGGTAGTAGCAACCTTCCACAATCAACATGGTATAGTGGATGCAATTAGGCTTAAGTTCTTTCCATTCTCCCTTAAGGAAAGGGCAAAAAGCTGGTTGTATTCATTGAGACCACGTTCGATTGGCACCTGGGATGAAATGACTCAAGCCTTCTTTAATAAATACTTTCCCCACCATAAGACTAACGCACTTAAAAAGAAAATTTCTACGTTTAGTCAAAAGGATAGTGAGACCCTATATCAGGCCTGGGAAAGATTTAAAGAACTACAAACCCTTTGCTCCCACCATGGTTATGAGAGTTGGCGTATAGTGAGTTTCTTCTACGAGGGATTATTACCTAGGGAGCGCCAATTTGTAGAAATGATGTGCAATGGTGAATTTTTACGGAAGGATCCTGACGAAGCCATAGAATACCTAGATGAACTAGCTGAGAAAGCTCATAAATGGACCGGACCTAGTGCCACTGAGAGTACTAATAGGTCACGACCCGCAAGTAATCCCACTAGCACAGGTATATATCACCTTAGGGAGGAGGATAGCCTTAGAGCAAAGGTAGAAGCCCTAACTAAAGAACTTGAGACCTTACGTGCTAGAGATTCGAAATCTGTACATAGTGCATCCCGTGTTGAGTCCAGTAGTAATTATTTTGTGTGTGGAGGAAGTGACCACCCTGTGCAAGAGTGCGCTACTTATGCTGAAATGAGGGGACTTTATAAGGCACACTGTAATACTTTAGGCGTATATCAAAAGCCCCATACCCCTTACTCCGAGACCTATAACTCAGGGTGGGGAAATCACCCTAATTTCAGCTGGAAATCTGAAAACCAGCAACCTGCCCAATTCAATAGAGCTTACACTGCACCATCACATCAACCCGCATCATCTAGGAATTCCTTAGAAGACACTCTACATGCATTCATCGAGGCACAAAGTAAAACAAACCAAAAGTTTGAGACTATGATTACTCAAATTGTTGAGGAAAACAAAGAAATGAAAAGTCATATGTCTAAACTGACTAATGCCTTAGCTGTAGTAGAGCGTGGAGAATTTTCTGCTCAAGCACAACCAAATCCTAGCGGGCAACATATGGCACAAACTTCAGGACCACATGAGACCAATCTTAGGGAAGTGAATGCCATAACCACACGTTCGGGGAAAGTCTTAGAGCCAACTTCCAAACCTAGGAAAACAGAAAAAGAGTCTAGTAAATCGAATGAGAACAACCCTAGTGAGGAGGTAGTGGAACATTCAGTGAGATTACCTTTCCCTCAAGCTCTAAAGTCCACCTCGAAATCTGCTTGCCATCATAGCGAGATTTTAGAGCACCTAAAGCAAGTGAAAATCAATCTGCCTTTCTTGCATGTGATTTCACAGGTTCCTGCTTATGTTAAAGTCCTTAAGGACTTATGCACTGTCAAAAGGAAACATCATGTCAAGAAAATGGCCTTTTTGACTGAACATGTGAGTGCTGTCATTGAACAAAGGACACCACCAAAGTATAAGGACCCTGGTTGTCCTATTGTCTCTTGCATCATCGGGAACCATGAGATTGGACAAGCACTTCTTGATCTAGGGGCTAGTGTCAATCTCATGCCATATGCTATTTACTCGCAGCTAGGATTAGGTGAGATGAAACCTACCTCTGTTGTCCTACAATTAGCTGATAGGTCCACTATTAAACCTAGGGGAGTAATTGAAGATGTCTTAGTTCAAATTGATAAATTTTACTACCCCGTTGACTTCTTGGTCGTGGATGTAAAAGCTAATGTGACTGTTGCTTCTAAAATTCCTATCATTCTTGGTAGACCATTCCTTGCTACTGCTAATGCTTTGATTAATTGTAGGAATGGTCTCATGAAATTATCTTTTGGAAATATGACTCTAGAAGTCAACATTTTCCATATCACTAAGCAGCCAGAGGAGGACGATGAGTGTCAGCAAACCTACATGGTTGATGCACTCACACAAGAAGTAGCTGATAATATGTTCATTGGACCAGCACAGAAATTTCCAGAACCAAATGGTTTGGACATTGTTACGAGATAGGTAAGAGTCCTTATTTTATATCACCAGTTTCTAACAAGAGGACTTTACCTTCTATATTGCAGGCCCCCACTCTAAATTTCGAGCCCTCTCCTGGTGACACCACACATATATCCAATGGAGGTGGAGGTGGAGGTGGAGGAGCAGCACCGACAATGGTGTCCAACAAGATTGGAACACCGCAAGGAAGATGGGAACATCCCTGGCTGGATGCGGGCTAAAAATGGGAAATATTGGGTCGAGCCATCGACAATAAATAAAGGCTACTTGGGAGGCAATCAAAGGGAAGTTCATTCCTTTCTTTTTCTTTTATTTTTGCATTCATATTTTAGTTATTTTGTTCTTTTTCTTGCATTACCATCCCATTGAGAACTTCCATGTTCACCTTTCTTCGTGCTTATGTTGACTCACATCCGCCTCCAGGTGATATCTTTCCTTCCCTATTTAGTATTATGTTTATGCATTGAGGACAATGCAATATTTAGTTGGGGGAGAGTTACTTTGGATTCTACCATGATTATCATGTACCCTTGTCGAATTTGTCATGATTGGTTTAATTTTTTTTTTTTTTTAATTCTATGAGAAATCTAGTAAACATTAAACCAATTCCACATATACATATAAGAATGAAACCCTAGATCTACAAGTGTTTTAAATCCGATAAATACCAAAGGAATTGAACAATTGACATGAAATCCCCAAAATTGGTGAGTTCCTTCTTTGCTTCACATAATTCTTTAGCCTTCCATGAAGTTTTCTTGTTCCCAAGGTGAAAAGAATTGTTCCAAAATGATGAATGGTCGAATTTTCTTCTTCTGGTCGACTTTAGGGTGAGAAAAACGCGTCTAAAAACTTTCCACAGTTGATTTGGTTGATTTCCGGAAATAAAAGATTTTTGGCCCAATTTATACCTATGCGACCGCATGGTATAAATACATGCGATTGCATGGAACAAAGTAATTCAACCCTGAAGCTCTCGGTAATAGCCATGCGGCCGCATGGATTTATAACCATGCGACCGCATGGTTTTGCCAATTTTCTTCCGAACAGCTTTCAGTGTTTTAGTCATATCTTTCTCTCTCGATATTCGATTGAGGTGTTTCAAAGTGCGTTGGAAAGCTGACTCGATGGGCTACAATTTCATTCAGATGTAAACTTCCAATTCAATCTTATACCATGTGAAAATGATCTAAATATGAGGCTGAAAATCGATGCAGAACTTTTCAGCATATGTGATGACGTTTTGACTATATTTCATATCGTCGACTTCTTTCCTCATCCAATTGATGCCGAACACCCTCAAATCTTCATATCTTCATTTTACCTTCCGAGTCATCTTTTGGTATTTGCAATTTGGTCCTTGAACTTTTGTTTCTTCCATTTTGATCCATTTTCACTTGTTTCTTCCATTTTTCACCCGTTTCACCCATTTGCCACCTAAACCAAGATATAGAAATATTTAGTGTCTTTCGGTGTCAAATAATCATATAAATGAAAATATTAAAAGGTGAAAAATGTAACAAATGTGCTATTATCAGTCAGGAACGGTGATGAAAGTTTTGTAGGTGCAATAAGAGTGGAGGAGAAGGAGGTGAAGGTGTATGGGTCAAAGGTTGTGAGTTGTTGTCAGGAGATGTGAGAGTAGATGAATGTGAGGGAAAATTAGGGAAAGGGTATTCAATAGGATCAGATGATGGAGAAGTAAAACGCAAACATCCAAAAATTTTGAGGTGAGTGTACGTAGGTTTGATAGAGAAAATAGTTTCATAGGGTGATTTGTTGCTAAGTAAGGAAATAGGGGTTCTGTTAAGAATGAGTATTTCTGTGTCCGTCTTGGTTATGATATATATCCTTCTTCGAATGTTCTATGCAATTCTACTAATTATATCAAATTGCAGACTTATGGATTGGGATGAACTTTCATTATTTTGACATTTTACCTTATATCAACATAGCCAATGTAGTACCGAATAAAATTAACAATTAAGTTGAAAAGGGATTGGAAGTAAAGGTAACTTTTTTAATTGTCTTTCTTTTTAATTTTGGGTTCCTGTGAGTTTATCTATGATTTGGTTTCCACTTTTTGATTTTGAAAAATTATTAAATGGGATTTCTGATGTATGATGAAATTGCAATTTACAATAGGATTATGAATTTATGATGAATAGATTAATGCAATAGAATTGTATATTTGAATTGGTGATTGATGTTAAATTTTATTTCAGGCTTGTGAATTGTGATGATGAAATTCTCAACAGTGTGATTCCATAAGTTTCATCGAAATTTTACTTCTAACGTAAGCAATGACTTGCCTTAACTTGCTATTGATTATATTGAAAATGTTTGAAGCCTTGTCGGCTTATATAATTGCGGCCTGGTCATCTTACATGATTTGTTATTGTAGGATCAATTGCACAAGTGCACATAGTAACAATATTGAAAACTTTAATTGTGAAATGATTGTAATATTTTATAATTGTCTTTTATGTTAATCATTGTTGTATGACACATGTTGGCATAAACCAATACTAGCCTACAATTCCATTTCTGTCGAGCAACGTCGTGCTTGGGCATGGTTGCTTCCATGGTGAAGGCATCTATTGTGACCTTTTACAAGGGACTAGCAATCAGAAACTAACTAAATGCATTAGACTCTCCTATACTTTCCGTCGTCTCTAGTAGAGCGTGGCTTATCTTGCAAAAAACTTTGATCGCAAAGGATTTCTGTATTTTTCACCCTCTTTGCTACCAGGCCTCGTGCTCTCAATTGTAGAATTTTTAGCCTCAAATAGTAACCTTTAACTTGGTGACCTATGCAAAATTTTGAGCCAATGTTATTGCAACACACTCGTTGGACTCTACAGTTCAATTGATAGCACAATGATTTTGGGGGGCCTAATTTTTAGAGTTAGCCTCAGACCCCGAAAATCATAGGACTGACTCTGATCATGCAGCGCAAGAGCAAGTGCTCCTATCCGAAAGAACCTATGTAAAATGATGATTCACTATGTTGTGTAAATATATCTTTAACTGCATTTATTATCGTTCGACTTGAGTGTGAGCACGAATTATGTTGGTAAGATACCAAGAAGTGGGATAACTCATATGACGCCCTTAATTGTAATCTCTTTTGGTAAGTGATTTAGGTGGTAGGATGGAAACAAAGCAATTTATATCAGAATTTGAGCGGAAAAAGAAAGAAAGAATATAGTTTAGTCCTAAATTCCAGTTAATTTTTCGCAGACAGCAAATCATAGCTTATAGTCCCTACCCATGAGGGGTCTTTAACACTCTATTCAATGTCCAGAGGCAAAATTGTACAGGACTGAATTGATTAGTGCAATTAAAATACCTCAACAAATATAGTGGAGAGTTCAAATCAAGTAACAAAACAAATATCTCTAAAAGTTAGCAACGGAGTTTAATATTTCTCAGCCCTTTGGCTGGTGACACTACGTCAAAAATGAGTTTTTGCATCACATAAACGGAAACATTCGGTAGTTTAGTGTTGCGAAAGGGGTCTATTGCAACATTTTAATAAGTGAGTGTTGCAATTGGTTAGGAAAATTGAGCTTTAGCAACGTTTTGTAAATGGACGTTGCAAAAAGACACATTTTGCAACGTTTATAGAACGCTGCAAAAGGTTAAACCTTTTGCGGCGTCAAAAAACGTTGCAAAAAGTTGAACCTTTTGCAGCGTTCAAAGAATGTTGCAAAAGTCTGAACTTTTTGCAGCGTTCGATGAACGTTGCAAAAGGTTCAACTTTTTGCAACGTTCTTTGAACGCTGCAAAAGGCTGAACCTTTTGCAATGTTCTTTGAACGCTGCAAAAGGTGAGACGAGTTAGTGGGCTACTATACTGGGCTCATCAACTTAAAAAAATATTAGGCCCAGTACTGAAAAGCCCTACCGGTTGACTATTGCAGGCACAACCTTAATATCGATTTGCCCCAATTCACAACTCTCACCTCACATCGACAACAAATCCCTCTAGAGCGAAATTGGGCTATTCGACTTCGGGCGACTGGAGCTTGGAGGGTCACGACTCACTGGAGACAGTCACTGGAGTAGAGTGTGGAGATTGGAGAGGAGAGCAAGTGAGCTGAATTATGGAATGTGTGTTGCCAGGCTGTGGCTGTGTGTTGTGTTGAATTAGGGCGACAAACCCTTTAGTAGAGCGAAATTGGGTGACTGGAGCTGGAGGGCTACAACTCACTAGAGTGGAGTGTGGAGACTGGAGAGGAGAGCAAGTGAGCAACGCAGCTGGCTGGAACCTAGAATCGCATGTGAGCAGCGCCGCGAGTAAGGACATGTGGTCTGTCATCTGACTTTGAGGCCGGTAAGTGTGACTAACTTCAGTAACTTGCTAATTTTCTGTACGAGAGTCTAGTGCGACTGTTGTTGACTTCATGCCTGCTAGTGTTGTCTGTCTGTGTGTGTGAATGAAACACTAGCTCTTTGTAATTTCCTGACTCTAGTGCGACTGTGGCTGATTATCATTTCTTGAAAGACTAGCTCTTTAATAATTAGTATTGTGAGTGACAATGATTTGTGGTTAGACTATCAGCCAATGTAGTTGAGCTCGGTATAGTTAATTTTAGGCTTCAATTGACTTCCAGAGTCCTGCATTCTGGATCCCTTTTTCCGTCTTGGTAATTTAATTCAGTCAGATGCTATTTGGATGCATAAATTTAAGCAATTTAGCAAGGACTTGTAGAAATTGAAGCAAGGACCTTCAGTTCATATTACTCTTTGGACAATAATCACAGGATAATGAAGCCACCAAGTTAAAGAAATTTTTGTTTATTTGATATAGCTGATGTCTTGAAATGGTTTACTCCAGAAGTTCTCCATATTACATGTAGAGGCAAGTATGAATGGTTATAATCCACTTATTGTTATTTGGCCAATTCATTTAGGCTCAAACTTCTGGTTTCTCATTCTTTGATATTATCTTCCATTTTAAGTCAAGGATGGTGATCTTGATTAGTTGGTCAGGGGGGAGGGAGGCTGGATGCGGCCTAACAAGTGCTAAAGGAAATAGCCTCTGAGTAGTTTTGTAAGATAGCCATCTGCGGTCAAGTTTTAGAATTTCAATAATATGGAGGTAAACCTTGTATGCTAGGTTTTGTTTGAAAAGTTCAACGTTCATGAACTTGGTATTTTTCTTTCTACCCTCTAAATTTCTGAGTTGCGCATGGTTTTATTCTTTACTTAGGGAAATTAGAAAGCATAAACATAGATCTTTACAGAAAAATTCTCAGTCACATGATTGGCATAAAGATTCGTTTGGCTTTGCTGATCATGTGAAGTCAAGAAATCCTCAACTGCCAAACAGGTTTGCTGTTGCTGTGGTACATTCTGTCTCAGTTAGTCAGGGCCGGACCTGAGGAGAGGCCCAAGAGGCCCCAGCCTCAGGCCCAGCAAATTGGGGGGCCCAAATATCAGTTAAAACCCTTTTTTTTTAACCCAACCCAAAATTAAAAACGTGAAAACGTCTCCACTCTCCATTTTCTTCCTCCGTTCTCCAGCGACCAACGAGGAAGCGACGACCGTCGACCAGGATGGCAGAATCTGACGCTTGACGCCTCCGGTCCGGCGCTGCAATCTGCTCCAGGTTCTCAGTTCTCACGCTTCGTCTGGCACTCTGGCTCTTTCACCTCCACTCCACGGCAGACTCCAGTCGACTAATCTATTTGCGTAAGTAATTTATTTTCTTCCCCAATCCACAAATCGTTGGTATTTACCTGTGAGTGTTGCTGTTGATTTTCAGTTTCTGCGTTGGTGTTTTGTGAATTTGTACTGTAATTTCATATTTCATACTTGCTGTGCGGTGTGCGCCTGTGCTGTGGTTGTGACTTGTGCGCTTGTGCCTGTGGATTGGAGTCTTTGGAGACGTGTTTCTGTGTTTGGGTAAGGAGAATTTGTACTGTAATTTCAATTTTCATAGACCATAGTTCATACTTCATACTTGCTGTCGCTGACTTGCTGTGCTGTGCCTGACTGCCTGTGGTTGTGACTTGTGCGCTTGTGCCTGTGGTCTGTGGATTGGAGTCTTTGGAGACGTGTTTCTGTGTTTGGGTATGGAGAATTTGAACTGTAATTTCATAGACCATAGTTCATACTTGCTGACTTGTTGTGCACTTGTACTGTACTGCTGTGGTTGTGACTTGTGCGCTTGTGCCTGTGGACTGGAGAGAATTTGTACTGTAATTTCATAGTTCATACTTACTGTGCTGTGGTTCTGAGTTGTGCGCTTGTGTCTGTGGTCTGTGGTGTGGTAATTGGTATGGATAATTAGCCATTAGGATTCAGGGTGGAGGCTGGGTGAGTGAAGAAAGGGTAATCAAAGGCTCGAGCCTACAAGGTGGAAGCAATATTTGGTGCTAAATCTTAGAATCAAAGACAAGCTTATAGTTTTATTTGAATTTGGACAAATACTTGACTGCAATGTTATATAAAAAATTCTCCTTATCAATTTTCATTACTTCTTAAACTAATTTGAGCCTTTTTACTCTCAAATTTCAGTGTTAGCTGTTGAAATTTCTTGAGTCAAATCCCATGGCTCCTAAATATGCGTCGGGAGCTCAAAAAATGAAGAAGAGAGAAAGAGTAGAGGCATTAATTCGAAGCCAAGCTGGAGATATGGAGAAGTACTTTAATGGAAAGAAAAGAAAAGAGAATGAAGGAACACCAGAAAACAATGGACTTTTTGAGGAACAACAAAATCGGAATGATAACGATAATGATCATGTGGATGAAGGGAAAGAGAATGAGGAAATGAGTGAACCTGTTCATATGGATGAGTCAAAACAGAATAATGAAAATAATGTTCAACATGAGGATTTAAATCAAGAGAATTCATTTTACTTGAATTTTAGTGATCCTGGAAATTGGAAGGACATTCACATTGATCAAAAGATGAAGGATTTTTTAGTTGAAATGGGTCCAAAAAGAGTTGATGACATCATGTTTCCCAGAAATAGTCAAGGTAGACGTTTTGAATCATCACAATACAAACGGTTAATGGCAAATGGGCAGACAACTGATAGAAGATGGTTAGTGTATTCAATTTCTTTGGATAAGATCTTTTGTTTTTGCTGTAAGCTATTTAAGACAGAAAAAATGATGACAAATATTGGTCAGTTGGGTAATGACGGATACAATGATTGGCATAATGTGCATCGGCGTATTACAAATCATGAAGTGTCTAAGGAGCATATATCTTGCATGATTAGTTGGATGGAACTAGAAAATAGGCTTCAAACAAAGCATACAATTGATAAAAGCATACAATTGTCCATCAACAAAGAAAGAGAGCACTGGAAACAAGTGTTAACGAGAATAATAGCTATTGTGAAAAGACTCGCTAAAAATACTTTGGCATTTCGAGGAGATTGATAATATAAGAGGTCAAGGGTATGACAATGGAGCTAACATGAGCGGGAGACATAGAGGTGTACAAAAAAGGTTACTTGAAATAAATCCTAGAGCTTTCTATACTCCATGTGGTTGCCACAGCCTTAATCTAGCATTATGTGATATGGCAAATTGTTGTTCGAAAGCTATGTCATTTTTTGGAGTGATACAACGAATCTATTGTTCTCTTCTTCTCCGAAGCGATGGAAATTGTTTAGAGATAAAGTTCAAGGTCTGACACTTAAGCCATTGTCACAAACACGCTGGGAAAGTCATGTGGAAAGTGTCAAGCCTATAAAAGAACAATCTGTACAAATAAGAGACGCTTTACTTGACTTGGCAAACATTGCTGAAGATCCTAAAACAAAAAGTGAAGCTGAGTCCTTAGCAATATATGAACTTGAAAATTTTGAGTTTTTGCTTGGCATGGTAATTTGGTATAAGTTGTTGCAAGCAATCAATACTGTGAGTAAATTTTTTCAAGCCGAACACATGGATATTAATGAAGCCATCAAGCTTCTACAAGCACTTATTTTGTTTCTCGAAGAGTATAGAGAATCTGGGTTTGCTAATGCTATGGATGAAGCTAAACAAATGGCAAGTGAAATGGGAATTGAAGCTGTATTTCAAAAGAGACGTAGCATTCGAAGAAAGAAACAATTCGATGAAAGTGGTAGTGAAGAGGTAACACATTCGGCTGAAGAATCTTTTCGAGTTGAGTATTTTCTCTTTATAATTGATCAAGCTTGATCATCGCTTCAAACTCGTTTTGAACAATTTACACATTATGAAGAGATGTTTGGATTTTTGTTTAATGTGGATAGATTAAAGAGTATTTCAGTTCACACTTTGTTGGAATCTTGTATGAATCTTGAGAAGTTTTTAAAACATGATGGACATTCAGACATTATAGGTGATAACTTGTTTTCAGAGTTGATCGTGTTGAGGTGCTATTTAACTACTGAAACAAAAAGAGCAATTGATGTGCTAAATTATTTGAAGAAAATGAATGGTTGTTTTCCGAATGCTTGCATTGCTTACAAGATTTTGCTCACCATCCCAGTTACAGTTGCATCAGCAGAAAGAAGTTTCTCCAAGTTGAAATTGATCAAGACTTATATCCGATCAACTATGTCACAGCAAAGATTGAATGGTTTAGCCATGTTATCAATTGAAAAAGAAATGGTTGAACAACTCGACTATTGTAAATTGATTGATATTTTTGCCTCGAAAACTGCAAGACGGGTTGTATTTAAGTGATCTTTTCGAACGTTTTCACATTGTTATGTGATTACAATATACATGGTTTAAATATTTCATTTTTTTTTTGTTTTATTTTTTATTTAAGTTAACAAATATAAATGAAAAAATTAATTGTTTTCTATGATTTAGGGGCCCAAAATTTAAAGTTTGCCTCAGGCCCCGGAAAACACAGGTCCGGCCCTGCAGTTAGTAGTCTATAGTTTGTGTATATCTGATCTAATTTTATGTATTTTCTATTTTTATTTGAACAAACCAGCGAAAAGTTAGCTGAAAGGGTGGATCACATGATAAATTGTGAGCAACAAGGGTCATTAGTGATTCGTAAAAGCACCATATTAAGAGAGGAAGGAAAGGGATCATATGTTGATGATGATTACAGAGCTGTTGATAAGAATATATCTCTGTTGGATGATACCAACGGCAGTGGTCGATATTCAGAACTTGAAGTCTTGCCTAATTTGTCTAGGGCAGACAAGCAGAATGCTCGAAGTGGTTCCATGGGATTCAACTCTGAGGAAACTGACAGACATAAAACTAAAACTAAAGAAAAGGGAAAGCACAAGAGGTCGGAGAGACGAGAGGTGGAATCAGATGACTATTCTAGCTATAATTCTTATGAGGAGATGAAGGAGGCTAAGAGGAGGAAAAAAGAGGAGAAGAAATTGAAAAAGGAGGAGAGGCATCGACGGCGGGAAGAACGGCTCCGCAGAAAAAAGGAAAAGCATGCAGAGAAGCTAAAATTGAAGTCGCTTGACGTTGGTAGTCCATCTTTAGATATTGAGAGAGATCATGATCGTCATGCTTCTCATGACGAAGGTTATAGAAGGCAGGAAACGCATACAAGTGACATGGAGGAAACATAATCTAAGCAGAAAAAGCTTGAGATAGAGTTGAGGGAAAAGGCTCTTGAGTCGCTTCGAGCAAAAAAGGGCGCTCAGAATTAATTTTTTTTGCTGCTCTAGAATATTTCACTTTTATTTTCTGTTATATGATCTTGTTATGAGTTCCTGTTTCTGTCCTAGACCTATTCTATTTCGGATGAATGTATTCTTGGTAGCTATTTAATGTAATGTGTCTTTACTGCTGGCAGCTAAATGGATAAATGAGGATTTCCTGAGCTAGTGTCTTGAGTGCAACTTTATGCTGACTTTCCTGCTAAATTTGCTGGTAATATTTGTCTTCCCTTTGCTGGGAATATGTTTATGTTAGATTTACATGACATATAAAAGTTTGCATGTGAATCATCTTGTTGCTTGGATGGCGATTGCCATCTTTTACCATGTCTTGTCTACTATACTTACATTTTGGTAGTTGTTTGTCTTCTGTGAGTTGTAATTTCAATTCAGCTTGCAGGTAAAGAGTACCTGACCTTTATTCTTTGGAATGATTATATACATCCTGAAAGTCTTGACAGTTATTTCCCTAAATAACTTTGTTACTAAATTGACTTTCTGGTTAATTGATAGATGAGAATAATTGTCAACTTGATGACTTCGTTGAGCAGATCTTGTGCAACTCCATATTTTAGACCTCCATACAGGTGAATTTCAATAATTTTACTTAAAAAAAAAGGGTATCCTTTTAAGATTGGGATCTGATCCCTTTGACCATATTGTGTCAAGAATATTGAATTTTTCCATTTGTCAAATATTCAATTACATTTTTCTTTTTGTCATTTGCAGTAGATTGTTGTTCAACCATTTCTGCTCTTTACATGTGAATTTGAATTACAAATTTGTAATATGAACAGGGTGCTTCTGGTGTTGGAATTGGAAATTTTGAAGAGATTCGGTCTTTAGACACTTTTTTGAAGCCTAGAAATTCCACATGGCTGTGAAAAGTTGATCTTCTATTTGTGGGAATTTTGAAGAGATTGGGCCTTAAGACACTTTCTCTCTTGATTTCTTAGTCCAATTCCAATATATGTAATAACTAAATTTAGTCATTTGATGCAGGTACACATGTTGATGGCGGTGAGAGATGGGCTTAATTTCATGTTGGCACCAACGAGCTACTCATTTTTTGATGCTATAGAATGTCAATCCAAACTTGCTGAGCACTAGGAAAAAATCTAGTATGAATTATTGCACCTTTTGTACTCATCGAAATTATGGAAAAGCCTTTTTTGAATATTGCACAATCAATATATAGCACTCGCATGGTTTAAATAATTTCAATGCAAGCAACAATTTTAATTATATGATTTCTTATATTTTTGATGTTTTCATATCTTTATTATGTGAATTGTTAGTTTATTATTCGAATTATTTGATCAAAGAATAGGACTAAAAATGCGAATTTATTTTTTTAAAAAAATTAAATTGACCAATGGCAACGTTTGACAAAAACAAAGGATGAGTATTTTGCAGCGTTTTTTTAAACGCTGCAAATGTCGCAAAAGAACATTAAAACGCTGCAAAATGTCATTTTGCAACGTTCAAAAAACGCTGCAAAAGAATCTTTCGCAACGTTCAGAAAACATTGCAAAATGTCCTTTTGCAACGTTCAAAAAACGCTGCAAAAGAACCTTTCGCAACGTTCAAAAAATGCTGCAAAAGGTCTTTTGCAACGTTTTTTACAACGTTCAAAAAATGCTACAAAAGATTTTGCAACATTTAAAAAATGCTGCAAAAAGTCTGCCCTCAACGGCAACACCGACCTCCACAACAGACACTAAAATGCTGCAAAAGGTCTTTTGCAGCGTTTTTTGACCGCTGCTAAAGGCCTTTTTTGGTATAGTGAAGACCACAAAAATTTTTGAATTTGTTCTTAGCAGTACTTTGCCTGATGATCTTCAGCATTAGACCATTAGCAAGGGCAACGAGATGTAATCAGAGAGAGGAAATTAAAAGTAACTCACACGTCTAAAGCATATACACATACATTATAGCACATGCCAACAGATAATATACAATATAAATAAAGGGAGAAAGAGGAAGAAATGCACAATATATTTCAACAACGAAGATGAGTTTCAGTTCTTACTTCTTCACATTTTTATAAAATATTGAATCTTCTTTTCATTTCTCAGGAAATCTGAACAAGTGATTATCCAGTCGCCTTGGATTTTGACAAGAAATATAATACAAAGAAAGAGGTTGAACGATTTCTCAATTATCAAAACAGAGGACCAGCAAACTGTAATGACTATTATATTTATCAAGAGTACCAAGGATCTTATTCAGTTCTATGAAATTCAACAAACTATGTAAAAGACAGCTATATTGATTTTTAATAATTGTACCAAGTATTTTAATTCTAAAGCAGGAATAGGATTGAGAACCTGACATAGGAGTCTAGAACAAGGCTCAAATCTAAACCAAGAAGGAGAATTGGCTTCTGCGAGCCAATCTCAAAGATGAAGAATAACAGAATGATTGGGAGCAAACATAGCTCATTGGGTTTCTGTATATTTCATAGTTCATCAAGTATTAAAGGAAAACTGCAATAACAACTATGTAATAAAACCCAACAAACCATTTACCTGTCTTAATAGGCCACGAGTGCACTGAGGCTGTGATCCGCATCAGACACTTTGATAATTGACTATCAGAGAAATGACTATTCTATTCTATAAATGCTAAGAACTGTGCAATTAAAACCACGCCAATTTGCTCCCTTTCTCACAACGTTTTTTTTTGCACTTAGAAGTGAAAGATTATATTGAGAAGGAGAAACATTTTCCAATAATACTTCTATAAAAACTTCAATGCACTTCCCTTTTCCACGATAGCATATTGTGAAAAATGGGCTTAGGTGCACTGATCCATGGGAAAGCAATAAAGCACGCAAATTATATGTGCACATTCTTTTTAAGGGGGTTATTCTATAAGAAATGTGATCCCAATCCCTCTGAGAATCTCTTACACAATAAATATAAAAGAATGTAAATCATGCACTATTTCCTTAAGACCCTGACAGGAACAGGGTGCTCAACAATGCACCTTTCCTTATTTCGAGTTGCATTCCTATCATAAGTACCTCAACAATTTTTAAGTAGCAGATGAAGCGAAAAGTTCTTTGTAATATGAGTACCCAATAAGGATAACAGTGATTACGTGATGAGACAACATTACAGTGAAATCCTTTCAATGTGTTTCCCAGATAAGGAGGGCAGCAATGCTATAGACGTAGAAACCACATTGGCACATATAAATGAACTTTGAAGGAGGCCTGAAATAAACAATTCAGCGGATAATTTTAGATACACATAACTATAACAATTCATGAGGATGCATTGAAGGCATTCAAAATTGAAGTTTTGCAGCCTTTCAGCCATATAAGTGAAACTAATGAGTACAGGTATATTCCCAATAAAGTATTTAACCAACACTGGAATAATCTCTTTAACACAATATTTATATAATCAGTCAACAACAGAACCAATATATCCCACCACCCATCCTAACTTTTATTGAGCATAATGCATCATTTATCCACACATTATTCTAGCAAATCAACAATTCAGACAAAATATTAGTGCACCTCATTTATTTGTAGGGCGTAGGCACATAACACAGATTTTAAGGGGGACCAAACACCATGTGCCAGCCTTTACCTATGGAAGGGACGTCAGAATTTCAGAGCTCAAATGGAAAGAAAAAAGTTTTCAGACCTACAAACATAAGTAAAAAGAATATATAATCGAGTATGAACCCGGATTGCCAAGTGTCCAGACCTACCACCTGGTTAAGGGAAAAGAAGGGGAAAATCTGACATGGCAAGTGTTGGGGATTGAACCAATAATGCAACAAGCAGCAGAAATAATTCAACCCCTCAATGTGCAGAATTAAAATGGCAGTAATAATAATCCGACTCCAATACGGAAATAACACTTACACACACGACAAGAAATTAAATAAATGAACACAATGATTTGTTGACGGGGAAACCTATAAAAAGAAAAATCCCAGGACCAAATCCAGTAAACCCTTCCACTATCAAAATAATGGGATGCACAGTACAACTTCTTCAGAATACAGTCTAGAGGCTACCAATACATCAAGAACACATATAGTTCTTGGATATCATCAACAACTTCATAAAATAGATATACACAATAACTAGAGAAATCTCACAAAATGTGTGTATATAGCCTAGAAGAATGGAGAAATCTCATCAAAATCGGATTAGAAATGGAACTCCGATCTTTGGCTTGAAGAACTGAAATATCGTAAGTCTCTCTCTTGGTTCTCTCTGTCTGAAATAGAAGAAGAAATACTGCTGCCATTTTTGCTCTCTATCTCAGTTTTATCATTTGACTTGGACCTATATTGTATTAAATGGGTTTTGGGTTAAGTGGTAATAGAGACCCACTTAAATAAACCAAGTTCCCCCACGAGAGAGGGAACAACCCAACAAATCTCTCCCTTCCCGACTACGTAAGGAACTCTACCAAGCCCGCTTTCCTTCTACATACTTGTAGTTTTTCCATAAGTAATGGCTTTGTCATCATATCTGAACCATTCTCATCAGTATGGATTTTATCAAACTGTAACTTCTTCATCTCTAGAGCATCTTGAATCCAATGATACCTCACTTCAATATGTTTGGATCTTGAGTGGAATGTTGGATTCTTACTGAGATGGATAGCACTCTGACTGTCTCAATAGAGTATATACTTCTCTTGCTTTAAGTCCAGTTCTTGTAAGAACTTCTTCATCCATAGCAACTCTTTGCTAGATTCAGTGATGGCTATGTACTCAGCCTCTGTGGTAGATAGAGCAACACATTTATGTAGTCTTGACTGCCATGAAATTGCTCCTTCTGAAAAGGTGATCAAATACCTAGATGTAGACTTTCTAGAGTTAACATCACCAGCCATATCTGCATCTATGAACCCAACAAGCTCGGGTTTGCTGATGCCAAAAGATAAACATATCTTAGAAGTCCTCTAAGATATCTGAGAATCCACTTCACTGCTGCCCTGTGTTCTTTTCCAGGATTAGTAAGGAATCTTTGACAAATCCAACAGAATGAGCAATATTTGACCTTATGCATACCATAGCATACATCAAGCTACCCACAGCTGATGCATAAGGCACATTCTTCATTTATTCCTTTTCTTTTTCACTTGAAGGACTTTGCTTTGAACTTAGTTTCAAATGACTTGCAAGTGGAGAGCTTATTGGTGTTGCTTTGTTCACGTTGAACCTGTGTAGTACCTTCTCGATATAACCTTCTTGTGATAGCCATAATTTTTCATTATTCCTGTCACGAGAGATCTTTATACCAAGAATCTGATTTACAGGTCCTAAATCCTTCATTTCAAAGGACTTGCTCAACTCCTTCTTTAGCTTCTTAATTTTTTCTATGTCACGACTAATAATCAACATGTCGTCCACATATATCAAGAGGATAATAAATTCTCCATCAGAGAATTTCTTTATGAACACACAATGATCAGAAGTTGTTCTAATGTACACATGTTCAACCATTAAGAAATCAAATTTCTTGTACTATTGTCTCGGTACCTGCTTGAGACCATACAAGTTTTTCTTCAATCGACTTACAAGACTTTCTTTACCTTTTGCTATAAATTCTTCTGGTTGCTCTATGTATATTTCTTCTTCAAGATCACCATAAAGGAAAGTGGTTTTCACATCAAGTTGTTCAATCTCCAAATTCATATTGGCTGCCAAGCCTAACATAACTCGGATTGAAGACATTTTAACCACGGGTGAGAAGATTTCTTCAAAATCAATACCTTTCTTTTGACCAAACCCCTTCACAAACAACTTTGGTTGCGAGCTATATGGTTCAACTTTTAGTCTAAGCACCCATTTGTTTTTAAGTGCTCTCTTATCCTTAGGCAACTCTACTAGGTAGTAGGTATTGTTTTTATGCAAAGATTTCATCTCTTCTTGCATAGCTTTTAACCACTCATTTTTTTTATCATGTAGCAGAACCTCCCGATAACTTTCTGGCTCTCTCCCATCAGAAAGTAACACATACTCATTACTAGAATGCCTCTTGGAAGACTGACGTTCTCTAGTAGATCTTCTCAACTCTTCTTCAGCTGACACCTCAAGAGGAACATTCTCTTGATTTTGATCTAGTTCTGCATCACCCTGTGTAGGGGCTTCATCATGTCTGTCTCCAATAGTGTCATGTTCTTTTTGCACATTTTCTCTGTGATCATCATGTACCACAGGGTTTGTATATGTGGAACTGAACTGATTTGTTCTTCATTGACTATACTTGGCTTCTTAGTCTGATTCAAGTTTTCAATGGTTTCATCTTCAAAGAAGACAACATCTCTGTTTCTGAAAATCTTTTTATTCACTGGATCCCACAATCTGTACCCAACTTCTGCATGTACATAACCTAAGAAGATACACTGTTATGCTTTGCTATCAAGTTTGGACCTTTTCATCTTTAGGAATGTGAATGGATACCCGACAGCCAAAAAATCTCAAGTGATCAAGAGATATATCTTTCTCTGTCCAAAAGCTTTCTGGAACATCACCATTCAAAGGGACGGATGGAGAAAGATTAATCAAGTCAATTGCTGTTCTCATTGCCTCAGCCCAAAAGTGCTTAGGCAGTTTTGCATGAGAAAGCATACATTTCATTTTCTCACAAATAGTTCTGTTCATTCTCTCTGTCACCCCGTTCTGCTGTGGGGTCTTTGGAACAGTTTTCTCAAGCTTCATGTCATATCTTCTGCAATACTCTTCAAATGGCCCTCTGTATTCACCACCATTATCTGATCTGACACATTTTAACTATCTTCCAATTTTTCTTTCAACTGTAAGATGAAAGTCTTTAAATGTTTCCAGCACCTGATCTTTAGATTTCAAAGAATATGGAAATACCTTTTCTAGAGTGATCATCAATAAATGTGACATAATATAATGCACCACCTAGAGATTTACTTAGCATTGTGCAAACATCAGTGTGAACTAAATCAAGAATGTGTGTCTTTCTAGATATAGGGAATCTATGAAATGCAACTCTACTTTGCTTTCCAACTAAACAATGAGTACAAGGGGTAAGTGATGTACCTTTCACATTGTGTAGGAGCTTCTTTCTGGAAAGAATTTGAAGTCCATTTTCACTCATATGACCAAGCCGCTTATGTCATAACTCAGTAGAGGCTTCATTGTCAGCAATATTCACCTCTCCATGAATTAGTTTTGCTTATATTCTATAGAGAGCATTAGTCTTCTTCCCTCTGGCTAAAATAAGAGAACCATTTGTCAGTTTCCAACTACCATCTCTAAGATGATTATGATAGCCTTCTTCGTCAAGCTTTCCAATAGAAATCAAACTGTAACGCATATCAGGAACATGTTTGACACCCCTGAGAAGTAACTTACTACCATTGCTAGTTTCCAATTGTACATCCCCCATGCCAACAGTTTTATCTTTAACTTTATTTATCATCCTGATCCAACCAAAATCACCACTGGTATGGATGAAAAGAAATCTTTACGTGGAGTAATATGAACAGACGCTGCTGTATCGACTATCCATGTAGTATCCTGGCATGAAAGACTAGCAAATGCTTCATCATAAGCAATAAATACCTCTGCATCATATGCAACTGTCGCAGTCTCCTTTTGTTCTTTATGTTCTTCACCTTTGAAGTTTGACTGTTCCCTTTTCCATTTTCTGTACTCCCTTTTAAAGTGCCCTAGATTGCCCCAATGATAACATTTTATCCATTTTCTTGACTTCGATCTTCCCCTAGACTTGTCACGACTATCATGACCAAAAGGTTTTCTACTTTGGTTTCTCCCCCTTTTTCTGTAACAAGTGCTTCCGAATTAGAAGAAGCACCTTGCTCTTTTCTTCTAGCTTCTTCATTAAACATACTGTCTTTTACCATGTTGACAGTGATCACACCATTTGGAGTCGAATTAATCAGAGAGACAACTAAAGTTTCCTAACTGTCTGGTAAGGAACTCAACAGAAGTAAAGCTTTTACCTCATCATCTAGTGTAAGCTTTATGGTAGACAACTCATTCAATAACTCTTGAAAGCTGCTCAAATGCTCTACAACACTATTATCATCCTTGCACTTTAAATTTACAAGCCTTCTGATGACAAATACCTTGTTCTGTGCAGTCTTTCTTTCATAGAGACCTTCTAATTTCTGCCAAAGACTATATGCATCTACTTCTTTGGCTATATGATGAAAGACATTCTGATCAACCCACCGCCTAATCTGCCTAACAATCTTTCTATTTAACTTCTTCCAATCTTCATCAATCTTAGAATCGGGTTTCTTGCCATTACAATCAATGAGATCAAATAAATCTTTACAATACAAGATATCTTCTATCCTAGTCTTCCGAACAGAATAATGGGAATATGTGAGTTTAACCATGCCACTAGCTGAATCCTCCATTTTAATTCTTACAGACAATACAGAGACTCAACAACGCTCTGATACCACTTTGTTGGGGATTGAACCAATAATGCAACAAGCAACGAAAATAATTCAACCCCTCAATGTGCAGAATTAAAATGGCAGTAATAATAATCCGACTCCAATACGGAAATAACACTTACACACACGATAAGAAATTAAATAAATGAACACAATGATTTGTTGACGGAGAAACCTATAAAAGGAAAAATCACAGGACCAAGTCCAGTAGACTCTTCCACTATCAAAATAATGGGATACACAGTACAACTTCTCCAGAACACAATCTAGAGGCTACCAATACATCAAGAACACATATAGTTCTTGGATATCATCAACAACAACTTCATAAAATAGATATGCACAATAACAAGGAGAAATCTCACAAAATGTGTGTACAGCCCAGAGAAATGGAGAGATATCTAGACGATCGGCTCCGGTCAAAACGTAGCCCCCTTTGCCAGAAATAACATACTAAAATCTCATCAAAATCATATCACAAATGAAACTCCGATCTTTGGCTTGAAGAACTGAAATATCGTAAGTCTCTCTCTTGGTTCTCTCTGTCTGAAATAGAAGAAGAAGTGTTGCTGCCATTTTTGCTCTCTGTATCAGTTTTATCATTTGACTTGGACCTATATTGTATTAAATGGGTTTTGGGCTAAGTGGTAAAAGAGGCCCACTTAAATAAACTAAGTTCCCTCATGTGAGAGGGAACAACCTAACAACAAGCAATTGGGTGTTCTCTATCATTTAGATTGCAGAGAATGTGAAAATTCTAAGACTTGGACTCTCATCAAATTAATGCTCAATTTACAAGTAATGCTTTCAAACCGAACTTCACATAAATCTCTAGCAAGTACGTATTTCCCTAAGACAAGCAATTCAACAACGAAATCCTTATATATATTATTGGGATAATATTGAACAAATGTATTACTTCTGTTCTTAATTAGGCCAGCCTCTGAAGTACTCCTTTATATCTCTGAACCATGGCCTGTAGTAAGTAACTCTTAAAATTCAAAACTCAACAGAAGCATAGTATGTAAGCTTCCACATAAACTCAGAAATTTTCTCAAATTTTGCTCTTGTGACCTTATTATTTTTATGCCTCTAGAATAAAAGCAAACAATTAGGCGAGAAAGATTTAATCAAGAAGGAAAAAAAACTCTGCAGACCAAATTTGTCATCATAATCCTTTGTCTTTACACTTCTTATTGGTTTCTTTTACGTCACTGGAGCATTGTATTTTCTGGGACGTAATGAAACAAGCCATTTGGAGCAACTATGGCATTGAAAAGGGAAATAAGTGAACCAATTTGAATTTCCTAAATAATTATTTAGTTTGAGAATAAACAAATTTGGTCCTTCGAGCCGGCCCCCACAGAGACCCTATCAAGCAACGAGCTATGAAAAATGAGGTTCGACACAACTAGAGTATCTGAACCTTGCCCTCTCCACCCCAACATGCATGCAGGGTTAGATTCAGATATTTTGTGTTGTGTGGTAAAAAAATTAAAGTTTAATTTAAAAAAAAAAAACATAATATGAATGAAAATAAGTTAATACGTATTTTGATACTTTCAAAAACTTTTACAATTGTATCATTATCAATATTGTTAAATGAATTGCTACTTGTGTACTTTTGTTTATCATTTCGTTGACAGATGTTGAATTGATGACAAGTAAATCAAATTAAATATAGAAAGTAAATAAATTCAAATAAAATTCAAATTTAATCTATGAAGTAAATGAAATTTAAATTTAATGTAAAAGTAATTGGAAAGTAATTCAAATCATGGGCAGAGCTAGTGGTGGGCAGTAGCCCACCATTGTCCAAGCACAGATGCTGTAAAAAATAATAAATAAATAAATAAAATTTGGTTATAACCCATTTTTAACTGTCCAACCCAGTTAACCCACCATCCAAGCCCATTTGAAAAATTAAAACCCATATATAAAATTAAACCCAATTCCCAAACCCTTTACCTTGAATGCACAAAATTTTATCCCTTTGTTCTTCATTTCCTTCCATTGAAACATGAATTTTCTTCTCCTTTTCGAGCAATGAGGCTCGAAATATTCTGGTGGAGAGATTAAAAATGGTGCCCAGGTAGATTTCAGCAGCAAAAAAGAGTTGGTTTTGGTTTAGGCCTTCATATTCATCAATGACTATGGTGATTTCCTTGGTGAATGTGGCTAGAAGGTAGTGAAATTTGGTGAGGATTTATTGTCTGAGTTCGTGGGGAACAAAATCTTTGGCAAAGGATCGGACTAACATTGTGAGTCGGTTTCCTGATTTCTTCTTCGTCCAATTCGAAAGTTGTCGAATTCCTTTACTGAGCCTGAGGTATGTTTGGTTAGATATTTAGGCCTTGTTTGATTCTCAATTTTTGGGGTAGAATGCATTTTGAATAATTGATTGATGGAGAATGTGTGGTTAAAAATTAAAGAAAAGTTTTGGATTTAAGTGTAATATTATTTTATTGAAGAATGTGTAGTTGAAAAGAAGAAAGAGAAAAATGAATTTTTGAAAAAAAAAATGGAAATCAAATAGGGGCTTAGATTATTTACACTTGTAAGTTGTAACTTGTTCACATCACATGAATTTAGGCCACATTAGACCATTTATACTCCATTGAATAATTTGAATTTGAAGGGCTGCTGGCTGCTAATTGCTAAAATGGAAAAGTTGTTGGATAAAAATTAGACTTGCTACTGCTAGTTGCTAAAATGCTATGTAATTTACAGTTGGTATATCCATTTGATTTGATGAAACATGTGAAGACGGAAATTCGTAACAAAATGGATGATGGTTTTCTTGCCAATTGTTTAACACTAAGCATTGAACGAGAATTTAGTGTTAATTTAGATCTAGATTCTATTATAGATGAATTTTATGCTTTAAAACATCGTCGAGTACAATTGTAATAGGTAACGTTATATTACAATTTTTCTAGTTATATATACATTTTATTCGTACATTACATTTTAAAAAATTTAGCCCCCCATACGATGAATTACTATCTCCGCCCCTGATTCAAATTACATTTAATCCCTAACGACCTAAATTTTTTGACATCATATTCCATATAAAATTTCTTAATAAAATGATGTAAATTATATTAAAAATTTATCGTGCAAAAATAATAAACGCTAATGAAACAATTGAATTTTTTTTAAAGAAAAGACGAGATAGACACCTCTTTTAAGACATATGACTAACGCATATTTAATTGTTTTTCATATCCGTTGGCACCATACAATGATGTAGTTCTCGAAACGCGCTTCTAGATGACGTAGGTGATTTGTGGATTCAAATAGTATACAATCATAAAAAAATTGAAAGTTAGCATATTATCGAAATTCTCAAAATACTAGTTTAAAACGGCCTACTTTGATTCGTCGTAACTTTTGCTACGGTTGGTCTTTTCGTACACCATTAACGAGTGAAAAACTAAGTCATGAACACTTCGAAATGGTATTAAGAATGCAATATTTTGACTTCATTTGGTATTCCATAATAGGTGCAACAAAGTAAGTAGTAAAGGGGTCTAAACAACTATTTTCTGGAAAAGAAAAGAAAAAAATTGTGGGGTTATTTGACCCCATGTGAGTCTGCCCCTGCCCACATGGATTAGCATTTTACTCTATCTTTAAAAGTAATTCACTTGGTGAGATTGTTTCTTTTTACCTGTTATGGCCATGTTTTGTTTTCTAATCCAAGTAGTGCCATTTGATGTCCCATTGTTAGCTTGTTGATCTTTAGTACAGCTTACAAAGGCCATATTTGTATATCCTAATAGTTTACATGAAAAGTTATGTTAGAACTCAGATCCCATGGTTTTTTACTCACAACTAATTTCTCTTATTCTGGTGTTTTTGCAGTTGGTTTTTTTTCCTTCCTACACTAGATCAACTATTCTAGTTGGATAGTGATTTTTGATAGCCTATTTTCTTGATACAATGATTATTCTCTTATATACTAAGTCTTGTACTGTGTTCTTGACATTTTATTGGTAGACCTTCACCATAAGTTCTGCACCCCATAGGGCTCCATGCTTCCCATTCTTATGAATCTAGAAAAAACCATAAACACACAAATTTGTGAGATATTCTGCATCACTTCTCTTATTCTTTCCTCCAAACAAATTGTGGACACTTTAACTAGGGTAGCGTGTTTGTGTCCGACACGTGTCGATACCGACACTCTCCGGACACTCTACAATAATCATTTTTCTTTCTTACTATAACTATTATAGAGTTTTAACTCAAAATTATTAGTAAATAATAAATAAGTACTTATATTTAAAAAATTTCAACAAGAAAAATCAATAATAAGTATAAAACTAAATTTATATTATATAAATGAAGAATTTTAAAGAATTCAATCGACGTGTCATGTCGGCACTTTTTTGAAATCACGTATCGACATATCCGACACGTTTCGTGTCAGACACACGTGTCCGTGTCGGTGCATCATAAATGTTCATCAAGTGCGCATAAGGTTATGATGAAAAATCTCAGCAAGCTCTCTATTATTGCTCACTTAATCTTGAAAGAACTTATAACATGTTTTGTAGATTGGATGAGATGGAATTGATCAATATTGACTAAGAAAAAAACTGCAGTTATTTAACAATATAGGATAAAATGCACTTACACTAATCAAACTGATGCTATTACAATAAGAATTTTGAGATAACTATACATTAACTGATATATGCCAAAGAAGATAGCGAGAAACTTACACAATAGATGAATTTATCAAGGAAGAATCTGACTTCAACGAATCCAAAAGCGAAGTATAATGCGGAAAGCTTGCGATGCCATTTTGGGTCCAGATCGAGTCCATGACAATATTTGAAACAGAAATTCATCAATCAACTAATCATTACGGATTTACTTTCAATATTCAATCAGAAACCTCTCCCCAAAAACGAAAACATCGAAAAATAATCCAATGAAAAAATTACCTGATTTTATAGCGCCAATCGATGGAGTAGCGTGGGAGGCGGGGATCTTGTGAATGAGGTTGGAAACAACAATTCATGGCCGAAATTATGGGGACGAGTCGTAACAGAATACTAGCGGGTAACTGGTGGCATGCATTTGGGATAAGTTTACAATAATTGTATTTTTCTCCTCCAAGCTTTTGATAATTACAATAATCCCACTAAGCTTTTTACTACAATGTTTTAAAATTGGAAGAATACATAAAGGTTTCAAAATACATTTCCAAAAATAAGAAACTTGTGAAAAAGTTTCAAAAATCATGTGATCACATTTGTGACAACCTCATAATAGGTCAAGGTCACAAATGTCATATAATTGCAGTAATAATCACAATTCGTATAAGATTACGGTCATAAAGATGCAAATTGTAAGTTACAATTACAAATTTAATCGCAGTCACATATTTTTTTCGTCACATATTATTTATTGGTCACAAATTATCCATTTTATTGGTCATAGATGCTTTTCATCCCACTCAACTACAACTACCACTGTCGACCACTCATTTTTTGTTGGCATGCCCTACCTAACGCAACAACCTACAACATCCATCATCCACCAAGACCCAACCCACTACCTCTTGTCTGCCATTCACATTGTCTTTTCCTTGATAAAACAAAAAAATCAAACCTGTAATCGACTTTCTGCACTTCACACCACCGGCCGCCTCCAACCACTACCTCCCAGCCATTCCTCTACCATCAACTACCAACAACAAATCCTCTTTCTTTGCACCAACACCCATACTATCATCGCAGAGTAGCAACACAGCATGCAACACTGGAGGATGAGTTAGGGTTAAGAAGTGGGGTTGGTGGGGGTAGATAGGGTATATTTGATTTTTGAAAAAATAAAGTTAAAACTTGATATTTGAAATGATAAGCCAAAAACTAGGGTTACATGTAATTTTTACTTTTAAAAGTTTAGGACACGTCATTGACCCAAAAATCGAAAATGTCAAGAGTCAAAGGATTGGATCAAGATCAAATATGGGCCCTAGTAGAATAAATAAAATAAAATCAAGGGATGATTTTCGACAAAATCAAGCTTGTCATGTCTCTCACTCTTTCATTAGTACATTGATTTTGGATTTACTTTGTTTTGGTCTTATAATAGAAAGTGGCTTCTCTTGGTATCATTTGGACTGGCAAAAATAAGAAGTATAAAGAGAGGAATCAAGTGGGAGAGGCTTGTTTCTCGGATAAAAATTCTTGGTTATCTCCGTTGGATTTTTCTAACTCAACATCAAATATTCTATTGGCGATGGTGTTGAAGAAGCTTTGGATTGAGTTTTTTCACATTGAGATATATTATTCTGCATTTGTGAATTGTAACAAATCATTGTAGTCTACATGTTACCACTATATTACCTTTATAATTTGTTGGAAGATTTAAAGCAAATATAATGGAACACAGACAGTTACACAGTTGCAGTGTCATAATCATTTCGGTGTATCAATGAACTTTTGCCTCTTTACATTGTAAAAAAAGAAAAAAAACAATAACAATAACAACAACAACGAAAACAACAACAACAATAAAAAACAAAAAACAAACACACAAACAAAATAGGTTTCTTTTATGTTTCCATATTCAAACATGGTTACAAATTGCAAAAATCTCCAATCTTTAGTGTAGTTCATGATCATAAACAATTGCACCTAAACTAATCTTCAGCTTCTTCGGATTCCAGTGGAACCGCCCCAAACAAGTTTATCAAAAGGTCCACAACCAAAGGAACCAAATCATTACATAGAACACCCTTCTTATAAATATCTCCCAAACGTGAGTCACTTCCAATTTTTCCTCCTAAAAACACATCTGCTCCTTCAACAACTTTACTATCTTTTCTAGTCACGCATCCCATGAATCCAATATCATCAACTTGTAATTGTCCACAAGTATTAGGGCATCCAGTCCAATGCATTCTTGTAGGTCAAGGAACGAACACCTTTCGGTCGACCTCATGTAACTTTAAGAGCATGAGACTTTGTCTCGATTATGGTTTGTCCTCAAAACTGGTTGTTGGTACAAGCTACTAAGCCTTTCATAAGAAAAGATAGCTCTGGGAAAAATCTCTCTAAAAGTGGCTCATTAAGCAGTGCTTCGATCTTTGAGTTCTCAATGTTTGGAATTATGATGTTTTGTTCTACTATTAGCCGAAGCTCACCTGAGCTATATTCATCAGCTAAACGAGCAAGGTCGTCCATTTCATCTGCTTGGACATGTCCTGGGGGATTGTCATAGAAGTTCACTCCAAGGATCTTCAAAATGGTATTTTTCGGGCTCAGTTTCACGTTGTCTTTCTCTTCCAAACAACAAATCCAAACGACTTTATCCCACAACCAAAATTTCACCTTGGTTGCTCCTCAATCTCACTTTCAAAGGATAAGATAATGGTGATGATTTGTAGCTATAAAGGCAAGAAGAAAAACAATGAAAGAAGGCAAGAGAAAAGACCAAAAAACAATATGAAGGCACCAGTTTTCTTCTCAAGCAGATAGCCGATTTCAACAGAAGGAGCAGCCACATTTTTCCTCTTTTTCTCACACAAATCATACATACGTGGCTAGGCAAAGACAACATATATATAGGTTAGGTTAGGGTTTAGTTTGACCAATAAAGGGTTAAATGGGCCAAGATTCAAAATCATCCTATAGGTAATATAAATGGGTCTATGTAACATTAATTCTTTAAGCTACTTCTAACGGCCCACGTTGTTTTCGGGTTGAGCCTTCCAACGGCCCACGTTCTTTAATTCGTCGGCCAATGCATATGAAATTCAATCCAACGTTTACATCATAACCCTGGATGTATTGAGTATCAAAACCCAACCAATCTCCACCTTGATACCAAATCAACCTGCAAGCAATCAAAATGCAAAGTTAATGCTTGCATAATCAAGGCAACAAATAAAATTAAAATCACAGACCTTATCTCATGTTTCAGACCCAAAACACATTTCATACCTACTTCATGTACCACCAAGGCTAAGGTTAAATAACACCCAAGTAGAAGTAGATAATAACGGTAAACAATCAAGAGCAAATAATCATGCAGTAAAGATATAACATAGGATAACAGGTAGATCTTTTCAAAACACGTTCACACTAAACAGCAGATTAACACTTAGTCAATCAATCAAACGGTCAAAACGCATGCAACAAATGCATAAATGACCTAAGAAAAAAATCACACCACACTTATCCTATCTCATTCCTTGTTGCTCACACCCTGAGAACACAAATCTCCTATCATTGCTCACTAGACTGATCAATTAACTTATGTCCACCGGTAAACCTCTATAGATCCTAAATCCTCGAGATAATCCTCTATCACCACATTACTTTTCCTTACCTAAGTGAATAATGAGTCTCCACCTAACAGAAGTGATAGAAGTGCCTCTATCACTCTCCACCTGATCATGGTCTTCATAGATAAAGGATTATGACATTTAATCACATCTCCATTTGTGATCCAAATTTCACACTCCACATCCCCCATATAAACCACCAATATACCCTTAGGCATCATCACCAATAGACATACAACACACTACTAATGCATCACACCCACTATGCATGCAAACAATTACACCAAATAATCATATTGCTATCAAATTCATGCAAATGAACATGTTAAACACATTGAAATGTAACATATAACCATACAACAGAATTAAGCAATCATACATATGCAGAAATGATTACACATAGATGTACATGCAATAACTAGATTTACTCTCAATAAAACTTCATAAGGGTCATTAATCGACCTTATAGCCACATTCGCCGCACCTCTTATCTTACCCTTCTGATTACCCTTCTTCTTAGGACAATCCCTGACAAAGTGTTCAAACTTACCAAAACTGTAACACCGCTTACCATTGGATTTGTCCCAACTCTTGTCCCTCTTCTTACCACCCTCATCACTACTTGAATCACTACTGTCTTAAGCTCTTACCAAATTCATCTGCTTAAACATAATTCTACTCCTCATCATATGTAACTCACTACTCCTTCTATCCTCTTTTTCAGCCTTCATCTCTATATCTTCACTTCTAAGAGAATCAATGACAATCTTAGGCGTCAAAGTATTACTACCATACTTAATCGCATTCTTAACTTCTCTATATGAATCAGACATAGAATTTAGCAAAATGATGGCTTTATAAATTTCAAACACATTCTCATCATAATTAATGATATCTTGAACAAGTTTGTTGAAAATATCCAGATTGTCACCAGGATCCTTTGGATGATCCATTTTAAAACTGAATTTTTTTTTCAAGAAAGTACAACCTATTATGAGTAAACTTAAACAAATATAAGTCTTCCAACTTTTTCCAAAATTCTTTTATCGTATCAAGTTTACCAAATTTTTTTCTCAAAACAGTGTTTGATAGGTGTAAATGGGACTTGCATGCTAATTATGACACTCTAATTTTGTTTTTAAGATTGTTGTTTTTGTATTTGGAAACAATTTTATTAGTGCACGTAAAGTTTGTAATAGATATCCATTATGGTTATTAAAGTTTGGACCCTAAATGACTTATATGAAGTTCATTCATAAAGTACTTTTTAGAGGTGATCGCACTTGTAATACATGGAAGGAAATGTTTGATTATTAAAATAGGACCACCATGATTCAAGTACTGTAAATTTTTATTTGAGTTGGTTATTAGTAGTTTCAACATATGGCCATATTAAGTACCTACTTTAAGGTTAATCATTGAACATGTGGACCAAGTGGGAGAATGTAAATTGTTTGTGGCCCACATGATCAATATAAAGTCAAATTCATTTAAAATTTAAATGGTGGGTTAATTAACTGCTTAGATAACTTTTCATATGGTTGTTGATGGAAGTTATTGCGGGAAAAAATGGCCCACTTTCATGATGGTTGGAAGTTGTTTGGTGGTTGTCTATGTATTGATACCAAAGGTTGTCTATGTATTGATACCAAAGGGTCCCTAGCCAAACCCAAGAAAAATCTCTTTAGAAGTTCTCTCTTAATATTGAAAGATTGTGTTTATTTCCATCAAGTTAAAGGGGTTATTCAGTGGGTATTAGCTAGAAGATATTTGGTGTTTTGATAACTTGTTTCTGTTGCAGATTTTTCAATTAGTTTTTGGATAACATCACTGGAGGTACGTAATTTATGTCTTACATTACAGTTCTTAGAATTCTTGCTAAACTACTGAACATAGTACATACTCCAGATCTTTTGCTGTCTTTAAGTTTGTGAAGCGGACTTATAGCATGTTTTGGGTACTTGCTTATTTTACTTATAAGCAAGGAGAGAAAAAAAGTATCCTCTCTCTCTCTCTCTCCCCTTATAAGTAAAATAAGTAAGTATCTAAACATTCTCTTAACGTTGTCTCTTACTCAAACCATTGGGTCATGTGATGAGGTGGTAATTATTGTGCTCATTCATAGACTCCATATCTAGTGACAAATTGCATGCATAACCAATGGTATGAGTAATTAATATTTAGTAAGATTACTTTTTAGTTTTTAAAAAGACTAAATAGAAAAATGAGACATTATGCTTCGAAGAAGCAACATAAGACAATTTTAGGCATAAGCCTCATTGTAAACCTATAAAGCAATGCAGGGAAAAAATTATATAATATGCAATTAATCTTATATAAGAACTAAAAACCATCTAAAAATTTTATAATAAATTGACAAAATAATAATAACGTATCTAAACCTCTTCAAAAATAAATGTCTGCCAAACATGAATCTGAATACCAACTTTGCTTTAACTTTAAAATTTTAAAAAGTCCTAAGGAAAATAAAAACACAGAGACAAGAACAAGTAATATATACGTGTAAGTTGACACCATGCTAGTCATTTGTCTCTGAAAAGTTACAATGTCATTTGCAATTTAGTCTCTGACTTTTGGATTTCGCTCTTTTTCATAATTTTTGCATTCTTTTATCCGATTCTTCACTAAATATTGAGTTTTACCTACAAAATGTAATATAACACAAGTTAGGTAGTATTTTATCCAAAAAAGAGAGAGTAAAATATCATTATTTAGGATCTCAAATGAGTATGGAAAATATCAAAGTACATTTATCTTATCCCCAAACTTGAATTTTTGTTTGTCCTACAAACAAAATTATATCTAAACTTTACAACAAACACACAATCATGCAAGAATATTTAGCTAGCTAACTTGTCATTTTTTCACAGGATTGAAATCATGACATTAAATATAAGCACATCTTCAAAATCACATTACAAAAATCAAAGTTTACTTTTCCAATACCAAAATTGACATGTGTGTGTGTGTGTGTGTGAAATATTAAGTATAGCATCATGAATTCACTAGTTATTTCATTCTCAACCCTGAATGGTCAAATATATCTATCATCATTTGTGATATTCACACATCCCCCAAACTTATTCTTTTCACTATTTTCAAGTATGTGAACTAAGGTTGAATTTTTTACTATCCTTAAATCTTCAGTTTAAGTAAATCTCACCAATTGCAATTCAACATGTCGATAAAAAAAGATTCTCCATCAAGTTTGATTGCTTCAATCTATATGACTTAACTAAGCTAATAATCCCTTATCAAAAGTCGAATTTCTCTAAATAAGTGTTTGGGACTTAATCAATGCATTTGGTGCATCTTCTGTTTCATGCACCTATTTTTTTTTCCTAATTTTCTATATATTTTTTTCTAAATTTCTTTTTTAACACTTTTTTTTTTCTTTATTTGCAACATTATCTCCCTAAACGTTTCTAATTAACTCATGCAATAAGCTTTAGGCCGTTTAGTTGATTTCCAAGAGGCTCTCTATTTTAAAAAGTCAATCTTTAAAATTTTACTCCAAAAGATTTTTCAATTTAATAATTTAAAATAGAGAGTGGGTTTGACTCTCCAAATTTAGAGAGTCAAACCACCTCTCTATGATTTAATACTTCAAAAATTTCAACTTTCAATGCACAATTTATTGACTTAATTAAATAAATATACTTGAAGAAATTCTTTGAAAAAAAAATAATAAATACATATTGGGAATGGTAAAATTAAATGTTAAAAATAAAGAAGTTATTGGAGCATTTTAAAATTTTTGCTCTTTAAAATTTGTAGATTCTTTTTAAATTATAGAATATGCTCTTTAAAAATAGAGAACCTCTTGGAGATACTCTTACAGACTTCATAACTCGAGTTATAAAGACTTTGAAGAGAAATTTTCAAATAAATTTTTTTATGCCTTGATTAATGCAATGTCCCTTATTAAACACCTATCCAAGTAAATCGACCTATAACTTAAGATTTTCACCCAATTTCATCCTACTGACCTTAGACAATTCATACAAGATTTTTAATTTTATACATGGAATCCTCATTTATTTCAATATCTTCCTACAATAGTGAAATCCCCCAAACTATTCCAATTTTGGTCTTAGGATGTAAAATAGACTGGTTTTGGGTTTATCATCCATGGTCCATCAATTTATCCAACTATGAAATCAACGCATTCTTACACAATGTTTACCTTAATTCATATGCTCAATATATATCAAACTTCACATGGAAAAGCAAAATTCAACCTAAGTATGCAACATAATCACCATTCATAGATTAGTTCATAATTCAATATATTTCTCATTGCCCCTAGCCAACTAACTCACGCAAGCACGCAAAAAGAAAATATTTTTGAATTTTTGAATTTTTTTTTCTATAATCTTAAAGCAATAAAAGCATACAAAAACAGAAAAAAAAAACTCATGTTTTCCACCCTCAAATTTAAATTAGACATTGTCCTCAATATCTTAAATCCTAAATCCACATATAATAGGGTGAGGAAGAAAATACTTCCATGATATGGCTTGAAATTCAATCACTAGCTCTTCATATTGCTCCCATTGTCTTCTTGGTCAATGTTAGTTTAAGTGTTCTGCGACGTCATATTCCTGCACAATGCGATTAGATAAGACATTCAAGATCAAATACCTGAAACAAGTGTTACTTAGTGCAAACATCTAATAAACCAACTAAATCTCGAGGGCCTAAAGGGAAACGACAAATGGGTGATGAGTTCCTTATTAAAACTAATAACTAATCTAAATTATCATACAACTAAAAATCCTAACAAATAAAATGGAAGAAAGATTGGGTTTTCTTCCAATAAGCGCTTTGTTTAAAGTCCTAAACTTGACTTTGTTGTTTCGGTAGTATGGAATTCTCAAGAACACTTTTGATGTCTTGCTTAGTTTGTCTCTTTTGACTTTGCTCCACTCTTTGTTGCTTCTACAAATTTTAACACTGCCCCCTACAATGTGATATGTCTTGCTTATCTTATCCTATTCAAATTCAACTATGTAGACTTCTTCCTCCTCTTAATTACAAATTCAATGATAGGGTAATCAATGAAGTCGATAGAATGTGGGTTAATGTCTTTTGCATTAATTGTCTTCTATTCGTTTTGTTCCTTTGTAATTGATCTTTCATCGTCATTGTGCTCATCTTCCATAATTGATATCTCCTTGGGTTGAATAACTAGTTCACGATCTAAATAACGGGTAACGAAAACTCTTTTCTTTCAAACTTTTTGAGGGATTGTATCCCCACCTTTTAAATTCATCCCAGAATACGCTATCTTTTACACACAGTTTGTTTTCATCCAACTTGGCATGCGAGATTAGTATATATTTTGTAAGTACCTCCTAATTCAATATAAACAAAAAATAGTTTCAGATGTTTTACCACAATTAAATATATTTTTAATAACTACACTACAATAAATTAACAATTATACTCCTAATTCAATATAAACAAAAAATTAAAATATTTTTGTGTACTTATCACAAATGTTAATCTTCATTTTCATTCTCTTAAAAGAGACCTTGGGCAGCTTAAAGGATAATCTGATGGGAAATGAGTAGTTATAAGAAACGCCCTCCCAGAAAATGGGTTGTCCGTAGGTCCCATAATGGTAGCTTGCCAATGGAGCATGCCCTCACCAACAGGGGCCAGCACTACAGTTCTTCCATGGTCGATGGCCATGTCTGTTGTGGTGTAACACCATTATTCCCTCATTGATGTAAATCATAAGTGCGGTAGTTTTTGCTAAATCCCCAAATAGATTACAGACTATTGATCCTTAAAATAGTCTGAGCACACCATGTCTGTATATAGTGAACTCCTAACTGTTTCACATTTCCCTTTTGGTCAAATTTGTGGTTCTACTATGACAGAGTGATGAACAAAGACGAGAACTGGTTTCAGAATCTTATAGGGCTGCAATAGAATTTCTATAACTTATGTATCATTGCATGAATTTCTCATACAACTTTCAATATCTGATGTGCGTATTGTTGCTTCTTCGTGTGTTCTTGAGGTAAGAAATTGCACTTTGTTCCCTTAGATTTGTTGATTATGTTTCGGAAATATAATTTTTTACTGCTGTTTTTTGTTTGTTTTGTGAAATATTTCAACCTATAAACGAATAGTACCATCTTCCCCCTTCTCTTTATCATTTTTCTTGTCTTTGCGTTCATATGTAGGTTTGAACTATTGGGTTTCATCATGTGAAGGTGAAAATGGTTGTATGTTCGGTTGGGTTTGGGTTGATTTGTGTTATGGTTGAGCTAAATTCTCAACCAAATCCAACAAATTAGTGACAATAACTCGAAGTTAAATAGGAAATTCAGTATCCACTATATTAATTGCAATAACCAAGTTAATCACAACAATCAATAAGGAACAAAAGAAAATAAGAACAGACAAGAGAAGAAGAAGTTTAGAAAGAGAATATAGTGAGGAGATTTCACACACATCAATCACGCCTCACTATCTCTCCCTCCCTACTGTTATAGCAAAATGGGAAATTGCTAGAAGGGAAAAAAAGGTGTTTTTGGAATATTACAACTTTAACAAAATAAGGAAAAGCAAAACGACACCGTATGCCGCCTATTCAAAATCTGTGACTGTTGCCTCTTCTTCCCTCCTCTTTTGTTTCCTCTCAAGGTTGCTTCTTCTCTTCTTTCTTTCCCAGGCTTTCTCGGACTGTGGTTTGTCTTCATAACAATTTGAGCTCGGGTTAAAGGTATATGATATTAGTAGGTTATATTATTTGCTGGACTGCGAGTCGAGCTTCAAGGTCATCAGGTGAATCGGGTCAACCGTCGACGGTTGACTACTGCCTTATGGTACAGTGGCGTTTGCGGTAAGTGGTAGGCATAGCGTAGATTGCGTAGTATCAGTTTTGTGACTTTTGTCTATGTAAAAAAATGGAGCCATTATATGGACATTTCGCACTCGTTCACTTCTGAATTTTGATTGGATTTGTTGTGATTTGTGAATGATTGAATTTCAACACTTAGGTCTAAGATTCTGATTGTTGTGAATGGTAGAATTTCTTGATTGTAATATAATATTCCATATGTTGTTTATCTGATTGTTGTGAATGAATGTGAATCTGATTGTAATATAATAGTGTCCTTAATATAATCTGATTGTGAACCTGATTGTAATATAATCTGATTGTGAATCTGATTTCCTTTAGAAGAGTAATCGGTGATTAGTGGTATGAAACAACATCATGAACTTAGCAATGAGTTTTGTTTTTACTTCCTCGACCTCGGATTTTAGCTTCTAAAACGTTTTTTTAACCTTTTATTGATTAAAAAGGGTAAATTTCGTAGCTTAAGAAAGAGTGATGGTGTTGTGCTTAATGTGAACTTTTGATTTCAGGCTTGTGAGATGCGGCGGTGGAATTCAGAATGGCGTGATTCCATAATTTTCGTCGAAATTCTACTTCTCAAATAAGCAATGACTTGCCATAACTTGATATTGAATATGTTTGAAGCGTTGTCGGCTTATATAATTGTGGTCTGGTCGGCTTATATGAATGTTTATTGTAGTCTGTAGAATCAATTGCATAGGTGAATGTAGTCACTGTATCAAATACTTTAATTGTGAGATGATTGAGATATTTTGTAATTGTCCACATCTTGAAACGATTACATAAAAATCCCAAGGTCCACAACTAATTTTTTCTGAAGAAACTATGAATTTATACCTAAAAAGGAAAATAAAAGAATAAAACTCAATATTTTTTAATTCAAAACACCTTAACCGTCCTCTAATTCACGATTTCACAATGGATTCCAGTATTTTTCATCAAATAAATATTACCCAAGAAAAGATACGTGAGCGAGAGGCGAACAACGTACTTGAAATCGGAGTCGAAAAACACCGCATATCATGATTAGGAGGAATGCGGTAATGATGGGGCAAAAAACACCAATAGCGTATTGGCCGGAAATCGCCATAAAGAAATAACAGATTTAGGATTTGGTTGGGATTGATTCATGAATGCTTAAGAATAACGAGAGGCAAAACGAATTATCCTCTTCATTTGTGTGTCACGTTTCTATGTCGATCGGTGCATTCCTTTGCAAAAATCAAATGAGTGGCAGGAATGGTGAGGTGTTGGTGGGATAAGATTAGTTTCTGTCTTATTTGGTTCTTGTAACAGTAAAATTTACGGTTAATTAAAGTTAATGAAAACTTAAAAAATTTAAAGTGTATTAATCAATTTTTTTAATAAATGGACCGTACGGGGCCTGGGCTTTACACTTTTCCAGTCCAAGGAAAAAATTGAAACAGAAATTGACCCAACCCAAAACCAAATATAAATTGAAATCCCCGAATCCACTCTCTCTCAACTTCCCTATCTCCAACTCTCCGCTCGGCGCCCTCGAGTCTCGTCCCTGAAGGCTGAATGTGGAGTATAGATCCTTGAATTGACGGTCCCTATATATTTTTATGCAAAATAAATCTTCTCGTCCCTGAAGGTCCCGCGTACGGCCTCTCGTCTGGTACTGGTATGTGAGGATTGGAATAACAATTTTGTTTTTGACATATTAATCTTCAGTGGTAGTGTTAATCATGGGTTTGTGTTTTCATCTATTGAGGGTTAATCTTATTCTATTTTAAAGCAATTTTCTTGTTTTACCAATCTTGTTTGCTGCTGGTGATATGTTCTGTTTTTAGCAATGCTTATACGCATTTACCATTTTAATTCTGTTTTTGCCACTACTTTTTCCCGGATGGGGATTTTGGTTGAATCCACTAGATTCTAGCTTCAAGCAGGGACGTTTTTTTTTCTTGCTGGTTTTGTTCATTGGTTGATAGAAATCCATAAATGTAAAATGTTATTTTGTGGGTATGTGAATCTGTGATACGAGCACTTTGTTTCATAATTCCAACACTTTGATTTTGTGAGAAACATTGAACTTGCTGTAATTGGATAATGGTGCATCTTTTATAATTTATATGGTATATCCTAGTACTATAAAAGTGCTTTTACTGTTTTTGCTTGTGTGAGCAGAGAAGTATTCTGTAGGAAACATACATAATTTATTACATGGATACTTAATTTAATAGTCACTAACGATGATTTCGGGAGTGTTGAGTGATGGAAAGCTCAGATAGTATTATTAAGAAATCGATTGCAAAATAAAACCAATTGTTCAGTGTGTCGTGGTCAGGGACGGACCCAGCATCCGGCCAGGGATCGCGGCCGCACGTGTTGGGCTTCGTCGGACCGCTGGAGCAGTTTGGGATTGTCAGATTGGGAGTTCCCTTTGCCGGCAGCTGCCTGGTTCGTCTTCTTCATCCCACTATCTGCCTTCCCTTTTTGTTTTGAAATTGGGCCAATTTGGCTGGGCCCAATCCTTAATTCATCTTTTTTTTTTCTAATTGGATTGGGCCATTTGTCTGGGCCCAATCCTTAATTATATAATATATATGCCCAACCCAAATCTCATTCTCCCTTCATTTGAAATCAATCCCTAAATTCCTAATTTTTCACCTTCTCCAATCTTTCGACTCTCGAGTTTCGCCCGTCGCTGCCGCCTGCCGGTGGGTGAATCTCCATTCATCCACCATACCACCACCACCAGTCCAGCCAGCCCGTCGTTAGGCTACAACTGTCCGCCAGTCCATCTGCTGTAGCAGACTCAGACACTCAGCCCCTGGTCACGCCTGCGGCCTAAGATTTGGTGAAACCGTAAGTTGTTTTTGATTAAGTATGTTGTTCATTTTTTAATTTTTATGAATTATTTTGGTCCTGTTGCTGTCATATTCGATGTTAAATCATGAAATTTAAGTGCAAATTGTAAAATGAAATGCAAAAATTTCATGTTTGTCTGACTTCTTTGCTGATAGGTATACCTGGTTCTTCTGCAATCAGTAAATTTGTTGTCTTATGCATTGATTTGAAATGAGATTGTATCATATGAGATTATGAGAAATTAGTTGTGATTTGTGGTGATTGAGCTTTAATTTAGGGTTTAGGGTGATTGAGCTGTGATTTGGGGTACATTGAGGATTTTGAATTCTACTAGGAATTCGATTGTTATACGAGTGTGAGGACGGTAAGATCAAAGTTTTAAAGTTGGATGAAAATGATGAAAAATGGGTCGAAGTGACTAATTTGGGTGATACGGTTTTCCTGGGTGATAACTGTACATTTTCAGCTTCTACTTTGGAGATTTTTGGGTATAATGGGTGTAAAGGTAATTCTATATTTTTTTACAGATGAGTTCTTTTTTAGCAAGGAAGATGATTGGGTGTGGAAGAGTCGCAGTATTGGAGTGTTTAATTTGGAGAGTGGGAGTACTGGGCCAATTGATACTCACTATGGTTAGTCCCTGTAATGCTCGGACTCGGCATTCTAGCCGGCATACCCGTGTTGACATGACATGACATGACATGACACGGGTACCGGTACGGAATTCGGGTCCGATTCTTCAAGTTTCAATCGGACCCGACAATAATTTTTTTCTTAAAAATTGAAGATTTACCTTAGTGGCGCCGACAATGTCTGTAAAGAAATAGCAGGTTGGCACCGGCGATGACAGGAATGAGAGGTTGGCTTTAAAGAAATAGCAGGTTGGTCCGATTCTTCACTTGGAAACCAAAAGTCGCGAAGAAGAAGAAGGAAGAGTAGACGGCGATGACATTAATGTGGGTAGATTTGGTTTAATTGGAGTTGGGCCCATTTTTATTGGGTTAATAATATGGATGTGGGTTGGCTTTAATTGGAGTTTGGGCCATTTTTATTGGATTAATAATATGAATGTGGATGAACTTAATAATATGGGTATGGATGGATTTAATTGGAGTTTGGGCCATTTTCAATAGGGATATGAATAGCTAACAATGTAATTGTTTTTACACCATACATATTTTAGTTAAATAAAATATTCAAACAATACAATTAATCATTTTTAGTTTAAAAAATATGGGAATATCAAAGTAAAAATAAATCTAAAAAAACAAAATTGAAGTTTGAAAGATGTACCTACATACTCGTGTTCGAAATTTGAACTCTTTTTAGCCATATCTCCGTATCCCACATTTTAGAAAATAAAATATCCAACACTGAGATACGTTCCCGGTTCCCGTACCGGATACTCGTACCCGAGTTCGAGCATCATTGGTTATTCCCACATGTTTTCGCCGCCACCTACTTGAGTTTTTTCCAATATGTTATGTCGAAGAATTTATTTGTTTTTTAGGCGTAGAATTTATTTTATTTCAGGTTGATGACTAATATTACAGCTGCACAGCAAAACATAGTTTATATTGATGAAGTTGACAAGACCACAAAAAAGGAATTCCAAAGCGTACTCCAGTAAATAAAAAATGTGTTGCATTTACAGTGAAGTGTCTTAAAATCATTTATGTTAATGATCCAATTCATTCCATACTGTATCTGCAATGCAAGCAAGAATCCAGATATTTCTATCAAACTTGGATGCCAAAATGTTCACCCTAAGTAACTGTTTGAAAATTCACAAACAAACCAAGGCTGGAGTGTATATGAAATGCAGACATAAGGCTAAAAAAATTTGTAACCTCTGACTCAACATTTTATGAAGAGAAGATACCCTTGCTTTTGATGGGCATAACAGAATGTTCCGAGTTCAAAAGACTGATTTTCTAAATACTCTCGTTTTGCAGATAATGAACACACCCATAAAGTTTTTCCTCTTCTGAGAAATCTTTTATACATATAGTTGGTAGCCATTTTTCAGCCCAAAGAATGCATTTTTTCATGTTAGAAATTTAATTCAGCCAACTTTTTTGACTTCTCCTCTCACAACCGTCTTTTTTGACTTCGTCAACGATCATTTTTTTCTTCTTTTTTGCTGAGAAATGGCTACCAGACAAAGGCATACAGTTGAGTAGGAAAACAATCTAATGTATATAAATAAAGTGACAAAAGGTATTCTCTGTTTGAATTCTGCCCCTCCTTGTGGGGGTTCCCTTGTATAAATAGGAGTAATAAACCTAATTCCAAAGCTAAAAGACTGCCATCACTATACATGTATGGAAATTGAATAAATTCCTACCAATTACATAAAAAAGTTGATGAATCACGTAAAAAAGTTGTGTAATATGTGATTAAAGTTAATTATTAATTTTAATATAGATTTTTTATCAATAATTTTTAGCTAAACTAGAAAGGTCTAGAAATTGAGTTTTTTTTTTTTTTTTTTTTTTTTAATAAAAGAAAGGGTATAATAAAATTGTCAATTAGGAACTGCAATGTTAAAAAATGAATGTTGTAGGACCAAGTTGATACCATTTGAACAGGTTCAGGACCCTTTCTGTAATATTTCGGGCTATCCGTTTGCCCTACAAGATTTTGAAAATATAAATAAACACGATATGAAAGAGTTTCAGGGCACTCATCGCCTCCGCGAAGGACACGAACTCACTATCTCTCTCTCTCTCTCTCTCTCTCTCTCTATATATATATATATATATATATATATATATATATATAAATGGTAACGCCGTTTCTCTCTCTCTTTCGTCTTTCTCTTTCTTCTTCTTTGTTTTGCCGTGTTGTCAATGACTTGTAGAATGGTCGGATCTCCAAGATTTTGCAAGAGATATTACAAGAATTTTAAAAAAATTGCCTCCAGGCTCAGCCCCTGATTTGAAGTACAAAAATTGAATTTACTGTAATTTTGGACGTATTTGGGATAATCTTCGTGTGATTTAAAAGACAATGTATTTGTTTTAGTTTTGTCGTTTGATATTGTTTAGCAAATTGTGATTTTAGTTGAGTTTTTTAGTTTCTAGTGTTCACTGAATTTCTGCTCGGAAATGGTAATAACTGGGGTTTAGGATTTTATTTTCTGGGTTTCATTTTATTTTTTATTATCAATTTGTTAATGCTAATTGGGGTTTAAGGTTTTATTTTCTGGGTTTAGGGCGTAATTTGGTTATTGTTTGCGTGATTTAAAAGAAAATTGTTTTTCCCTTTGTAGTTTTTTAGCATATTGATAGTTTGCTTATTGTTGTTTGGGTCTATTATTTTAGTTATAAATATTTTTGTTAACTGTATTTAGTTTGTGATTCGAAATAGATATAATTTGGGATTAAGGTATTATTGTTTGGATTTCTTTTTATCTTTTATAATTGATCTGGTACTGCTAATTCTTTTGAGCTGAATTTGAATATTTCCACTTTGACTTTTTAACAAGTAAATATTATGACAATGACCTCTTGTATGTAAAAAGACAAAGATGGATTACAAGTACTTGAACACCAACACATTAAATTTTTTGTTTATTCTATTGGATAATCTTGTCAAATAAGTTGTGGATTATTATTGGACAAAGACAGGTGTCGGGGATAGTTCAAAGTTCTTCAATCTCTAAATTTACCAAATTGACGTCGTCAACAAGCCTTAATTGGTTTATCAATTTTGTTTTCAGCATTTTCCTCAGTTCCATCATTCTTATTGAATAAGAGTCTATAGGAATTGGTGGCCTCGTCTATTTCCTAGACAATATTTATGAGACACGAAATAAAGCTGGCATGTAAAAGAGTCTGTTGCTCGACACAAATATGAATTTTAATATGTTACAAATTATTTTACAATCACAAATTACTTTTTTCATTGGTCACATATTGCTTAGTGGTCATAGATGAACCAATTTATGGGTTTGTGTTTTCATCTATTGAGGGTTAATCTTATTCTATTTTTAAGCAATTTTCTTGTTTTACCAATCTTGTTTGCTGTTGGTGATACGTTCTCTGTTTTTAGCAATGCTAATAGGCTTTTACCTTTTTAAATTCTGTTTTTGCCACTACTTTTTCCCGGATGGGGATTTTGGTTGAATCAACTAGATTCTAGCTGCCGATCCAGGTCCAGCCCAAATCCACTAGTTCTATTTTTTTTTTTTTTTTTTTTTTTTTGTACAAGCCCACTTAAAAAAATTCAGCCCATTACCCAAATGTCCAATCCAATTTATTTATATCCCAACCCAAATATGACTATATTTATATCAAATCTCGTTCAACACTTCAAATAGCAGCCGATTCAAGAATTCAACCCTAAAATTAAATTGAAATTGCAATCCCCACAGGTTGGTATTTTTTTTATTCTTGCTGGTTTTGTTCATTGGTTGATAGAAATCCATAAATGTAAAATGTTATTTTGTGCGTATGTGAATCTATGATACGAGCACATTTTGTTTCATAATTCCAACACTTTGATTTTGTGAGAAACATTGAACTTGCTGTAATTGGATAATGGTGCATCTTTTATAATTTATACGGTATATCCTAGTACTAAGAAAGTGCTTTTATTGTTTTTGCTTGCGTGAGCAGAGAAGTATTCTGTAGGGAACATACATAATTTATTACATGGATGCTTAATTTAATAGTCACTGACGATGATTTCGGGAGTGTTGAATGATGGAAAGCTCAGATAGTATTATTAGGAAATTGATTGCAAAGTAAAACCAATTGTTGAGCGTGTCGTGGTATTCTTTAGGGGTGTGTTCTGTTCTGTATAATATTTTTTTTTTCCATAATCTCTGGTATTAACAAGATTTTTCACGTCCTATGGATGAAATTCTAAATTCTATTATTGTGGGTACTAGGTAGGATACAATATAATTTTGCATCTCTGATAAATGAGGCCCATTTTTGAATTGAGTCCCATGAGGCCTGAATACATTGTATGATACATTTTATAGAAAGAGAACTTGTTGAGAAAATCGATCTAGATTCTATTATAGATGAATATTATGTTTCAAATCCTCGTCGGCAACGACTTAAATAAATAATGTTCTTAATGAATTTTTTCAGTACATGTAAATTTTATTACATTGACTTTGTTAAGTACTTTAAGCCTCCCTACAAAAAATCATGGATCCGTCCCTGGCTTCAAGTATATATTTCCTCTAGCAGCATTATCTGTGTTTGATTATACTTAAAAGTATGCTTAACTTATTTTATCAAACAAGATTTTCGGAGTTTCTCTTTTTACTAACAAAACCTATTTTCTGGAAATTTTCTTACTTTTTAGACAAGTGATTTTGCCGCATTGCCATACATGATAAAGCTTTTAAGATTAGTAATTTTTAAATTAGTTTGGTAATAGAACTAAGAGTTCTATTCGTAAGTGATATGCAATTTGTACTATCTTCTTTTGTTTTAAATATTCAACTTTTTTTCTGTTGTTCACACCATTTTCTTTGAATTCAGGAAGTCGGGTATTGTTGAAGTTTATTAGATACAGTTACGTCAAATATACGTACAACTTCTTCCACAGGATACTGGGAGATAAGTCAGAAACACATGTCAAATTTAAACATAAATTCTTGTCAATCTTCCCAAAGCTCCTTACTGGGTCCTGTTGCCATATTATGGGACATTGAGAATTGTGCCGTGCCAAGGGATGTACGTCCAAAGGATGTGGCTGGTAACATTTTGATGGGTTTACGAGCCCATCCCACAACTAATGGATCAGTGACAACGTTTTCAGCATATGGAGATTTTAACGCAGTTTCGAGGCGACTAACAAAGGGGTGCCAGAGAACAGGTATCCAACTTGTATATGTTCCCAAAGATGCCGTCGACAAGGCAATTTTGGTCGACATGTTCCTTTTTGCTCTCGACAATCGTCCGCCTTCATCAAATCTTGTTAATCTCGGGAGACGCTGAGTTTGCTTCTGCACTTCATATACTAGGTCAACGTGGATACACTATTATCCTTGTTATTCCATCTAGGGTGGGAATCTCGTCAGCTCTGTGTAATGCCGCCACGTTTCTGTGGGACTGGTCTAGTGTGGTTCGTGGGCAAGGGTTTGTGCCGCGGGCGAATACTGTAATACCTCGGGCAGATGTTGCTTGGTTTCCAGGGGAATTCTCAGTAAATGAAAGTATATTCAGTTCGAAAAGTTATTATAATGCACGGGATTGCTCAATGATATCAGAGTTTATATCTGAATGTAATGATAATTCAATATCAGAGTCTATGACTTCGAGATCACAAACTTTTACATGTACCCTGGACAAAGTTTCAGCAGGCGCACTTGCTTCTAGTGACCAGAATGACTCGACCCAGGTGCAGTCGAGTGATCTAAATGTTTTGAGGAGACAACTCGTAAAGTTACTTAAATTGTCAGGGGGAGGTTTGCCTCTAATCCGGCTTCCTGTAATATACCACAAAATGTACGGGAGGTCTCTTTGTGTTTTCGAAGATGGTGCATCGAAGCTTGTAAGACTTCTAAAGAAGATGGATGATTTGATGACTGTCCAGGGAAAAGACAATGACAGAGTTGTCTTCCTCCGTAATTCAAAATCCAGACGTGCGTAGGTTTCTACAGTGTCTAGGAACTTTTATGGTTTTTCTTATTTTGAACAATATTGTGGGGAGCTTTCTATCCTTTTTGAGCTATTGACCCAGTATTTATCATTTATTTTATATTACTTTGATATGTTATGTCTGGGGAATCATTAAAGCTGAACTAGGTTTTTACACAATATCTATGTTGATTGCTGTTTTTATGCCTCCGTGAATTTTCTAGTGTCATTTTGTGTTCAGTTTTTTAGTTTTCCATCAGCACCTATGATTTGTTTAATGCTGCAGAAAGTGGGGCGAAATATGCACTGCTTCTTCTGACTGGTATTGCAGCTTGTGCAGAAAGTGGGACGAAATATGCATTGCTTCTTGTGACTGGTTTTGCATGCTTATATTCATGTTTCTATCGATCAAAATTGAGGAGCCAATATGACTTAGAAGAATCACCTTGTGTGGATTGCCTTGTGCATTTCTACTGTGAAACATGCGCACTTTGTCAAGAATACAGAGAGCTACATCAGCATGGATTTGATATGGGAATACGTATAAATATACCCTTCAAAATATTTTTCTTTTATTCGTTCATCGTGCTTAATTATAAAATAGGTCAACAAACTCTCTCAAATTTTTTCTTCAGTAAAACGAGACATCATATTCGCTTAGAGGGCTTGTGCTCCTTATCTAGGATTTATTTAAGTTGATTTCTTTCTCAAATCTAAGGGCTTGATTGGGAGTTTTGGATATCAGTTATGGGAGTTTGTTAAGCTACCGACTTTGGGTGATTTTTGGTAACGATTTTTTAAAAAGTCAAACTTATACTTGAAAATTTATTATTCAACGATTCTAGAAGTTTTTAAATGAAAAAAAATTACATCTATGTCATTTAGTGAAATTTTCAATTTACGATTTCTTATATGAATTTTTTTACTTATAAATAATTTTTTACATATAAGTTATATTTAACTCAAGAAGTGAAATATTTATTTCTAATTGAAATTATGAGTTAGAAGTAGTTTTTTTTATGTATAAGTAAATTTTGTACTTTTAAATAATTTTGTACACAAGTGAATTTTTACTCATAAGTACCTTTTTATATTTTATAAAGGAATTTTTGTCTTACTAGTAGTATTTTTACTTTATAAATAATTTTTATCCAATGTATTTTCATCCGATGAATAATTTTTTGCTTATATATAATTTTTCTAGTTAACGTACTTTTATTTACAAGTGAGTTTTGAACAAAATATGTGGATTGTGAATAACTATTTTATAGGGGTAAAATTAAAAGAAAATTTGAGAAACAGTAGAAATCCACTGAAATGGTGGATTGAGAAAGATGACCAAGATTTTACTACAGCAGTTTTGAACCACCTAAAATTGGAGCTTAAATAAAACTAATAAGCACCGATTTTCTCAACCTCTCATTAATTATGCCACCCAAAAAAAGATCAAAGTCAGTGCCCAAAAAAAAAAAAAAAAAAAAAAACTCACTCAAACAAGCCCTAAATATCGATCATCAAAAAAAAAAAAAAAAAAAAAATCGGCCTCATTTGCATAATTTATCTTATTGAAGAATCTCTCTATCCATGGCTGATTATATGATTCTTTGAAATTGAAGGTTGGGAAGCTAACATGGATAGGCAACAACGTGGAGTAACGGTAGCTCCAATTATAACTTCTGGAATGAGAAGATGAATTAGTCCTCTTGGTTTAATTTTACATAATTGCAATTTTTGCTTGTCAAAATTTGGTTTCTTTTTCACTTTTTAGTTGATTGAATTGTTTGCGAATAACGATTCACTTTGTGTTCTTTTGTACCTACAAAATAGCATGCTTATTTAATTAAATTGGAATGAACCACGTAAATATTTGACTAATTTAACGTTTTATATAGAATATTTTCCTTACTAATTAAATCAATTTGGGAGATTTGTGTTCTTTTTAAAATCTGAACAATGTGTACTAAGGGAGTCAAGAGTTTTAAAGATATTGATTGCGTTTGACCACTGAAGTTTAACTTAAACATCTTCGGAATAAGTTCAAGAATAAAGCTCATTGCACAGAAGATGTTGACATTCACTCACATGCGAGTGGGTCCTGCGTGAATAAAAAAGTCTAAAAAAAAAGTGAGACGTCCTATTGTGAGTATTTTGTCAAACTCTCCTGTCAACCTCTTCTGTACGAGTAACAGCGTTGAAAATTACTTTTAAAATAAGCAATTTAGTTTTTTTTTTTTTTTTTAAACTTTGGGAAACAAAACTGATAATTTATTTTAAAAGGTACTTATTAATACATTTTTCAATAATAATTATGCATACATTTTTTTAAACCACTAGATGTGGCGTGTTTCATTTAAAAAGAAGATAAAACGAATTACGTACATGGGGAGTTCAGGTTGACCTCAGCTAAAATGTAAAAAATTAAACTTATCCCATTTGGGGATACAATGTAAGAACTAAAGAAGCTACACTACATTAGTCCTAGACATTCTCGTCATCTTACGTTGAGTGTAGTTTCTCTTTGATTCTTGATCACTTGTGAAATCTCCAATTGGAGGAGGTTTTACAAATTAAATATTAGAGCCTGTTTGGCCTCCTTTTTTTCTCATTCTTATTCTCATTTTTTTTCTCTTTCTTCATTTCAACCACACATTTTTTAAATAAAATAATATTACACACAAATCTAAAATTTTTCATCATTTTTCCACCACACTTTCTTCCATCAATCACTATTCCAAAAATTCTATTCTCATTAAAATTAACATCAAACATACTCTTATACTAGAAATATGAAAAATTTATAACTTCGTCTCGATCTACATAAAAGTAACCAAAAGCATTTCCAACATATTTCCTTGTACTCAGATAGAAAGGTGGAGCCTCTACTCACACCTAATTCGCATGCATCACATTCATTGCAGATCGTGGAATATTCGCCTTTTTAGCATCTATATCCAATCTCATATTGATTAAGTAATTGGCAATTAATTGTTGGACCTAATTTCTGTGCAATATCTCTTCAGAACCAAGTCGAGAATACCCCCAAAACCACTTCACACCGAGGTGCACTAGAAATCGGATCCTCGTTATTCTTGTCGTAAGTCTTTATCAGCTTGGTTTTCAATGAAGCCGGCATCCGATTTGATTTTTCAAATTCAATTCTTAACTATAAGTTCTCTACCACATTAAAATTGCAAATTAAACTTAATTATGTCTCTTCAAATAATTTAATATCTCGTGCTTCAAGTTGGCATCAAATTTGTTAATTGTATGTACTATACAAAGACCCTAGTCACATGCACAAGTCTTTCTAAACTCTGCACAGTTGCAGATTCACATAAACAAATATTATAGCCGATCCGAGTATCTCCATTCACTACAAGTTTTCCAAAAATTATTCAAAATAAATAAATAATAATAATATTTATCTTCGATTCATGTGAAGGTTTTGATTCAATTTATGAACTTGTCGGTAGTGCCTCTTGGTTCCCATGTGCCTTGAGACCAACTCGCGTCTCGTGTGTATATGAATTAAGCTCCTTGTACATGCTGCATTTATAGGATTTTTTACAAGTGATGAGGTTACAACACTGCATGATTAGTGTGTATATATACAAGTAAACTATGACATTTATCCCTACACGCCAACTCTTCTCCATCAGTTCAAAAAATGTATCAGAACCACCATGGTGACGGCTATCCGGGATCCATCCCCGCCACCGGAGTTCCCGAATACATTCCTAAACAGCCTAATGCCCCACCGTTACTCTCCCCCGCCGTGTAGTCCCCGACAGGGCAACTGCGAGGTGGTCAACCGGTCTTTGCCACTGCTGTGATGATCCTGCAAATTGTACGAGTATTGATTCCAATTCTGCTAATTAGTTTGAGAGTTTCATTATTTAGTGAAAATACTAAGCTTTTTTTCCTTCTTTTTTTTTTTTTTTTGTTGTAAACTAGGTTTAATCACTTGGTTTTGTCCCTGCATCACTTTTGGACAGATTGCTGAGATAGTGATCAGTAAGGGTTCATCACGTAAGTTACTTGTCACGCTAATATATTCTTATATCGACTTCGTCATCGTTCTTTTTCAACTTTTTTCACAAGAGGAGAGTCGGGAAACTTATTCAGATCGGAAGAATAGTTGACTTTATATCCGTCCGGAGTCCAGATCTACGGCCTTCATCTCTATATTCCCTTAGATGTTCAAACCCTCGCGAGTAGTTACCAATGAACCATGAATTCTTATCTAGTTACCCTTTACTTTTTATTTCATCTAAACATCATTTCAAAGAATAATATTAATGATTAACTTTATGCCATATTGTGACATTTTTTTGAACACTAACGACACGTTTGTTAAGGAGGGCTAATGCTACACATGATAAATTATTAAAGAAGAAAAAGCGTTAAAAAAATCATTTTTGATATAGTATATAGAATATCCTCCGACACTATTACTAGACTAGAGCAGTGAAAACTACCGTAAATAAGATTTTAGCTTCTTTATTTTTCTTTAAGACTCTCCACATTGTTTGATCCATTATAACAAACAAGCTGTAACTATATATTTTATATATTGTGTGTGAGTTGCAAGATTGTACATTAGTGAGCTATTAGCATGTTTGGAAAGTGTTTATAAACTATTTTATTCACAAATAAATATAAATGAGTGATGAATAAATGAATACTACTTATGAATTACTCAAAATGTGTAGATAAAAAGTATTTTAGTTTTCTATAAACATGAGCCAAGCGCATGCTATATTTTGATACACGAGATGCAAGTGTTATTTTCGTACTTATCTTCAATCTATCTATAGATTGCAATTTACATGATAGGTAAATAGACAAACTTTCAGATCACGTGATATTGATATCTAATGAATAGACGATCAATTTCATAATTTATAAATGTCAATTGCGCATTCCATGGTTCACTATCTATGTCACTTTAATTTCTTAAATAAATAATAATAATAATAATAATAATAAATAAAACACGTCTATATATTAATAAGAAATATTAATTTTGCATTGTCAATTTTTTTGTTTGTCACGCAGCTTGATGGAATCCTTGTCAGCTTGCATTGAAGAGTATTTTTTTTTTTTTTTAAACACCTAATATATATTCTTACTCAATTGACTTGGAGATGCTCTTAATACTTCCAATACTTGAAGCTCGACTTAGACTATATTCCAAAGTGATATATTCCATCATTGATTATTGCACATCATCTTAAAGAATACTATTACTCTTCATTTAAGATTATTTATGTGGTTGTGACATTGCAGCTTGTGCAGAAAGTGGGACGAAATATGCACTGCTTCTTCTGACTGGTTTTGCATGCTTATACTCTTGCTTCAATCGATCTAAACTGAGGGGCCAATATGACTTGGAAGAATCACCTTGTGCATTTTTGCTGTGAAACATGTGCACTTTGTCAAGAATACAAAGAGCTTCATAGTCGTGGATTTGATATGGGAATAGGTAAGAATTTTTTTTTTTTTACCTCCCATCAAAATATATTAGGTTTTACAGTTGAAGTATTTTAAACTTAAACGTTTAAAACTTACTCATTTACACATAAATGTAGCTACTTATATGTATGTTTGGTTGATGAAATTGAAGGTTGGGAAGCCAACATGGATAGGCAACAGCGCGGAGTTACAGTGGCTCCAATTATAACTTCTGGAATGAGAAGATGAATTAGTCCTTGGATTAATTTCCCGTAATTGCAATTTTCTTTTTTTTCCTTTTCCTTTTCCTTGTCCAAGTCTTTGTATATGAAGTGTGAACCCTATTGAATTATTATTTATTTTTTTGGAATAATACTTCACCTTGTGTTCTTTAGTACCTATCACCTTTTTATTTTGGGGTATGAGATAACATAGATTTTTTTTTTTTTTTAATTTTTCAACAAATACATACATGTTTGGATTCATTTCTGTTAAAGCAGTAACAAAAAGAATGTGTTATTTATACAGTGAGTGAAAAGATAATTTACAATGTTAAAAGCTATATACTCCTACCCAATTTTATGTATGTATACAACGGGAAAGAATCATCTATTTCAACTCTACGCTCAATCAACCAATTATTACCCAGAACCGAAATATACAAGTCAAAACAAAGTTTCCGAGCACGATCTTCTTCCAATTACTCGTCATCCTCTGAATCTGCGAATTGTCAGTAGATGTCGATATGAGCATTTTTGAAGAAGAAAAAAAGTGATGAAATCAATAAAACTTAGCAACTACAAAAGGATTTCTTCAAGGGGAAAAAGTTACGACCAGATAAACTTTTTTCTTAATGATGAAATGAATAAATTTTAGTTATTGTGTCTTTTTTTAATGTGTTACCAAGTGACAAAAGTAAGCTGATTTCCCTACCACTTGCACACAAGCATCCTCACATCCTAGTAAGTATTTTACTTATTTGACAGCTAGTAAACCATCAAACATAAATTTTAAAATAAAAATATAGATCCATACCTGATCTTATATCTTCTCCAACTTTTCCTCTATTTTTGAGCTGTCTTGAGATCATCGCAGATACGAGAATCCACCAGTAAATGTGGAAAACAAACAAGGTCAATAACATTGTGTTGAAGACATAGTAATGTCATGTCATATGGCTCCAACAGGTTCAAGCATTCACACAAGTAGTAGCTGTGAATGGCAACAAGGAAAATTGATTAGATGAAAAGAGATTAAATATGATATTTGTGAAATAAGAATTAATTGGAGCCAACCTTGAGGACCGTATAACCCAAAATGGAAAGAACACGAGCCTTAGTACAAGCCATGACAATCATCCAAAGCACAAGCTAGCTCCAAGCTCTTTCTTAGAATATTTAAAAACTTTAGCATCTTCCAGAAATACATCACTCGCATCATGCAGCACAAGAACAAGTGCTCCTATCCAAAAGAACCTATGTAAAATGATGCTTCACTATGTTGTGTAAATATATCTTTAACTGCATTTATTATCGTTCGACTTGAGTGTGAGCATGAATTATGGTGGTAAGATACCAAGAAGTGGGTAACTCACATGACGCCCTTAACTGTAATCTCTTTTGGTAAGTGATTTAGGTGGTAGGATGAGAACAAAGCAATTTATATCAGAATTTGAGCGGAAAAAGAAAGAAAGAATATAGTTTAGTCCTAAATTCCAGTTAATTTTCCGCAGACAGCAAATCATAGCTTATAGTCCCTACCCGTGAGGGGTCTATAACACTCTATTCAATGTCCAGAGGCAAAATTGTACAGGACTGAATTGATTAAAGCAATTAAAATGCCTCAACAAATATAGTGGAGAGTTCGAATCAAGTAATAAAACAAATATCTCTAAAAGTTAGCAACGGAGTTTAATATTTCTCAGCCCTTTGGCTGGTGAAGACCACAAAAATTTATGAATTTGTTCTTAGCAGTACTTTGCCTGATGATCTTCAGCATTAGACCATTATCAAGGGCAACGAGATGTAATCAGAGAGAGGAAATTAAAATGAGATGTAATATAACAAATCATTAAGAAAATGATGAAGCTGGAAACCAATACCAAGATAACCAATACGAGGGCAAACTTTTGTATTTCAGATTTATCCATAACCAATAATAGGCTAAACTTTTTTATTTTGTTTTTTATATTTATCCATGAATATATAACACGTAAACTCCATATATACTAAGAAGGGCCAGTACCTCACACGTCTAAAGCATATACACATACATTATAGCACATGCCAACAGATAATATACTATATAAATAAAGGGAGAAAGAGGGAGAAGTGCACAATATATTTCAACGACGAAAATGAGTTTCAGTTCATACTTCTTCACATTTTTATAAAATATTGAATCTTCTTTTCATTTCTCAGGAAATCTGAACAAGTGATTATCCAGTCGCCTTGGATTTTGACAAGAAATATAATACAAAGAAAGAGGTTGAACGATTTCTCAATTATCAAAACAGAGGACCAGCAAACTGTAATGACTATTATATTTATCAAGAGTACCAAGGATCTTACTCAATTCTATGAAATTCAACAAACTAATAATTGTACCAAGATTTTAATTCTAAAGCAGGAATAGGATTGAGAACCTGACATAGGAGTCTAGAACAAGGCTCAAATCTGAACCAAGAAGGAGAATTGGCTTCTGCGAGCCAATCTCAAAGATGAAGAATAACAGAATGATTGGGAGCAAACATAGCTCAACGGGTTTCTGTATATTTCATAGTTCATCAAGTATTAAAGGAAAAGTGCAACAACAACTATGTAATAAAACCCAACAAACCATCTAACTGTCTTAACAGGCCAGGAGTGCACTGAGGCTGTGATCCGCATCAGACACTTTGATAATTGACTATCAGAGAAATGAATATTCTGTTCTATGACTGCTAAGAACTGTGCAGTTAAAACCATGCTAATTTGCTCCCTTTCTCAAAACATTCTTTTTGCACTTAGAAGTGAAAGATTATATTGAGGAGAAACATTTTCCAATAATACTTCTAGTAAAACACTTCAATGCACTTCCCTTTTCCACGATAGCATATTGTGAAAAATGGGCATAGGTGCACTGATCCATGGGAAAGCAATAAAGCACGCATATTATATGTGCACATTCGTTTTAAGGGGGTTATTCTATAAGAAATGTGATCCCAATCCCTCTGAGAATCTCTTACACAATAAATATAAAAGAATGTAAATCGTGCACTATTTCCTTAAGACCCTGACAGGAAGTTCAGGGTGCTCAACAATGCACCTTTACTTATTTCGAGTTGCATTCCTATCATAAGTACCTCAACAATTTTTAAGTAGCAGATGAAGCGAAAAGCGCCTTGTAATATGAGTACCCAATAAGGATAACAGTGATTACGTGATGAGACATCATTACAGTGAAATCCTTTCAACGTGTTTCCCAGATAAGGAGGGCAGCAATGCTATAGATGAAGAAACCACATTGGCACATATAAATGAACTTTAAAGGAGGCCTAAAATAAACAATTCAACGGATAATTTTAGATACACAGAACTATAACAATTCATGAGGATGCATTGAAGGCATTCAAAATTGAAGTTTTGCAGCCTTTCGGCCATGTAAGTGAAACTAATGAGTACAGGTATATTCCCAATAAAGTATTTAACCAACGCTGGAATAATCTCTTTAACACAATATTTATATAATCAGTCAACAACAGAACCAATATATCCCACCACCCATCCTAACTTTTATTGAGCATAATGCATCAATTATCCACACATTATTCTAGCAAATCAACAGTTCAGACAAAATATTAGTGCGCCTCATTTTTTTGTAGGGCGTAGGCACATAACACAGATTTCAAGGGGGACCAAACACCATGTGCCAGCCTTTACCTATAGAAGGGACGTCGGAATTTCAGAGCTCAAAGGGAAGGAAAAAAAGAATATATTCAGACCTACAAACATAAGTAAAAAGAATATATAATCCAGTATGAACCTGGATTGCCAAGTGTCCAGACCTACCACCTGGTTAAGGGAAAAGAAGGGAAAAATCTAACATGACAAGTGTTGGGGATTGAACCAATAATGCAACAAGCAGCGGAAATAATTCAACCCCTCAATGTGCAAAATTAAAATGGCAGTAATAATAATCCGACTCCAATATGGAAATAACACTCACACACGACAAGAAATTAAATAAATGAACACAATGATTTGTTGACGGGAAAACCTATAAAAGGAAAAACCCCGGAACCAAATCCAGTAAACCCTTCCACTATCAAAATAATGGGATACACAGTATAACTTCTCCATAATACAATCTAGAGGCTACCAATACATCAAGAACACATATAGTTCTTGGATATCATCAACAATAACTTCATAAAATAGATATACACAATAATAAGGAGAAATCTCACAAAATGTGTGTGTATAGCCCAGAGAAATGGAGAGACATCTGGAGGATCGGCTCCGGTCAAAATGTAGCCCTCTTCGCTAGGAACAACATATTAAAATATCATCAAAATTGGATCACAAATGGAACTCCGATCTTTGGCTTGAAGAACTGAAATATCGTAAGTCTCTCTCTCAGTTCTCTCTGTCTGAAATAGAAGAAGAAGTGTTGCTGCCATTTTTGCTCTCTATCTCAGTTTTATCATTTGACTTGGACCTATATTGTATTAAATGGGTTTTGGGTTAAGTAGTAAAAAAGACCCACTTAAATAAACCAAGTTCCCTCACGTGAGAGGGAACAACCCAACAAATCTCCCCCTTCCCGACTACGTAAGGAACTTTACCAAGCCCGCTTTCCTTCTACATACTTGTAGTTTCTCCATAGGTAATGGCTTTGTCATCATTTCTGAACCATTCTCATCAGTATGGATTTTATCAGGCTGTAACTTCTTCATCTCTAGAGCATCTCGAATCCAATGATACCTCACTTCAATATGTTTGGATCTTGAGTGGAATGTTGGATTCTTACTGAGATGGATAACACTCTAACTGTCGCAATAGAGTATATACTTCTCTTGCTTTAAGTCCGGTTCTTTTAAGAATTTCTTCATCCATAGCAACTCTTTGCTAGCTTCAGTGATGGCTATGTACTCAGCCTCTGTGATAGATAGAGCAACACAATTATGTAGTCTTGACTGCCATGAAATTGCTCCTCCTGAAAAGGTGATCAAATACCTAGATGTAGACTTTCTAGAGTCAACATCACCAGCCATATCTGCATCTGTGAACCCAACAAACTCGGGTTTGCTGATGCCAAAAGATAAACATATCTTAGAAGTCCCTCTAAGATATCTGAGAATCCACTTCACTGCTACCCAGTGTTCTTTTCCAGGATTAGTAAGGAATCTACTGACAAATCCAACAGAATGAGCAATATTTGGCTTTGTGCATACCATAGCATACATCAAGCTACCCCACAGCTGATGCATAAGGCACATTCTTCATTTATTCCTTTTCTTTCTCACTTGAAGGACTTTGTTTTGAACTTAGTTTCAAATGACTTGCAAGTGGAGAACTTACTGGTGTTGCTTTGTCTATGTTGAACCTGTGTAGTACCTTCTTGATATAATCTTCTTGTGATAGCCATAATTTCTCATTATTCCTGTTACGAGAGATCTTCATACCAAGAATTTGATTTGCAGGTCCTAAATCCTTCATTTCAAAGGACTTGCTCAACTCCCTCTTCATCTTCTTAATTTTTTCTGTGTCATGACTAACAATCAACATGCTGTCTACATATATCAAGAGGATAATAAATTCTCCATCAGAGAATTTCTTTATGAACACACAATGATCAGAAGTTGTTCTGATGTACACATGTTCAACCATGAAGAAATCAAATTTCTTGTACCATTGTCTCGGTGCCTGCTTGAGACCATACAAGCTTTTCTTCAACCGACATACAAGATTTTCTTTACATTTTGCTGTAAATCCTTCTGGTTGCTCCATGTATATTTCTTCTTCAAGATCACCATGAAGGAAAGCGGTCTTCACATCAAGCTGTTCAATCTCCAAATTCATATTGGCTGCCAAGCCTAACGCAACTCGGATTGAAGAAATTTTAAACACGGGTGAAAAGATTTCTTCAAAATAAATACCTTTCTTTTGACCAAACCCCTTCACAACCAACATTGCTTTGTACCTTGGTTGTGAGCTATATGGTTCAACTTTTAGTCTAAGCACCCATCCATTTGTTCTTCAGTGCTCTCTTACCCTTAGGCAACTCTACTAGGTTGTAGGTGTTGTTCTTATGCAAAGATTTCATCTCTTCTTGCATAGCTTTTAACCACTCATTTTTCTGATCATGTAGCAGAACCTCCTAATAACTTTCTGGCTCTCCTTCATCAGAAAGTAACACATACTAATTACTAGAATACCTCTTGGAAGGCTAATGGTCTATAGTAGATCTTCTCAACTCTTTTTCAGCTGACACCTCAAGAGAAACATTCTCTTGATTTTGATCTAGTTCTGCATCACCCTGTGTAGGGGCTTCATCATGTCTGTCTCCAATAGTGTCATATTCTTCTTGCACAATTTCTCTGTGATCATCATGTACTACAGGGTCTGTATATGTGGAACTAAACTGATTTGTTCTTCATTGACTGTACTTGACTTCTTAGTCTGATTCAAGTCTTCAATGGTTTCATCTTCAAAGAAGACAACATCTCTGCTTATGATAATATTCTTATTCATTGGATCCCACAATCTGTACCCAACTTCTGCATGTGCATAACCTAAGAAGATACACTGCTTTGCTTTGCTATCAAGCTTGGACCTTTCATCTTTAGGAATGTGAACGGATACCCGACAGCCAAAAACTCTCAAGTGATAAAGAAATATACCTTTCTCTGTCCAAAAGCTTTCTGGAACATCACCATTCAAAGGAACGGATGAAGAAAGATTAATCAAGTCAACTGTTGTTCTCATTGTCTTAGCCCAAAAGTGCTTAGGCAGTTTTGCATGAGAAAGCATACATCTCATTTTCTCACAAATAGTTATATTCATTCTCTCTGTCACCCCATTCTGTTGTGGGATTTTTGGAACAGTTTTCTCAAGCCTCATGTCATATCTTCTGTAGTACTCTTCAAATGGCCCTCTATATTCACTATCATTATCTGATCTGACACATTTAACTATCTTCCAGTTTTTCTTTCAACTTTAAGATCAAAGTCTTTAAATGCTTCCAACACCTGATCTTTAGATTTCAAAGAATATGCAAATACCTTTCTAGAGTGATCATCAATAAATGTGACATAATATAATGCACCACCTGGAGATTTACTTAGCATTGTGCAAATATCAGTGTGAACTAAATCAAGAATGTGTGTCTTTCTAGATGTAGGGAATCTATGAAATGCAACTCCACTTTGCTTTCCAACTAAATAATGAGTACAAGGGGTAAGTGATGTACCTTTCACATTGTGTAGAAGCTTCTTTCTGGAAAGAATTTGAAGTCCCTTTTCACTCATATTACCAAGCCGCTTATGCCATAGCTCTGTAGAGGCTTCATTAGCAGCAATATTCACCTCTCCATGAATTAGTTTTGCTTCTATTATGTAGAGAGCATTAGTCTTCTTCCCTCTCGCTAAAATAAGAGAACCCTTTGTCAGTTTCCAACTACTATCTCCAAAATGATTATGATAACCTTCTTCGTCAAGTTTTCCAACAGAAATCAAACTGCAACGCATATCAGAAACATGTTTGACACCCCTGAGAAGTAACTTGCTACCATTGCTAGTTTCCAATTGTACATCCCCCATGCCAACAGTTTTATCTTTAGCTTCATTTCCCATCCTGATCCAACCAAAATCACCGCTGGTATAGGATGAAAAGAAATCTTTACGTGGAGTAATATGAATAGACGTTGTTGTATTGACTATCCATGTAGTATGCTGGCATGAAATACTAGCAAATGCTTCATCATAAGCAATAAATACCTCTGCATCAGATGCCACTGCCGCAGTCTCCTTTTGTTTTTTATGTTCTTCACATTTGAAGTTTGACTGTTCCCTTTTCCATTTTCTGCACTCCATTTTAATTGGAAGATGTGAGTTTAACCATGCCACTAGCTGAATCCTCCGTTTTAATTCTTACAGACAATACAGAGACTCAACCAGTGCTCTGATACCACTTTGGTGGGGATGAACCAATAATGCAACAAGCAGCGGAAATAATTCAACCCCTCAATGTGCAGAATTAAAATGGTAGTAATAATAATCCGACTCCAATACGACAATAACACTTACACACACAACAAGAAATTAAATAAATGAACACAATGATTTGTTGATAGGGAAACCTATAAAAGAAAAAACCCCAGGACCAAGTCCAGTAAACTCTTCCACTATCAAAATAATGGGATACACAGTACAACTTCTCCATAACACAATCTAGAGGCTACCAATACATCAAGAACACATATAGTTCTTGGATATCATCAACAACAACTTCATAAAATAAATATGCACAATAACAAGGAGAAATCTCACAAAATGTGTGTATAGCCCAGAGAAATGGAGAGACATCTGACGATCGGCTCCAGTCAAAACGCAGCCCTCTTCGTCAGGAACAACATACTAAAATCTCATCAAAATCGGATCACAAATGGAACTCCGATCTTTGGCTTGAAGAACTAAAATACCGTAAGTCTCTCTCTTGGTTCTCTCTGTCTGAAATAGAAGAAGTGTTGCTGCCGTTTTTTCTCTTTGTCTCAGTTTTATCATTTGACTTGGACCTATATTGTATTAAATGGGTTTGGGTCAAGTGGTAAAAGAGGCCAACTTAAATAAATCAAGTTCCCTCATGTGAGAGGGAACAGCCTAACAGCAAGCAATTGGGTGTTCTCTATCATTTAGATTGCAGAGAATGTGAAAATTCTAAGACTTGGACTCTCATCAAATTAATGCCCAATTTACAAGTAATGCTTTCAAACCATAGTTATCAAACCCGAACCGGACAGGCCGGTTCGAACCGGGAACCGTTGAACCGGACCATGGTCCGGTCCGAGCAGCACCAAAATTAAACAATGCTTCTGGCCCGTTTGTGACCCAAGCTAACCGCCGGTCTTCCATCCAACTCGCTGGCCCATTAACTGATAAACCGCCCGGGCCACCTAAACTGGAATAAAAACGCAATCTGGAAGCCCTAGCGAAGAACGACAGAAGAAGCGAAGAACGCATCCAACTCGAATCAGAAGAAGCGAAGAAGCGAAGAACGACATCCAACGACATCAGAAGAACGGCCTCCCCAAATCAGAAGAAGCAAAGAACGACATCCAACTCGAAGCCCTAGCGTCGCTTTCGCCTTTCGCAGCCGGTTCTGCAGGCACTTCCCAGTTACAATTCCACTCCCTAGAATCCAAAGCTTCGAATTTCAAGTTGTAGGAAATGGAAGAGGAAGATGTAAGTTTAATTTTTGTATGATTTTATTCATAAATTCCAAATTTTTGTCCTCAATTTTTTGCTGCAAATTTGTTATTACTGGGAAGTGGGAATTGTTTAGCTTGTCTGGTTGGTTGAATATGTTTGGTGTAAACTCTGTTTGGTTGAATTTTATGGTGGAAACTCTGTTTCATTAGTTTGTGCAATCGACCAATTTTGAGGAGCTGCTCAGTGCACTGATAGAGTGGTTGACTGGTTGAGATGTTAGGCACTAGACGGTTGGTTGATTGATTAGTTGAATTGGTCGATTACTTCTAACATTCCTTAATGGTCTGATTTCAATAAAAAAGAGCTCTGAAGACAAGTTGAATCGAAAAGAATGATGCTTTATATTTTAGAAATTGGTATTAGAGCTAGAGGGATTTTTGTTTGAAGGAGAGATCATTGAAAAAGTGTAAATAAAATTCCACATTGGTTAAACATAAAATCGATGATGAGTTTACAACGGATTCAACTACATATTTGGTTGATTATGCATTGTAATATTACATACACATTATTTTATGGGATTGACGATATTCCTTAAAATGTATTACTTGTAACATTACCAATCTAGATCATGTACTTCAGGTTTCGCATTCTTGAAAAATATTTCATCGATTTGTGTTTTTCGAATAATACAATAATTTCTGTTTATTTTCCAATTTCAATCATACCAATTGCAAATTCTTAATGTTTCCAATTGTGTTTTTTTATAGTTTATTGGTGATGATAGTACACCAATTTCATCTCTACCAAAAAGTAATGCCAGAGGAAAAACAGATATAGCATGGGGTCATTGTAAAGAGATTATTGAAGTTGGTAGTAATGGGAAAAAAAAACTTGTTTGCTTATATTGTGGAAAGACTTTTGCTGAAGGTGGTATTAATAGAGTCAAACAACACTTAGCGGGAATAAAAGGTGATGTAGATTCTTGTCGTAAAGTACCTCCCGATGTTAGATTTAAAATGAAAGAAAACTTGGACAGTTTTGCTGCAAAGAAGCGTAGAATTCAAGAAGTTCTTGATGAGTATAACCCACATAGCTCTTATTATCGAGAACAAGAAGAGCAAATGTATAGAGACTTAGATGATGATGATGTTCAAGAGATCATCCCCCCTAGGTCTAAAGGAAATAGTATAGCTATTCAGACAAGTCAAAGAAAAAAAGTGGGAGCTAAACATTTAAAACAACAAACGGGAATTGGTTTCTACTTCATGCCAAGAACGGGACCTGGTAACCAACCTACTATCAAAAGTGTTCTTCAGAGCAAAGAAGCTATAGAGAAATGTGATCTCACTATATCAAAATGGGTGATTGATGCATGTATTCCTTTCAATGCTGTAAACTCCGTGTATTATCAACAAAGTATAGATGCTATAGCTAGCATGGGTCCTGGCTATAAAGGCCCAAACTTTCACAATCTTCGTGGTTATTTGTTGGCTAAAAATGTCGAGGAAGTACAGAACTATATAGAAAGCTATCGTTCAACATGGAAGACAACTGGTTGTACAATTATGGCAGATGGTTGGACGGATCAATGTAAAAGAACTCTTATTAATTTTTTAGTTTATTATCCAAAAGGAACAGTATTTTTAAAATCCGTAGATGCTTCAGATGAATCAAAAAGTGCTGACATTTTATACAAGTTATTTCGAGATGTTGTGTTATTTGTAGGTGCAGAATATGTGGTCCATATGGTAACGGACAATGCTGCAAATTATGTTGCCGCTGGTAGGTTATTGGAGCAAGAGTTTCAAACACTATTTTGGTCTCCATGTGCAGCCCATTGCATTAATTTAATGTTTCATGATATTGGTAAGCTTGACGAAGTTAGTAATGTCGTATATAAAGCATCACAAATCACTAAATACATATACAACCATTGCTACCCATTGTATTTGATGAGAAAGTTTACTGGAGGAAAGGAAATACTTCGACTTGGTGCTACTCGTTTTGCCACTAATTTCATTGCTTTACAAAGCATATTGGCCCAAAAGGATCCATTAAGAGAAATGGTGACATCTAGAGAATGGACTATATCAGCATATGCGAAGGACAGTAAAGGGAAAAGATTTGTTGATGACGTACTTGATTCTGTGTTTTGGAAAGAGTGTTCTACTATTGTGCAACTTACTGAGCCCCTAGTTCGTGTTCTACGGATTGTTGATAGTGATGAAAAGCCTTCGATGGGCTACTTGTATGAAGCCATTCATGTGGCAAAAAGTGAGATGGAAAGCAGATTTCAAAGAAGGAAGAATAGAATAGCTCCTTATTTGCAAATTATTCAGAGTCGATGGGATAGACAATTGCGGAAGAATCTTCATGCTGCTGGGTATTGGTTAAACCCGTGTTTCCAATACAATAATCGTGATATGGAAAACCATAAACAAACTATTTCAGGACTTTTAGATGTAATCGAGAGATATGCTTATGGTCAACCTGATTTAATAACCAAATTGACTGGAGAAATGAGACTATTTAGGCAAGCACATGGTGACTTCGGACGTGTATCTGCTGTAGCTGATCGTCATAGAATGGTTCCTGGTAAATTTTATTCTCATGTCATGTATTTTGTTATATTATAAAATTTTGATTTTAGTTTATATAACATTAAAACACGTCTATTTTATTTTCTCTTTATTTTGGTACAGATGAATGGTGGGTGTGTTATGGTAGCAGTGCACCAAATCTACAAACACTTGCAATTCGAGTATTAAGTCAAACATGTAGTTCTTCAGGTTGTGAGAGAAATTGGAGTATGTTCGAACACATTCATTCTAAAAAGAGAAATAGACTCGAACACCAAAGGCTTAATGACCTTGTTTATGTTCACTACAATTTACGATTGCAACAACGGTAATGTTATTTTGCTTTCTTTTTTACAATTATATTTTGATTACTTATAAATTGGATAATACACTTGGTTTAGGAATTATTTCAAGACTCGAAACTATGATCCTATTGACTTTGAAAGATTTGGCACTTATGGCAATTGGGTGTTAGAGGAGGAGCCACAGAATTTGGTAGATGAAGAGTTGGAGACGTTTCGTCGTGATTTGGGTGCATGCTCCATACAAAAATGATAGAAATAATGGTAATTATTTGATTGATGTTATTGTCTCTTCTTTTTTTAAAGTACAAATGCTATAACGTTCAAATTTGAAACTATTTTCAGATGAATTACATTTTATTGATCTTGATCTGGATTGTGATGAAAATGATGGCAACGAAAATGATAAGAGAAGTGATACAAACAATGGAAACGAGGATTTTAGTATGACCGAGACTCCGTCATTGGTACAAGGCGAGGGAATTGAAGAATTTATGTCCGAGACCCCAGCATGGATGCGCTCAAACTCTTCTTGATTGAGAAAATATTGACTTCTTTTAAATAATTTACTTTGTTAACATGATCTTTATCCACGTTTAACTTTTGATTGATGGTTTTACTTTCGCAAGAATATTTTTAAAGTATATGAAGCTATCTTGTTGAACTTTGCCATATAAAGTATTTTTTTTTTTTATATGATTGATTGTTGATTTTATTGTTTGAAATCCATAGTTCACTATATATGATTTAGAATTTGTGAAATTGGGATACAAATTGATATTTAGTTAACAAAACAATATGAGGTTAATTTAGAATTTAGTAGAAAATAGAAAAAAAATTCATTCATTGAAAATAGTTAATAATAATTTTGACAGGAATTGACCCGCCGGTTGAACCACCGAGTCAACGGTTGAACTGTTGACCCGATGACCCACTACATTGTCCGGGTCGACATCCGGGTCGAGTCTGATAACTATGTTTCAAACTGAAACTCACATAAATCTCTAGCAAGTACGTATTTCCCTAAGACAAGCAATTCAACAACGAAATCCTTATATATATTATTGGGATAATACTGAACAAATGTATTACTTCTGTTCTTGATTAGGCCAGCTTCTGAAGTACTGCTTTATATCTCTGAACCATGGCTTGTGGTAAGTAACTCTTAAAATGCAAAACTCAACAGAAGCGTAGTATGCAAGCTTCCACATAAACTCAGAAATTTTCTCAATTTTTGCTCTTGTGGCCTCATTAATTTTGGGCAAACTGGTTCTACAACGTAGCAAATGTCTAACAGCTAGCCTCTAAAATAAAAGCAAACAATTAGGTGAGAAAGATTTAATCAAGAGGGAAAAAAAACTTTGCAGACCAAATTTGTCATCATAATCCTTTGTCTTTATACTTCTTATTGGTTTCTTTTACGTCACTTTTGCTGCGTATCAAAAATGAAAAAAATTAAAGTTTAATTTTTAATTTAAGAATAAAAAAAAATTATTTAGTCTGCAAAGAATAATTATTTAGTTTAAGAATAAAAAAAATTGGTCCTTCGAGCCGGCCCCCACAGAGACCCTATCAAGCAACGGGCTATGAAAATGAGGTTCGACACAACTAGAGTCTCTGAACCTTGCCCCCTCCACCCCAACGTGCATGCAAGGTTAGATTCAGATATTTTATGTTGTGTGGTAAAAAATTAAAGTTTAATTTTTAAAAAAAACAACATAATAAGAATGAAAATAAGTTAATACGTATTTTGATACTTTCAAAAACTTTTACAATTGTATCATTATCAATATTGTTAAATGAATTGCTACTGTGTACTTTTGTTTATCATTTCGTTGACAAATGTTGAATTGATGACAAGTAAATCAAATTAAATATAGGAAATAAATGAATTAAAAAAAAATTCAAATTTAATCTATGAAGTAAATGAAATTTAAATTTAATGTAAAAGTAATTGAAAAGTAATTCAAATCATGGGCGGAGCTAGTGGTGGGCAGTAGCCCACCATTGTCCAAGCCCAAATGCTGTAAAAAATGAAAAATAAAAAAATTTGGTTATAGCCCATTTTTTTTACACTGTCCAACACAGTTAACCCACCATCCAAGCCCATTTGAAAAATTAAAACCCATATAAAAAATTAAACCCAATTCCCAAACCCTTTACCTTGAACGCACAAAATTTATCCCTTTGTTCTTCATTTTTTTCCATTGAAACATGGATTTTCTTCTCCTTTTCAAGCAATGAGGCTCGAAATATTCTGGTGGAGGGATTAAAAATGATGCCCAGGTAGATTTCAGCAGCAAAAAAGAGTTGATTTTTGTTTAGGCCTTCATATTCATCAATGACTACGGTGATTTCATTGGTGCATGTGGCTAGAAGGTAGTGAAATTTGGTGAGGATATATTGTCTGAGTTCGTGGGGAACAAAATCTTTGGCAAAGGATCGGACTAACATTGTGAGTCGGTTTCTTGATTTCTTCTTCATCCAATTCGAAAGTTGTCGAATTCCTTTACTGAGCTTGAGGTATGTTTGGTTAAATACTTAAGCCTTGTTTGATTCTCATTTTTTGGGAAAGAATGCATTTTGAATAGTTGATTGATGGAACATGTGTGGTTAAAAATTAAAGAAAAATTTTGGATTTACGTATAATATTATTTTATTGAAGAATGTGTGGCTGAAAAGAAGAAAGAGAAAAATAATTTTTTGGAAAAAATGGAAATCAAACAAGGGCTTAGATTATTTACACTTGTAAGTTGTAACTTGTTCACATCACATGAATTTAGGCCACATTAGACCATTTATACTCCATTGAATAATTTGAATTTGAAGGGCTGCTGGCTGCTAATTGCTAAAATGGAAAAATTGTTTGATAAAAATTAGACTTGCCACTGCTAGTTGCTAAAATGCTATGTAATTTACAGTTGGTATATCCATTTGATTTGATGAAACCTGTGAAGACGGAAATTCGTTACACAATGGATGATGGTTTTCTTGCAGATTGTTTAACAATAAGCATTGAACGAGAATTTAGTGTTAATTTAGATCTAGATTCTATTATAGATGAATTTTATGCTTTAAAACATCATCGGGTACAATTGTAATAGGTAACAATTTTTCTAGTTATATATACATTTTATTCTTACATTACATTTCAAAAAATTTAGCCCCTCATACGATGAATTCCTATCTCCGCCCCTGATTCAAATTACATTTAATCCCTAACGACCTAAAATTTTTGACATCATATTCCATATAAAATTTCTTAGTAAAATGATGTAAATTATATTAAAAATTTATCGTGCAAAAATAATAAACGCTAATGAAACAATTGAATTTTTTTAAAGAAAAGACGAGATAGACACCTCTTTTAAGACATATGACTAACGCATATTTAACTGTTTTTTATATCCGCTGGCACCATACAATGATGTAGTTCTCGAAACGCGCTTCTAGATAACGTAGGTGATTTGTGGATTCAAATAGTATACAATCATCAAAAAAATTTGAAAGTTAGCATATTATCGAAATTCTCAGAATACTAGTTTAAAACGGTCTACTTTGATTCGTCGTAACTTTTGCTACGATTGGTCTTTTCGCACGCCATTAACGAGCGAAAAACTAGGTCATGAGCACTTCGAAATTGTATTAAGAATGCAATATTTTGACTTCATTTGGTATTCCATAATAAGTGCAACAAAGTAAGTTGTAAAGGGGTCTAAACAACTATTTTTTGGAAAACAAAAGAAAAAAATTGTGGGGTTATTTGACCCCATGTGAGTCTGCCCCTGCCCACATGGATTAGCAATTTACTCTATCTTTAAAAGTAATTCACTTGGTGAGATTGTTTCTTTTTACCTATTATGACCATGTTTTGTTTTCTAATCCAAGTAGTGCCATTCGATGTCCCATTGTTAGTTTGTTGATCTTTGGAACAGCTCACAAAGGCCATATTTGTATATCTTGATAGTTTACATGAAAAGTTATGTTAGAACTTAGATCCCATGGTTTTTTACTTCACAACTAATTTCTCTTATTCTGGTGTTTTTGCAGTTGGTTTTTTTTTCCCCTTCCTACACTAGATCAACTATTCTAGTTGGATAGTGATTTTTTGATATCCTATTTTCTTGATACAATGATTATTCTCTTATATACTGAGTCTTGTACTGTGTTCTTGACATTTTATTGGTAGACCTTCACCATAAGTTCTTCACCCCATAGGGGTGCATGCTTCCCATTCTTATGAATCAAGAAAAAGCCATAAACACACAAATTTGTAAGATATTCTGCATCACTTCTCTTATTATTTCCTCCAAACAAATTGTGGACACTTTAACTGGGGTAGCATGTTCGTGTCCGACACATGTCAATACCGACACTCTCCGGACACTCTACAATAATCATTTTTCTTTCTTACTATAACTATTATATAGGTTTAACTCAAAATTATTAGTAAATAATAAATAAGTCTCATATTTAAAAAATTTCATCAAGAAAAATCAATAATAAGTATAAAACTAAATTTATATTATATAAATGAAGAATTTTAAAGAATTTAATCAATGTTTCGTGTCGGTACTTTTTTGAAAAATCACGTATCGACGTATCCGACACGTATCGTGTCAGACACACGTGTCTGTGTCGGTGCATCATAAAGGTTCATCAAGTGCGCATAAGGTTATGACGAAAAATCTCAGCAAGCTCTCTATTATTGCTCACTTAATCTTGAAAGAACTTATGGCATGTTTTGTAGATTAGCTGAGATGGAATTGATCAATATTGACTAAGAAAAAAAATGCAGTTATTTAACAATATAGGATAAAATGCACTTACACTAATCAAACAGATGCTATTACAATAAGAATTTTGAGATAACTATACATTAACTGATATATGCCAAAGAAGATAGCGAGAAACTTACACGAAAGATGAATTTATCAAGAAAGAATCTGACTTCAACGAAACCAAAAGCGAAGTATAATGCGAAAAGCTTGCGATGCCATTTTGGGTCCAGATCGAGTCCATGACAATATTTGAAACAAAAATTCATCAATCAACTAATCATTACAGATTTACTTTCAATATTCAATCAGAAACCTCTCCCCAAAAACGAAAACATCGAAAAATAATCCAATGAAAAAATTACCTTATTTTACAGCGCCAAATCGATGGAATAGCATGGGAGGCGGGGATCTTGTGAATGGGGTTGGAAACAGCGATCCATGGTCGAAATTATGGGGACGAGTCGTAACAGAATACTAGCGGGTAACTGGTGGCATGCATTTGGGATAAGTTTACAATAATTGTATTTTTCTCCTCCAAGCTTTTGATAATTACACTAATCCCACTAAGTTTTTTACTACAACGTTTTAAAATTGGAAGAATACATAAAGGTTTCAAAATACATTTCCAAAAATAAGAAACTTGTGAAAAAGTTTCAAAAATCATGTGATCACATTTGTGACAACCTGATAATAGGTCAAGGTCACAAATGTCATAGAATTGCAATCATAATCACAATTCGCATAAGATTACAGTCATAAAGATGAAAATTGTAAGTTACAACTGACAATTACAAATTTAATCATAGTCACACATTTTTTTCGTCACATATTATTTATTGGTCACAAATTATCCATTTTATTGGTCCTAGACGCTTTTCATCCCACTTAACTACCACTACCACTACCACTACCACTACCACTGTCGACCACTCATTTTTTGTTGGCATGCCCTACCTAACGCAACAACCTACAACATCCATCATCCACCAAGACCCCAACCCACTACCTCTTGTCTGCCATTCACATTGTCTTTCCCTTGATAAAACAAAAAAATCAAACCTGCAATCAACTTTCTGCACTTCACACCACCGACTGCCTCCAACCACTACCTCCCGCCCATTCCTCTACCATCAACTACCAACACCATACCAACAACAAATCCTTTTTCTTCGCACCAACACCCATACTATCATTGCAGAGTCGCAACACAGGATGCGACACCGGAGGATGAGTTAGGGTTAAGAAGTGGGGTTGGTGGGGGTAGATAGGGTATATTTGATTTTTGAAAAAAAAGAAGTTAAAACTTGATATTTGAAATGATAAGCTAAAAACTAGGGTTACATGTAATTTTCACTTTTTAAAGTTTAGGACACGTCATTGACCCAAAAATCGAGAATGTCAAAAGTCAAAGGATTGGATCAAGATCAAATATGGGCCCTAATAGAATAAATAAAATAAAATCAAGGGATGATTTTCGACAAAATCAAGCTTGTCATGTCTCTCACTCTTTCGTTAGTAGATTGATTTTGAATTTACTTTGTTTTGGTCTTATAATAGAAAGTGGCTTCTCTTGGTATCATTTGGACTGACAAAAATAAGAAGAATAAAGAGAGGATTCGTTGGACCGTTGGAGAAGTTTGGGATTGTCAGATTGGGAGTTCACTTTGCCGGCAGCTGCGTGGTTCGTCTTCTTCATCCCACTATCTGCCTTCCTTTTTTGTTTTGAAATTGGACCAATTTGACTGGGCCCAATCCTTAATTCATCTTTTTTTTTTTGTAATTGGATTGGGCCATTTGTTTGGGCCCAATCCTTAATTATATAATATATATGCCCAACCCAAATCTCATTCTCCCTTCATTTGAAATCAATCCCTAAATTCCTAATTTTTCACCTTCTCCAATCTTTCGACTCTCGAGTTTCGCCTGTCGCTGCCGCCTGCCGGTGGGTGAATCTCCGTTCATCCACCATACAACCACCACCAGTCCAGCCAGCCCGTCGTCAGGCTGCAACTGTCCGCCACTCCATCTGTGGCAGCAGACTCAGGCACTCAGCCCCTGGTCACGCCTGCGGCCCAAGATTTGGTGAAATCGTAAGTTGTTTTTGATTAAGTATGCTGTCATTTTTTAATTTTTATGAATTATTTTGGTCCTGTTGTTGTCATATTCGATGTTAAATCAGAAGTGCAAATTGTACAATGAAATGCAAAAATTTCATGTTTGTCTGACTTCTTTGCTGATAGGTATATCTGGTTCTTCTGCAATCAGTAAATTTGTTGCCTTGTGCATTGATTTGAAATGAGAAATTAGTTGTATCATTATCATAAATTTGAAATGAGATTGTATCATATGATAAATTAGTTGTGATTTGTGGTGATTGAGCTTTAATTTAGGGTTTAGGGTGATTAAGCTGTGATTTGGGGTACATTGAGGATTTTGAGTTCTACTAGGAATTCTATTGTTATACGAGTGTGAGGATGGTAAGATCAAAGTTTTTAAGTTGGATGAAAATGATGAAAAATGGGTTGAAGTGACTAATTTGGGTGATACGGTTTTCCTAGGTGATAATTGTACATTTTCAGCTTCTGCTTTGGAGATTTTTGGGTATAATGGGTGTAAAGGTAATTCTATATTTTTTTACAGATGAGTTCTTTTTTAGCAGGGAAGATGATTGGGTGTGGAAGAGTCGCAATATCGGAGTGTTTAATTTGGAGAGTGGGAGTACTGGGCCAATTGATAGTCACTATGGTTATTCCCTGTAATGCTCGGACTCGACATTCTAGCCGGTATACCGGTGTCGACATGACATGACACGGGTACCGGTATAGAATACGGTTCCGATTCTTCAAGTTTCAATCGGACCCGGCAAGAATTTTTTTTTAAAAAATTGAAGATTTACCTTAGCGGCGCCGACGATGTCTATAAAGAAATAACAGGTTGGCGCCGGCGATGATAGGAATGAGAGGTTGGCTTTAAAGAAATAGCAGGTTGGTCCGATTCTTCACTTGGAAACCAAAAGTCGCGAAGGAGAAGAAGAAGGAAGAGTAGACGGCGATGACATTAATGAGGGCAGATTTGGGTTTAATTGGAGTTGGGCCCATTTTTATTGGGGTTAATAATATGGATGTAGGTTGGCTTTAATTAGAGTTTGGGCCATTTTTAATATGAATATGATTAGCTAATAATGTAATTGTTTTTACACCATACATATTTTAGTTAAATAAAATATTTAAACAATACAATTAATCATATTTAGTTTTAAAAATATGGGAATATCAAAGTAAAAATAAATCTAGTAAACAAAATTGAAGTTTTAAAGACGTACCCACGTACCCGTGTCCGAAATTTGGACTTTTTTTAGCCATATCCTCGTATCCCATATTTTAGAAAATAAAAGATTCGACACTTAGATACGTTCACATACCGGATACGTGTACCCGAGTCCGAGCATCATTGATAAAGGTATTATTGTTTGGATTTCTTTTTATCTTTTATAATTGATCTGGTACTGCTAATTCTTTTGAGCTGAATTTGAATATTTCCATTTTGACTTTTTAACAAGTAAATATTATGACAATGTCCTCTTGTATGTAAAAAGACAAAGATGGATTACAAGTACTTGAACACCAACACATTAAATTTTTGTCAAATCTATTGGATAATCTTGTCAAATAAGTTGTTATTATTGGACAAAGACAGGTGTCGGGGATAGTTCAAAGTTCTTCAATCTCTAAATTTACCAAATTGACTTCGTCAACAAGCCTTAATTAGTTTATCAATTTTGTTTTCAGCATTTTCCTCAAGAGTTACATCATTCTTATTGAATAAGAGTCTATAGGAATTAGTGGCCTCGTTTATTTCCTAGACAATATTTATGAGACACGAAATAAAGCTGGCATGTAAAAGAGTCTGTTGCTCAACGCAAAGAAAGGTAGAATGTTTATTTCAAATGTGCAGCGACTTCATAAAATTTGATGAAGCTATCTTGTCATGGAGATGCAACGATTTTGCCCTAATTCATCATATATCAACGTTAATCAGACCCAGGAAATCTACTCAAGTTCAATCTATTTGTACCTTATTTCGAAAAACACCTTTTGAAGGCACCATTACACTATACTCAAATAATGTTCATCGGTCCACTCCTGCTTCAAGTATACTCATCAATTAAAGATGTTGATGCTATCAGCATTCTTAACCGGTCGAGTACTCCTAAACCCCCTGAAAAGGCCCAACTATTGCCATGTAACTGAAATTATAAATGAGAACAACCCAATTTACAAAAAGAGAACTGATCATTTTATCAATCAATAGCATAAATGCAAGTCAATTCACAGAAACATCTTTCCTTATTGGTTGATGAGATCGAACCCACTCAAAAATGAAGTTGTGTAGATTCTTTTAAGGTGAACATACAAGATTGAGTTGAAAAAAAAAAATGCTGATTCTTCTAAACTTTGTCATCGACTATTGATCCGTCTTGGACATTTTTCAGCATCCTTGATACATACTTTGGATCTTGACTTAGAGAGAGACAAATCTATGTGTGCCTTTTTCCTCAATCGTCACCAAATCATCCATCATTCTTAAAAGTTTGGAAAGCTTTGATACCTCATATTCAGACACACACAAAGACCTCCCAAACATTTTCTGGTATGCTTGAGGAAGTTTGGTTAGAGATAAACTTCCCCTTGACAATCTAGTAACTTAATGAGTTGTTTCTTCAAATGATTTAGATCTCTTGAGGTCACCTTGGGGGTCAACTAATTCTGCTTTCTTTTAGCAACTGTACCTACTGTAACTTTGTTTGGCGTACATGTTGCCTTTTCTTCTTCAATTCGTTGAGATATTGTTATTTTGCCCTGGGGCATAATCCCTTCCCCACGGTCCACACGAGACCAATCCCATAGATAGCTGTCTGCATTCCTCATAGCGGATGAGACTTTTACCCAAGATGGAATAACAACGATAATTGTGTAATCCCCGATGACCTAGAATATGAAGAGCAGGAGCAAAATCTACATCTCCCGAGATAAGTAAAATTGATGCTGGCCGACGATAATCCAGTGCAAAGAGAAACATGTCAACTAAAATTGTCTTGTCGGCAGTATATTTCCTCCCATTGGGAACGTATACAAGTTTCACACCTGTCATGTGATACTCCTCTTTTAGTCGCCTCGGAAATGAGTTAAAATTTCTATATGCTGAAAACTTTTTCACCAGTCCATTAATTGTCGGATGAACTCATAAAGCCAGCTTAATGTTCCCAGCAACATCTTCCGGACGTACATTTCTTGGCACGGGACGGTTCTCAATGTCCTAAAGAATAGCTACAGGATCCTATGTTGACAAAAATTTAAAAGCAATATCGAAAAGAAGTTTCAATTAGACCAAGAGGAAATATGTGGAAATGACCTTTTTGTCAATATAGGATCCTGTAGCTATTCTTTGGGACATTGAGAACTGTCCCGTGCCAAGAAATGTACGTCAGGAAGATGTTGCTGAGAACATTAAGCTGGCTTTACTAGCTCATCCGACAATTAATGGACCGGTGAAAAAGTTTTCAGCATATGAAGATTTTAGCTCATTTTCGAGGTGACTAACAGAGGGGTATCACAGGACAAGTATGAAACTTGTACACGTTCCCAATGGAAGGAAATATATTGGCGACAAGTTTTAGTTGACATGTTTCTCTTTGCACTGGATTATTGTCGGTTAGTATCAATTTTACTTATCTCGAGAGACGTAGATTTTGCTCGTCCTCTTCATATTCTACGTCATCGAGGATACACAATTATCGTTGTTATTTCATCTTGGGTGAAAGTCTCGTTTGCTATGAGGAATGCAGACAGCTATCTATGAGATTGGTCTAGTGTGTCCCGTGGGGAAGGGAGTGTGCCCCCAGGGCAAAACAACAATACCTCAATGAATTGAACAAGAAAATGCAACGTGTACACCGGTCAAAGTTACAGCGGGTACAGTTGCTAAAAGAGAGCAGAATTAGTTGACCACCAAGGTGCCTCCGAGAGATCTAAATCATTTGAAGGGACAATTCATTAAGTTACTAGAATTGTCAAGGGAAAGTTTATCTCTAACCAAACATACCAAAAAATGTTTGGGAGGTTTTTGTGTGTGTTTGAATATGGTGTATCAAAGCTTTCCAGACTTCTAAGAAGGATGGATGATTTGATGACGGTTGAATGAAAAGGCACACATAGATTTCTCTCTAAGTCAAGATCAAAAGCATGTGTCAAGGATGCTGAAAAATGTCCAAGACAGACCAATAGTCAATGACAAGGTTCACAAGAATCAGCATTTTTTTGTTCAACTCATTCTTGTATGTTCACCTTAAAAGAATCTATACAATTTCATTTTTGAATGGTTCGATCTCATCAAACCAATAAGGAAATATGTTTCTGTGAATTGACTTGCATTTATGCTATTGATTGAGAAAATGGTCAGTTCTCTTTTGTAAATTGGGTTGTTCTTATTTATAATTTGTTACTTGACAATGGTTGGGCCTTTTTAAGGGGGTTTAGGAGTACTTGATCGGTTAAGAATGCTGATAGCATCAACATCTTTAATTGAGGAGTATACTTCAACCAATGAACACTATTTGAGTATAGTGTAATGGTGTCTTCAAAATGTGTCATTCGGAATAAGGTACAAATAGATTGGACTTGAGTAGATTTCCCGGGTCTGATTGATGATATAGGGTGAATTAAGGCAAAGTCGTTGCATCTCCCTGACAAGATAGCTTCATCAGATTTTATGAAGTCGCTGCACATTTGGAAATAAACCTTCCACCTTTCTTTGTATCAAGCAACACACTCCTTTACACGCTAGCTTTATTTTGTGTGTCATAAATAGTCTAGGAAATAGACGAGGCCACTAATTCCTATAGACTCTAATGGTAGATTCAAGGAGATAATGAGGCTGAAGGAAGATACAGGAGCATCATATGTCTCATGCCATGAATCATACGAGTGGAAGGTTTAAGAGATACACGTGTGGATGTATCACTCGTGTGAAATGGAATGGCTAAAATTTTTTATGTATGATGCAGAAAAAACATAAGGGCCATACATACGATGAAGTTGTATCATATGTGCAACATAGAAAGAAAGAAAGGTAAGTAGTTACGGCATCATATAATACATTTGATGTGAATTTTGAAAAGGTAATATGAATGATAATTTAGATCATATGTTTGAAGAGGAAAAAAAGAAAGACCAGGCATATAATTGGTTGTATAGGGAGTTTCAAATGTCCATTCTTCTTGATGATTCAGACATTAATTGAAGTATTTGAAGACTTCTTACGTTAACGGATATTATCAGAGTCACAGATCCAGAACAAGACGACAAACAAATTGTCCTTAGAAGTCCAACAGACGTTGTGCAACAACAGGAAAGGAAACCGAAGAAGACTTCATACAGACACTTTCTTCTTTGTTATTATTGTTTGTCACGATTCGCTATCAAAAGTCCATATTGTTCCTATCTTGAAAGCTATGCAAGCTGTTAGTTTATAATAGATAATAAAACCAAAATTCTTCTGGAAAACTCTAATCACAAGATTTTTAAAATGAAAGAAAGACACAGTATTATTTGAGTTGTAAAGTGTTAAAATCAGTCTTTTGAGTGTAATCTGCAAAGAATATTTTCTTTTCTTGCTCTGTGATTCTCAAATCACTGTGAATATCTAAGGTTGCCTCTTCCTTAGATTCAAGTTGTTGTAGTGCTGTTGTAATTAGGTATCTGAGCCAATGAAAAGAAACAGGATGTTGTTGTTGCTGAACTGGTTAAACACGAAAAGGGAGTCTTTCAGAAATGAATGTAGACGCATGAGCAACCGTCGTAATTCTGGCGTTCTCTTGCCATCTCTTTATTAATTCGTTCATACAGTGAAGAATTTTAAAGAAGAAACGAATTGATTTTGAAAAAGCAGGCAGCAGAAAAAAATTCTTCTGAAAATAAGAATAGTTGTTTAATGTCTTCAACCCCCCCCCCCCCCCCGGGTCTACCCCCCAGATTAAACCTGTTAGCTGGGATTAACACATATTACAGTGCTTTGATGTAAAACCTTTGCAAACATGACACTGATAATATGATTAAGACATCAATTTCGAATGGAACTAGAAACAACATGATTTAACTTTAGGTCTTTATAAAGCTTGAAAGGGTATCAAGTAAGTACAAACACAGTTCGTTATTACGTTCCGGAAGGAGAAAGGTAAAAGGCTCTAGTTTAGGTTAAGTGAACAAGGTTTTGAAACAATCCAAAATATGAAGCAAGTCATTCATTTCAAAAGAGTAGGAGCAGTTACATTATTAAAATAAAAGTATGACATTCTAGCATTCCATATATCTTAACAATGCTGATTGTAAAAGCATAAAAATAAAAGTTGTTTAAGTACACCAATCTACTTCTCAAATTAAGCTAATATTTAAGTTTTTTTCTTACCTCAAAGCCAGCATCAAATGGAAGTTGGGATTCGATGTCCTTTTTGTCTCCACTAAAATACCGTCCCGAGCTAAAAATCACCTGTTATGAAATGCTCTCAGTTAGTGCACATGTAAAGAGGCTCCTCATCATTATGTATGTGTACACCATGAAAGTTTATTCCAGATAATATTTATTAAGCTAATCAAGTTTAACCCAAAAAATAATAAATATGCAAGTAGAAAAGTGTAGCTACATTGGAAGAGCCTTGAATCTAAATATTCCTAGATATATTACAATCTGTAATGTACCTACGTACATGCATTTTACACCCATATAGGGTAAGGGCTTGTTATTTCTATTATTTTTCCGAAATATAGGATACCAAACTTTCCGACATCTATTTGATTCACATAAATCATGATTCAATGTGTGGACAACTCTAGAGAACAAGATAAAAAGACTCGTTAAAATAATTGCAACAGTGAGTTACATGAAATTGTAGCCACATGCTTAAATAAGGTTAAACATGAGTAGATTCAAGAGTAATTTTTACACTAAAACCACACAGATCCCAATAAAAGCTGCCAAAAGTTAAGAAAAATGTTCTTTCTGGAAAATTTAAAATTTAATTCATCAAGAGTATGTCTACAACATACATGAAAAACTATTCAACATGTTGAAAAATCATTAAAAGAAAATTCAATGTGGAGGCAAGAAATCCACAAAATATCTTGAAAGAAAAAAATGAGCTAAAACGTAATCCTCACAATACTACCATGAGGCAAGAGGAAGTAGTTGCACAGAGTTGCTTGGTTCCTTCTATGAAAATGTTCCACAAAAGAGTTAAATAAGCAAGTCTTGTGTGGATTTCAGTACTCAGTTTCTTGCATATAATTATTGTAACATATAACTATCAAAATTTTCAAATCTTCCGTTAGAGCATTGCATAATTCATAATGAGTGGCCAATGCTTGTGCCCACAAAATGTTTGTATTTCAAAGCTGAGAAACAAACATAAGAAGATGACATAGACTAATTCCACTCTTGTTAATGCAAGTAACTGAATTTATGTCTTCTTACATCTTCTCAAAACATTGGGGTATTTGAGTACTCAATGGAGACATAAAGGAATGCTTCTTCTGCAGGAGTTGGCCAATACTCTAAGCCCCTTCACTTAGATATCCACAAAAGACTGATTTTAACGATGAATGGCTAATTGATTGGATCGAATCAAATTGAATTGAAAATTAAAATAATACTTCATATATTCATGAATTCTCTTATTTTTCTAATTAATGATATATCTATTAAAAAATATTAAATAAAAGAATATATAAGACTCATTATTTAATATTAATTAATTATTTGAATACCTATTTTATCTCAAATAAAAATTAAAGAGCAATGTTATTTAATAACATTGACAACCGTGTTTAACAGCATGTCAGTTTAGATGACAATACTTGTAGCATTAAATTACAAGTTCAATTCAATTTAATTGTTTATAACCTGGTTAATACAACATATAATATGTTAATACCTAAATTAGTGTTAAATAACATTATTCAAATATAAATGGACAACATGTAAAGAGATTTACATAGGTTCATGCTTAATCCCTACATATCTAATCACTTACCACCAATTCCATAATAAAGAAGAAATTTCACATTCTTGCAACTTGCCTTCACATTTAGGACTGTTAACGGATTGGATTTTGATCCGAATTCGATAAAACTAATGGGAGGTGAATTTAGGATCTCAATTGGATAACCTAATCAAAATCAGGTCTAGATAATTCGTTAACTAAATGAAACAAATATTGATATAGGTCAATCCGATTCAATAATAACCCAATCAGATTTGTTATAATTATATAATATATTTTATATATTACCACATATATATATATATATATATATATATATATATATATATATATATATATTTTCATTTTGAAACTTGTATTATACTTTATGACTTTTAACGAAATAATGTCAAAGCTATCAAATTTCAATAAAATATTAATACACATTATAATAAATTTTGTATTGAGATTAAGAATTCCCTTTCCAAAATTACTTCAAACAGTTTGTATTATCTCACCCTAATTGCATCGTATGGACCAAAAGAAGGAAATCCCATGGTTTTTCCTTATATTGCAATAAAAAAAATATGTGTAAGATATTTCGGATTGAATATTTGATAACATAACAAATCGCATATGAATTTAACAATAAATATCCGTTGAACTATCGGATAAGATCAAATCCATAAATTATTCTTATCGAATTGGATAAAATATTGACAGATATGGTCCATATCCGATCCATTTACAACCTTATTCGCATTATGTTGGCTTCTTCTTTTCCATTTTTGGTACCACCTCCGACTTTTTCTTTTGGATTTTCGAGTATCTATAAGCATTAGGCAAGGTAAGATAAGTAAACAATTTCATACTATTCGCTCTACTAAAATCTTTGTCAAAACCAATAGGAAAACTCCTTGAAATTGCCTCTGGTTTACCAATTTTAATTTAATCGCCCAGCTTGTTGGGTTTTGCACCGATTCCTATATCCACGATTTTTTCAACAACGATCAATCCAGTTATCAGCTCCATTCTCGATCATCCCGATAGAACTTATTAGTCTGATCCAATACTAATATCACTACTTTTTTCTCATATTAGAACCAAAAATCAGCAGGGGATTAGGGTGGTAGGGTCGAAACGATCTCTTTTCTCTTTAAATTTGTCACTTTTTTGGAAAACATATTTTAACTTTCTAAATACAGGTAGTGTTAGGGTTGAACAAAATTCAACTCAAATCAATGAAACCAATCGACCCAACCCAAACAAACCAGTTTGGGTTAGTTTTAAGTTCAATTAGAGTTGGGTTTGGGCTGGAAAAAATTTGAGATCGAGTTGCGTTGGATCCTAAATAGAAACAATAGTGGAAACAAGAGAATAACTTAGAATGTACAAATATACTTAGTCTGATTGGTATGAATACTATGTACAAATGCCAAGTTATTTGACGATAAAAAAAAAAAAAAAATTAAGGACGACATCATATGAATGAATTAAAAAAAAAAAAAAATACTCCATAATTTGAAATTTATTTACACTTTATTTTTCAAAAAGACTTCCTTATTTATGTTCAAAACAATGAAAGTTTTCAAGTAGTTTCAAACATAAAAAAACTTATCCAAAAAATAATAAAAATAATTAGATCCAACTTGAATTGGACCAAAGTCATAAACAACCAACCCATCCCAGCCCTAGGCTACATATAGGGAGAAAAAGAAAACCATAAACTCTTGTACTTTGCCCATTAAATGTTGGCACCTTTGGTCCCTAATGTTTGCATTTATTGTGGATTTAGTACTTATTATGAATTTTGACAATAGCGTCCCTAAGGACTCGCTTGGGAATTTATTTTTTTTTCGATTTTGACAATTTTTAGTGGTGCCATTTAGGAGATGTTCAAAAATTGGTGCTTGTTAGGGGTTTTTTTTTGGGGGGGGGGGGGGGGGGAATTTCATAAATAAGAAGAGAAGTATGACCTATTTCAATAATAAGAGAACAAGTTTTAACTTTCAAAAATCAGATTTTTATTAAAATTTAATTATATATATATAATTTGATCACAAATTCATTTATTGGTCACCTATTATCAAATTAATTAATCACAAATTATTTCGAAATCACAAATCAAAAATTTTACAGATCACAATTTATTTTCGAGATCACAAATCAAACTTTTAATAAGTCACAAATTATTTTACGGTCATAATTAAAAAACTCCATCGGTCACAAATCACAATTATTATAAGTCACAACTTATTATACAGTCACAAATTATTAAATTATTGGTCACAGATTAACAATTTCTTAGGTCACATATTATTTCTTAATCACAAATTATCTTTATCATTGGTCACATATTTTTTATTGGTCACAGATTAAACAATTTAGTGGTCACAACCAATCAAATAATCTGTGACCACCACCCGACCACCGTCTCCATCACACCACACCACACCACACCACCACAACCAACCAATGAATTCCCAAACCCACCGCCACCACCACCACCACCACCAACACCAACAACAATCCACAACAGCCACTACCACCTGCACCACCACACAAAACCTACCCCCAAATCCACTATTGTCATCGTCACCACCACCTCACAACCTGAAAATAACCTGCCAACAACACCACAAAACAAAATCCACAAAATTGTCAGCAACTGCCGCCAGCAAAACTCACCTCCATCATTGCCATTAGACCCACCACCATCGACAACAAACAACACCGCACATAGATAGAATCAAATACCAAAAAATCCAAAAAATTCGCATCGAGTGGTAGAACAGGGGCGCAGTGAACGCGATCGAATCAAACACAAAAAAACTTCCATGTAAAAAGTTATTTTAAAATTACAAAATTAACTTATTAATGTATAATTACTTATAATAAAAAAAAATTACATAACTTAATATTTTAATTATAATTACGTATTTCACTTCTTAAGCTAAAAATTAACTTATATGTAAAAATAAAAGTAAAATATCACTTATAAGTAATATCAAATATATATATATATAAGAAATTATAAATTGGAATTTTTGTTAAGGGACATATATGTAATTTTATTCTTTTAAAAACATTTTAGAATGATTGAATAATAAACTCTCAAACATGAGTTGAACTGTTCTAAATTTTGTTACTAAAATTCACACAAAATCAGATTCCCTCATTTAACGTCAAAATTCTATAATTTAATCAAATCCCATAACTGATACCACAAAACTCCGAAGCAAGCTCTAAATGAACCTTTGGCATAAACGGGCCTTTCCTCTTCGTTGCCATAAAAATGGCGATCATCTAGCATAATTTTTTAATGCCTTAATTTCTATTATCTGGAGAGGAAATTGGTCAGTTTAGGGATGCAACGGGGCGGGGTCCTGTAGGGCATTTTTCAGCCCCGTATTTCACTTCTTAAGATTAGTAATTTTTAAATTAGTTTGGTAATAGAACTAAGAGTTCTATTCATAAGTGATATGCAATCTGTACTATCTTCTTTTGTTTTAAATATTCAACTTTTTTTCGGTTCTTCGCACCATTTTCTTTGAATTCAGGAAGTCGGGTATTGTTGAAGTTTATTAGATACAGTTACGTCAAATATACATACAACTTCTTCCACAGGATACTGGGAGATAAGTCAGAAACACATGTCAAATTTAAATATAAATTCTTGTCAATCTTCCCAAAGCTCCTTACAGGGTCCTGTTGCCATATTTTGGGACATTGAGAATTGTGTCGTGCCAAGTGATGTACGTCCAAAGGATGTGGCTGGTAACATTTCGATGGGTTTATGAGCCCATCCCACAACTAATGGATCGGTGACAATGTTTTCAGCATATGGAGATTTTAACGCAGTTCCGAGGCGACTAACAAAGGGGTGCCAGAGGACGGTATCCAACTTGTATATGTTCCCAACGATGCCATCGACAAGGCAATTTTGGTCGACACGTTCCTTTTTGCTCTTGACAATCGTCCGCTTTCATCAATCTTGTTAATCTCGGGAGACGCTGAGTTTGCTTTTGCACTTCATATACTAGGTCAACGTGGATACACTATTATTCTTGTTATTCCATCTAGGGTGGGAATCTCGTCAGCTCTGTGTAATGCAGCCACGTTTCTGTGGGACTAGTCTAGTGTGGTTCGTGAGCAAGGGTTTGTGCCGCGAGCGAAGACTGTAATACCTCGGCCAGATGTTGCTTGGTTTCCAATGGAATTCTCAATAAATGAAACTATATTCAGTTCGAAAAGTTATTATAACGCACGGGATTGCTCAATGATATCAGAGTTTATATCTGAATGTAATGATAATTCAATATCAGAGTCTATGACTTCGAGATCACAAACTTTTACATGTACCCTGGACAAAGTTTCAGCAAGTGCACTTGCTTCTAGTGACCAGAATGACTCAACCCAGGTGCAGTCGAGTGATCTAAATGTTTTTGAGGAGACAACTCGTTAAGTTACTTAAATTGTCAGGGGAAGGTTTGCCTCTAATCCGGCTTCCTGTAATATATCACAAAATGTACAGGAGGTCTCTTTGTGTTTCTGAAGATGGTTCATCAAAGCTTGTAAGACTTCTAAAGAAGATGGATGATTTGATGACTGTCCAAGGAAAAGACAGTGACAGAGTTGTCTTCCTCCGTAATTCAAAATCCAGACGTGCGTAGGTTTCTACAGTGTCTACGAACTTTTATGGTTTTTCTTATTTTGAACAATATTGTAGGGGAGCTTTCTATCATTTTTGAGCTATCGACCCAGTATTTATCATTTATTTTATATTACTTTGATCTGTTATGTCTGGGGAATCATCAAAGCTGAACTAGTTTTTTACACAATATCTATGTTGATTGCTGTTTTTATGCCTCAGTGAATTTTCTAGTGTCATTTTGTGTTCAGATTTTTAGTTTTCCATCAGTACCTATGATTTGTTTAATGCTGCAGAAAGTGGAACAAAATATGCACTACTTCTTCTGACTGGTTTTGCATGCTTGTACTCTTGCTTCTGTCGATCTAGACTGAGGGGCCAATATGACTTGGAAGAATCACCTTGTGTGGATTGCCTTTGTGCATTTTTGCTGTGAAACATGTGCATTTTGTGTGAATATATATTTAACTGTGAATGTCATGTCATATGGCTCCAACAGGTTCAAGCATTCACACAAGTAGTAGCTGTGAATGGCAACAATGAAAATCGATTAGATGAAAAGAGATTAAATATGATATTTGTGAAATAAGAATTAATTGGAGCCAACCTTGAGGACCGTATAACCCAAAATAGAAAGAACACGAGCCTTAGCACAAGCCATGACATAGAAAATCATCCAAAGCACAAGCTAGCTCCAAGCTCTTTCTCAGAATATTTAAAAACTTTAGCAGCTTCCAGAAATACATCATCCGCATCATGTAGCGCAAGAACAACTGCTCCTAACCGAAAGAAACTATGTAAAATGATGGGTCACTATGTTGTGTAAATATATCTTTAACTGCATTTATTATCGTTCGACTTGAGTGGGAGCATGAATTATGGTGGTAAGGTACCAAGAAGGGATAACTCATATGACGCCCTTATCTGTAATCTCTTTTGGTAAGTGATTTAGGTGGTAGGATGAAAACAAAGCAATTTATATCAGAATTCGAGCGGAAAAAGAAAGAAAGAATATAGTTTAGTCCTAAATTCCAGTTAATTTTTTCGCAAACAGCAGATCATAGCTTATAATCCCTACCCATGAGGGGTCTTTAACACTCTATTCAATGTCCAGAGGCAAAATTGTACAGGACTGAATTGATTAAAACAATTAAAATACCTCAACAAATAGTGGAGAGTTCGAATCAAGTGATAAAACAAATATCTCTAAAAGTTAGCAACAGAATTTAATATTTCTCAGCCCTTTGGCTGGTGAAGGCCACAAAAATTTATGAATTTGTTCTTAGCAGTACTTTGTCTGATGATCTTCAGCATTAAGACCATTAGGACGCATTGAAGGCATGCAAAATTGAAGTTTTGCAGCCTCTCGGCCATGTAAGTGAAACTAATGAGTACATGTATATTCCCAATAAAGTATTTAACCAACACTGGAATAATCTCTTTAACACAATATTTATATAATCAGTCAACAACAGAACCAATATATCCCACCACCCACCCTAACTTTTATTGAGCATAATGCATCAATTATCCACACATCATTCTAGAAAATCAACAGTTCAGACAAAATATTAGTGCACCTCATATTTGTGTAGGGCGTAGGCACATAACACAGATTTCAAGGGGGACCAAACACCATGTGCCAGCTTTACCTATGGAAGGGACGTCGGAATTTCAGAGCTCAAAGGGAAGGAAAAAAGTTTTCAGACCTACAAACATAAGTAAAAAGAATATATACACGAGTATGAACCCGGATTGCCAAGTGTCCAGACCTACCACCTGGTTAAGGGAAAAGAAGGGAAAAATCTGACATGGCAAGCAATTGGGTGCTCTCTCTCTCCTAACCGTCAAGCTATCCTCCTCAAACTACCTCCTTTGGCACAGTCAAGTGCTGCCTTTGTTGTAGTGCCAAAACCTTCTCAGCTATGTCAATGGCTACCTCAAATCTCCCCTTGCCACTACTAGTTTTGGTGAAACTGCCACAACAAATCCCAAATTTGTTGTATGGCAGCCAACCAATCAGCTTGTCCTCAGCCTTCTCCTCGATTTGTTGACGGAAGAAGCTTTGTCCACTATCATCGAATTGACCACCTCGCATGAAGTATGGTCTCTGAGACCACCTTCAGCCATTGCCCCAAATCCTGGGAGCTGCGTCTAAAGGATGAATTGCAGCATATGAAGAAAGATACCCGAACTGTAGTTGAATATTCTCGCGAGTTCAAATTTGTTTGTAACCAACTCACTGCCATGGGCCGACCAGTGGATGATCTAGACAAAATACACTGGTATTTGCGAGGACTTGGCTTCGCTATCTCTACCTTTTCTAACACACAGTTATCAATCTCATTGTGATTTATGGGGTCTATCCCCCATTTCCTCCAATATAGGTTACAAATATTATGCCATTTTTATTGATGATTACTCACGATTCACGTGGTTTAATACTTTGAAATTAAAATCAGAATTTTACACGTTTTTCTTCAATTTTCAGAAATCTGTGGAAAATCAATTTTTCGTTAAAATCAAAGCATTTCAAGGTGATGGCAGCACGCAATTTACAAATCATCATTTTCAAGATTACCTTTCAAACTGTGACATCCATCATCAAATGTCTTGCCCTTATACACGGCCCAAAACGATCGTGCCAAGTGCAAACATCGTCATATAACGGAAACTGGTCTAGCAATGCTCTTTCACTCACATGTCCTTAAATTTTGGGTTAATGCCTTTAGCACGACCGCTTTTAGTTCTGTTGTTAAAGCTTCCACTGTCCGAGTTGTTTTATCTTTGGTTGTCTCTCATAATTGGCCTCTTCGACAACTCGATGTTTAGAATGCATTTCTTAATGGGTTCTTGCAGGAAGAAGTTTATATGGATCAACCGCCTGGTTATATTGATTCTAAATATCCCACATATGTTTGTCGCCTTCGTCGGGCTCTCTATGGTCTCAAACAAGCTCTACGAACTTGGTTTCATCGCTTCAGCTCATTTCTCTTGGCTATTGGCTTTGTTTGTAGTCGAGCTAACTCATCCTTATTTGTTCTCTCCAAGGGTGCTAACTTAATTTATTTATTGATCTATGTTGATGACATTGTAGTAATTGGCAGCAAGTGAACACTCCTTGATGGCTTTATTTGTAGGCTGACTAGCGGGTTTTCCACCAAGGACCTTGGATCTATGAATTATTTTTTGGGTTTGGAAGCCCATCACACGTCTACTGGTCTTTTTCTTAGCCAAGCCAAGTATGATCATGAAATCTTACAGCATGTCCGATTAGTTGACTCCAAACCGGTATGTACTCCCATGGTGGTTGCTCAACATCTTTCCACAGTAGGTACCGATTTTGATGATCCACACCTCTATCGATCGCTTGTAGGAGCTCTCCAATATCTCACAATCACTTGACCAGATATTATTCATGTCGTAAGTGCCGTAGTAAGTTCATGCACAAGCCTTCTATCTCTCATTTTCTTACAGTAAAAAGGATACTACATAATATCTAGGAAACTCTTTGATTTTGTTTATCCTTCACTCCATCTTCTTCTAGGCTGGTACCTTTGATACATGTCGCCCAATTTGTGGTTATGCCATATATTTTGGTAGCACTCTAGTGAGGAGCTCCAAGAAGCAGCCTATAGTTTTGCAGTCCAACTGTGAGTCTGAATATAAGGCATTTAGCACTCACGGCCTCTGAGGTTAAATGGCTATGGCATCTCCTTCGAGGTCTTCTATGTCTACTTCATCTCCTCTGGTCATACTTTATGTAATAAAAGTTCAATTTTTCTCGCCGTTATCCAGTCTCTCAAAAACACTCCAAGCACATTAATTTGGATTGTCGTTTTGTATGGGAACTGGTGGCTTCTAGAGAACTCAATATCCGATATGTCCCCACTCACTTACAACTTGCGGACATGTTCACCAAAAGTCTCAATCGACCTGCCTTCATTTTCCTACGTTCCAAGCTTTGCGTCCATGATCCTGATACGCTAGGCTTGCGGGGAGGTATTACGATTATGGAAGGATCCACAAGATCTTCCCTTCAATCTCATGATTCTAGACAATCTCTTAATTATAGAAAATAGATTATATTTTATATGTTTCTTTGTATGCAAATATTTTTTCCATATTCTTTGATGTAAAGATTCTATATAATGATATACATCCCACTAGTAATTCACGGTGGTTTATCAAACCTTCTCATATTGTGATTTTTGTGCGGTAGAAATCGAAATATTTAAATTTTTTGATTGGCGTCTTAGTTGTTATTGTTTCTGTACATATGTAATTTGCTGATTTTTGTTCATTGGGTTTGTATTGTTGTTTCTCTGATGACATTATGTTGTTTTATTATTTTGATTCATTTGTTGATGTATATTTGGTGGTGAATAAGAACTTCAATGAAGATAATTGCATGTCAAATTACATGAATTAAAATATGTTTTATTTTCTAAAACATTTGTATTTATTAGTAAAGTATTAATAACAATAAAGTAAAGATTAGGGAGTTAAAGAATCATGACAGTGAATTATACCATCTTTTGGTTTAAATTTTTTAGAGAGAGGCTTCATGTACATTAATGGTACACAACTTTGTACACATCTCTCTCACATGAGAGGGGACCCGCAAATATTTTAATCACCATGGCCCCCTCTCATGTGAGAGGGGTGTGTACAATGATGTGCACCATTGATGTACAAGAAGCTTTTTTCAATTTTTTATTATCATAAATCAGGTCACTAAAATCATATATAAAAATCAAGTATTAATAACCCCAATCCCTCATACAATCTCTCACTACAATAATTTTATTTTTTCCCTACAAAAATATCTTATTTGTGGAAAAAAATCTTTGCAAATGAAAAAGTTTTGTAGGCAAATTCGTGTGGCAAACATCAAGGGAATAAGTAAAAGATGACAACATTTTGAAATTTGTGGGCTAAAGTTTGTCCCTACAAAGTACAAACCCTTTAAAGGCAAATACAATACCTTCGTAGCTTGTTGCAGTTGGCTTGTAGCATCACCGCCGTGAACTCCTGCTCCATCTCCTTAGCCTACCACGTTGTCACTTCAGCATTTAACGGCGTTGCCCGTGCTTCCAATTAAGAGTTTAGCTAGGCCCCTTCTCCGATTCCACCTCTTTTACTCTCAGCCTTTGCGTCGTCAAATCCTCCTATAGTGGTGGATTCTTTTTATCAATTTTATATAGCAATTAAGTGTACCGATTCTATAATCTAGTATGCCAGAGTAGGGAATTGAGTGCATTGAAGTGCGAAAGGCGACAATTTGTGTGGTGGAGATGGTTGTAGATTTGAGGAGGCAATTGGGGGTTCACATGGCAGGCAATTTTTTTGTATAACTTTCTATGATTGCCGATGGTGGTTGGGATGGGATTGGGTGTTCTGATGTGGGGGAGCGAAGAAAACCAATGGCTGCCAAAGGTGGTGCAGTAGAGAAATCGGATGAAGAATAGGATATAACAGGCGGGTGAGGTTAACATGTCCATCACTAATTAATTTGATAATTTGTGATTAATAAATAAGAAAAATGCTGACTGTACAAGCCCAATTTCACAGGGTTTGTACAGGTCAGACTCATATTTTTGAGGTGAGCCCATGGAATAAAGCTACTTGTACATAATCCTCCACACAATTCCTTACACCCCCCTCACATGGAGGGGGACTCACACATAATAAAATATTTGTGAGCTCCCTTTCATGTGAGGGGGGTGTAGGATATTGTGTAAGGGGGTGTGTGTACATGTAGCATTGTTGGAGCCCATGGGAGGTATTTTTTTAAACAAAAAAAATCAACCACCCACCCCCCTTATATGAGTGTCCTGTACAGGGCCAGTGAAATAGTGCCCTGTACAACAAACACTGCTCAATAAATAATTTATAAATTATTGAATTCGTTATTTGCATCTCGATATGTTGTTATGATCCATAAATTTTGTCTTATTTGATTATGACCTTATGTGATTTTTGACTAATATGCGACTATCACCATAAATTGTACGATATTGTGATCGTGATCTATTTAATTAAATTATATGCCAAAACATTTTTATTAGAGGTCACAAAATGTTACCACCTGATTTTAAAACTTTTTTCACAAGTTTATTATTTTTGAAATTGTGTTTCAAAACATTCATAGCTATAAATTTTCCCTTCTTCTTTTTAGTTGAGTGTCGGGCTGGGCATCGAACATCCCCACATAATTGGGCATTCACTATATATATACTTTTGGGTCTAGTAAGTAAATAATATAGAAAATTAAAGAAAATTATACTTTTGTTGTAAATTTAAGAAGTAATTATTATTGATTATTTAGTCTTATCAGGATATTTAGATAAGTCTTACTCAATCTTAAAGAAGGTATTCTATTCGGATTGTAACTCTCATTGAAACCTATAATTAGGAGTCACTCCTATAATGAAATAATCACAAGTATTTAGACTATCTATTTATTCTATTATATTTCTCTTGTTTCTTTAGTATTATAACACGTTATTAGCGCAAAGTATCTCACCCAAAATAGAGATAAAATTCGATTTAAGATACGGGAAATTTTCAAACCTGGACATGTTGTATAGTTGTGATCAAACATTAATTTCTTAGGGTTTCGTGTTTTGATCGTCCTAATATTGGACAAAATGTTCACAAATCATTGTTCTTCAAATTCAACAGATAAGAACAAAATCCGATGGTTCGTTCTTTAGAAATAGCTATGTGAATAATAAAAAAAAAGATTAAAGTACTACAATAGTTTTCAAATTTTCATCTTTGAATCATATAAGATTTATCAACTATTTAAGGTTCTCCAAAGCTTTCAAATATGCATAATAGCTCATAATATTTCTATCACATTCACAATTTTTTTTTTTTATTATCTATCAAATTCCAACCAAGCCTATCATAGCCAAACCTGAGGGTAGGCACAAGAGGCCACCGCCTCAGGCCCAGCTATGTAGGGGGCCCAAAAATTCAATGGACATTTTTTTCTATTGTTTTCTCTTTTTCAACTGCGTATGTTAGACTTGAAAATTAATTGAGCTCAGGCCATAATAATTGGTATACAAAAATGACATAAAATAGTACTAAATGATTAAATTCTTTACATTCATTTTGATTTTGTGATTAAACCATTAATCAATTAAATTAAATTCAAGTTAAATCTAAAATATTGTTGGTTTTACTTATTTGACGATTTTCAACTGTTGTGAAAAGGTTTTAAGGTAACAAATTAGCTAAAAAATATTTTAGAGTCGATTATTTTCTCTTTATAATTGATCAAGCTCGATCTTTACTTCAAACTCATTTTGAACAATTTAAGCATTATGAAAAAACATTTGAATTTTTGTTTAATTTGGAGAGGTTAAAGAGTACGTATCTTGAAAATTTGTTAAAATCTTGTAAGAATCTTTAGTAGTATTTAAAACATAATGGACATTCAGACATTCATTACGACTTATGTTTGTTGTTAACAATTTTGAAGTGCTATTTACCTAGAGAAACAAAAAGAGCAATTGTTTATTAATCATACCGATTTACTTGCATCGGTAGAAAGAAGATTCTTCTAGTTAAAATTGATCAAGACTTATCTCTGAACAACTATGTCACCTAAAAGATTGAATAGATTGGTCATACTATCCATTGAAAAAGAAATGGTTGAATAACTCAATTATACAAAATTGATTGATTTTTTTCCCTAAAATTACAAGATGAGTTGTATTTAAGTGATCGTTTAGAAGAGTCTCGCATTATTATTTGATTGTAATATAAATTGTTTGATTATTTCAGTTTATTTGTTGTTTTATTGTTGATTTAAAGTTGAAAATTTTAGTTTCGTAAAATTCTTATAAATGAAAATAATTGATTACTTGCTACGATTTATGAGCCCAAATTTTTAAGTTCGCCTCAAGCCCCGCGAAACACAGGTACGGCCTGAAGCCTATTCTTTAAGAGTTTTTTATTCTAGTTATATATTATATTTGTGAAACTTTAGACTGGTTAAATCTTTTGACTTAACTAATACTCATGAAGAAGCAACTTATTATGGTACGGTATGAAATTATACTCTAAAGAGTACAACTTTATAATTTTTAATATTTTCGAAGAATATACAATATTATTAATTTTCTTGAATAAAGCACAAAATTTCAATGATGTTTATACTCCTGAAGAAGCATAACTAAAAATTGTATTATTTTAAATGAATACGGTGTTGATGTTCTCGAAGAAATACAACCCGCATTATATAAATATTTCAAAAAAATATTGTGTAATTGCTCCTGAAGAAGTATAAATTATCACATAATAGTTGATTAAAAATTACCCTATTGTGCTCTTAAAGTAGCACGGATTTATATCTTTCAATATTCTAGGATAATATTATGTTGCTCTTCAAGAAGCACAATATAAATGTTTTAAAATATAAGAATTCCACGAGAATATCGCAATGTCTAATTTCATAAACAAATATTACCTTAATATAAATTTTGTGAATAAACATTTATCCCTGAATAAATGTATACCACAACTTTTGTTCTATCGATTATGCACCAATATTTAACACATTATATTATAATTATTTTGCAAGATTTGTCTTGAACCAAAATTTATAGGTGTTATGTTAATTTTATATCTTGGATGAAGTTATTGATCATCCACTTATGTTGTGTTATTTAGTCCTTTATTAATTACGATAAAGTGACAATAGACAACATTTGTTAGCTCATTTAATTATAGGGACACGTTGTATTCAAATTTCCATGTTTAGCTCATCATGAATATATAGTTATAAACAATCATCCATTCCTAGTGAAATAAATGTAACACGCTTAATTTGTGGAAACCTAAAGTCTTTACTTGATCATGATGGCCCTAACTATAGATGGGGTAGGCGATTGCCTAAGGCCTCGCCTTGACAAGAACCCCCAATACAATTTATTAAATACGCTATATTTATATTTTATGTTTGTAATATTTATAAATAATAAAGAAAAATCTCAAAAATTTTGCATAATTTTTATTAATATATTTGTGACTTCCATTTTGTTTTTTTGTTTTTTTTTTCCCTCGTTTTCTAGCCAACTCTTTGTTTCTCTTCGTTTTTATTCTTTGCCGTTTCTTTTATTTGTTGCATGAACTTTCAGCTTTTATTTATTTTATTTGCTGGTTTAATCATCATCAATTCCCCATCCCTAGATTCATTCATCTGCTCTAGCATTATATTTACAGTCTTTGACAATAATAATGGCAGGATATATAAGCATAATGTGTTTTATTTCAGAAAAATGTGAAAAGGTCTGACATTTAAATCATTATCGCAAACACGTTGGAAAAGTCAAGTTAAAAGTGTTAAAATAATAAGATTTCAAGCCTACTTAGAAATATTAAAAGTCTATCTTTTGACATTATAAATCTTAATTTCTTGTTTGACATGATTATTTGGTACAATATATTTTCTTCTACTAGCTAGTAGAATAAGCAAAATGTTGAAAACGTGTCTATTGATGCTGTTATTTGTCGCCTAAAAACAATTATTTCATTTTTGAAATATATAGAGAAGTTGAATTTGAATCTCACAAGATTACTGCTAATTAAATTATTGCTCAAATGAAAGTTGAATCTAAGCACTTTGATGAAAATGTCAATAATGAGACAACACGTTCAGCTAGAAAAAAAATTAGAGTAGATTATTTCTTATAAATAGTTGATGAAGCTCTTTTTTTTTTCATTTAAGTTAAGGTTTGAATAATTTCAAAAATATGAAAATACTTTTGAATTTCTATTGCAAATTGTAAATAATAATTATTTGAAGTATTTGTATGATAAATTTGAAGAATTTTTTAAACGCGACAAGGATTCGGAAATTGATAGGTAGGAGTTAGTTTCTAATATGTATATTACTAGAAACGTCTGCCACAAGAGATCAAAAAGTGATTGAAATGTTTGACTCTATAAGAATGATGGACTACTATTTTCCAATTATGTAAATTACTTATAGAATATTATTGATTATATTAGTTACAATTGCATCTTCCGAAAGGAACTTCTCAAAGTTTATAAAATCATATTGTTGATCAACAATGTCATTAGAAATGTTGAATGGATTGGTCATGGTGTATATTAAAAACGAATTTCTAAAACAAGTTGATTCTAATAGTATAATTGTTGATTTTCTATCAAAATTCTAAAAGGGTAAATTAATTGAGACATTTGAAAGTTTTAGATTATCATTTTTGTAACTCTGAATATTTCAATTAATAAAAACTATTATTATTTAACCTTATGTATATTTTTTAAGGATTTATAGAGCCCCATATTTGAAATTTAAAGAGTGTTGTGTTTGGCAAATATATATATATATATATATATATATATATATATATATATATATATACACACACACACACACACACACAATATAATGGAAATGGATCTAGAAAGCACCATAACTTACTAAACAACAGTGACAGCGTGACATATCAATTAATTGATAAATAAGCTTATGATGGTGTAAAAAATAAATTAGATTTATTAGATTTAATGTGTCATGTCACTTTTATAATGGTACTTAGTATATTATTTCTTTCAATATAATATCTTTCTTACCGCGTAAAATTAGCACCCAAAATCGATTAACAACTAATATTGGTAATTAAGTTAATGCAAAACGCGTCATTGGGTCATGCATTAATATTGGTGAGTAAGTTAATGCAGAATGCGTTGTTGGATCATGCATTAATATTGGTGAGTAAGTTAATGTAAAACCCATCGTTGAGTCATGCATTAATAGTCGTGTCTGAACAGATCTACAATTCTACTTGGCCACTTGTACATCTAAAATGCGAATCCCATCAATTTAATAGAACTCGTTTGATACTTGGATGCCAAAATGAAGAATACCATTTTTGAAGTGCCCATTGTTTCTATGATTTAAAGAAGCAAGCGAAAAATAGATATACATCCCATTAAGCTTGTGTTTGATTCCCATTAATTTTCATTCCATTACATTTCATTTTTCTCTCTCCTATTTTTAACCACACAATCTTCTATAAAATAATATTATACGTAAATCAAAAACTTTTTCTTCCTTTACAACCACTCATTTTTCAAAAAAAAATATTATTCCATACATTTTCATTTCTCCAAAATGGGGGTCAAACAAAGGCTAAGAATATAGCTTTTTCAACAAATGAAATTCGCAACTACAAAATAATCAATAATGTAGGTTCCAAGTCACAACCAAAGAACAATAATGATGGACTGATTTGGACCCGTCGAAATAAATATAAATAGAAGACTATTCAACTTTACAATCATTTGTTCTTTAATTGAGTCTATCATATAATATCGCGTAAACTGATATTTTAATTCTAGTGGTGATAGATAACATCATTATTTACGGTAACGTTCAATATGGTATTTGGTCTGAGATTTCATTTTTTTGTCCGCCTGGAATATGCACTTTTTGAAAATATAGCATTTACTTACATATAAATACACTTTACGTATTGATATCTAATGAATAGACGATCAATTTCATAATTTATATATGTCAATTGCGCATTCCATGGTTCACTATCTGGGTCACTTTAATTTCTTAAATAAATAAATAAATAATCATGTCCATATATTAATAAGAAATATTAATTTTGCAATGTATATTTTTTTGTTTGTCACGCACGCAGCTTGATGGAATCCTTGTCAGCTAGCATTGAAGAGTTTTTTTTTTTTTTTTTTTTTAAAACACCGATATCTACTCTTACTCAATTGACTTGGAGATGCTCTAAATACTTCCAATACTTGAAGCTCGACTTAGACTATATTCCGAAGTGATATATTCCATCATTGATTATTGCACATCGTCTTAAAGAATACCAAGACTCTTCATTTAAGATGATTTATTCGGTTTTGACATTGCTGCTTGTGCAGAAAGTGGGACGAAATATGCACTGCTTCTTCTGACTGGTTTTGCATGCTTATACTCTTGTATGTATGGTTGATGAACTTGAAGGTTGGGAAGCCAACATGGATAGGCAACAGCGCGGAGTTACAGTAGCTCCAATTATAACTTCTGGAATGAGACGATGAATTAGTCCTTGGATTAATATCACATAATTGCATTTTTTGTTTTTTGTTTTTGTTTTTCCTTTTGCCTGTCCACCTCTCTGTATATGGAGTGTAAACCCTATTGAATTATCATTTATTGTTTTGGAATAATGCTTCACCTTGTGTTCTTTAGTACCTATCACTTTCTTTCTTTTTTTATTTTGAGATGTGAGATAGCATAGAATTTTTTTATGTTTCAACAAATAAATACATTTTTGGTTTCATTTCTGTTAAAGCAGTAGCAAAAACAATATGTTATTTATACAATGAATAAAATTATAATTAATAACTTGATGAATTATTAATTATTCTTCTGTGAAAAGATAATTTACAATGTGAAAAGCTACATGCTCCTACCCGATTTTATGTATGCATACCACAAGAAAAAGAACCACCTCTTACAACTCTACACTCAATCGACCAATTATTCCCCAGAACCGAATATACAAGTCGAAACATAGTTTCCGAGCACGATCATCTTACAATTACTCGTCATCCTCTGAATCTGCGAATTGTCGGTAGATGTCAATAGGAGAATTTACACAAAAAAAAAAAAAAAAAAATTCACTGATGCAGTCAATAAAATTTAGCAACTACAAAAGGATTTCTTCAGTGGGGAAGTTATGAGCAGATAAACTTTTTCTTGATGAAATGACTAAATTTTATTTATTGTATCTTTTGTTCTATTTGTTAGTGACAAAAATAAGAAGATTTCCCAACCACTCGCCCACAAGCAACCTCACATCCTAATAAGTATTTTACTTATTTGACAGCAAGTTAACCATCAATCATAAAATTTGAAATAAAAATATAGATCCATACCTGATCTTATATCTTCACCAACTTTTCCTCTATTTTTGAGCTGTCTTGAGATCATTGCGGATATGAGAATCCACCAGTAAATGTGGAAAACAAACAAGGTCAATAACATTGTGTTGAAGACATAGTACAATGTCATGTCATATGGCTCCAACAGATTCAAGGATTCACACAAGTAGTAGCTGTGAATGGCAACAAGGAAAATCGATTAGAAGAAAAGAGACTAAATATGATATTTGTAAAATAAGAATTAATTGGAGCCAACCTTGAGGACCGTATAACCCAAAATGGAAAGAACACGAGCCTTAGTACAAGCCATGACATAGCAAACAATCCAAAGCACAAGCTAGCTCCAAGCTCTTTCTCGGAATATTTAAAAACTTTAGCAGCTTCCAGAAATACATCACTCGCATCATGCAGCGCAAGAACAACTGCTCCTATCCGAAAGAACCTAAGGAAAATGAACATTTAAAATATTTCACTATGATGTGTAAATATATCTTTAACTTCATTTATGATTGTTCAACTTGAGTGCGAGCATGAAATATGATGGTAAGATCAGAAGAGGGATAACTTGTATAACACCCTTAACCCTAATCTCCTTTTTTTTAAGTGATTTATGTGGTAGGACGAAAACAGAGCAATTAATATCAGAATCCGAGCAGAAAAGAAAGAAAGAATATATTTTAGTCTACAAATTCCAGTTTATTTTTTGCAGACTTAGAGCTTATAGTCCCTTCCTGTGAGGGGTCTTTGACACGTCTCCAATAATGTCCAGAGGCAATATTTTACTGGACTGAATAGATTGAAGCAATTGACAATATCTCAACAAATATAGTCAAGAGTTCAAATCAAGTAATAAAACACTTATCTCTAAAAGTTAGCAACTGGGTTTAATATTTCTCAGCCCTTCAGCTGGTGAAGGCCACAAAAATTTATGAATTTGTTCTTAGCGGTACTTTGCCTGATGATCTTCAGCGTTAGACCGTTAGCAAGGGCAATGAGATGTAATCAGAGAAAGGAAATATAAATGAGAGGTAAAATAACAAATCATTAGGAATATGATGAAGCTTGAACCCAATACCCAGATAACCAATACTAGGCTAAAATTTTATTTAGTTTTTCATATTTATCCATGAATATATAACACGTAAACTCCATATATACTAAGAAGGTATGTGATACTTACTTTGAGCACTGTTGTGCCCTCAAAGGGTCAGTAACTCACACATATAAAGCATATACACATACGTTATAGCACATGCCAACAGATAATATACAAAGGGAGAGAGAGAGGGAGAAATGCAGGATATATTTCAACGACGAAGATGAGTGTCAATTCGTACTTCTTCATGTTTTTATAAAATATTTAATCTTCTTTTCATTTCTTAGGAGATCTGAATAAGTGATTATCCAGCTGCCTTGGATTTTAACAAGTAATACAATACACAGAAAGGTTTAAACGATTTCTCAATTATCAAAACAGAGGACCAACCAAATGTAATAACTATTATTTTTATCAAGAGTACCAAGGATCTTACTCAGTTCTATGAAATTCAACAAACTATGTAAAGATAGCTATGATTGATTTTTAATCATTTTACAGAAGTATTTTAGTTCTAAATCTAGGATAGGATTGAGACACTGACATAGGAGTCTAGAACAAGGCTCAAATCTGAACCAAGAAGGAGAATTGTCTTCTGCGAGCCAATCTCTATGATGAACACTAAGAGAATAATGGGAAGTGAACATAGCTCAATGGGTTTCTGTATGTTTGATAGTTCACCAAGTATTAAAGGAAAACTGCAACGACAACTATGTAATAAAACCCAAAGAACCATCTAACTGTCTTTTAACAGGCCAAGAGTGCACTTGATAATTGACTATCAGAGATATCAGAAATGAATAGCCTGCTCTATAAATGCTAAGAACTGTGCCGTTTCTCACAAATAAGTTTCTTTTTGCACTTAGAAGTGACATATTATATTGAAAAGGAGATACATTTTCCAATAATACTTCAATAAAAATGCTTCCAATGCACTTCCCTTATCCACGATAGCATATAGTGAAAAGAAATGGGCGTAGGTGAACTGATCCATGGGGAAAGCAATAAAGCACACAAAATATATGTGCACGTTCTTTTTAAGGGGGTTATTCTATAAAAAATGTGATCCCAATCCCCCTGAGAATCTCTTATACAATAAATAGAAAAAAAAAATGTAAATTATGCAATATTTCCTTAAGACCCGACAGGATGTTCAGGGCGCTCAACAATGCACCTTATCATAAATTATGCAATATTTCGTTGAGAGACTTAATTTATAACTAACTGCACGTTATCTTATATCCTAACTTTATTGAGTTGCATTCTTCACCCCAACAATTTTTAAGTAGAAGATGAAGTGATAAGTACCTTGTAATAAAAGAGTACCCAATAAGGATAACAGTGATTACGTGATGAGACATCATTACAGAGAAATCCTTTCGCCGTGTTTCCCAGATAAGGAGGGCAGCAATGCTATAGATGTAGAAACCACATTGGCACATATAAATGAACTTTAAAGGAGGCCTGAAATAAAAAATTCAGCAGATAATTTTAGATATACACGACTCTTAACGATTCATGAGGATGCATTGAAGGCATGCAAAAGTGAAGGTTTGCAGCCTTCCAGGCATGTAAGTGAAACGAATGAGTACAGGTATATTCCCAATAAAGTATTTAACCAACACTTAATAATCTCTTTAACACAATTGTTATATAATCAGTCAACAACAGCACCAAGATATCCCACCACCCACCCTAAATTTTAAAGAGCATAATTGTTGAAGTTGGTCGATTTACACTTTTGTTGTCATTAGTTTCTGATTTTGTTATATTTATTAGCTTCTGTTATGTATTATAAGTTAAGCCAAGTATGGTCTTGCAATAGATTGAGTAAGCTGTCATATGTATAGTGGCAGTAGGTAGTATGTTGAAAGACGAGAAGTATGGTTATTTTATATGTATGGGTTTATATATGTACCAACCGTGTATTACCATTAGTGTGTGTGGTGAATGAAAAATTATCTTTCTCTCCTCTTGTTTGTTCAAAAGCCAACAGTGGTATCAGAGCCCCTTAGTGATCTTAGGAAAGGACTGTGAAGAAGAAGAACAAAGTTGAAGCGGATAAAGGAGTTACCAGCAAGGAAGATAAGAAACCAGTAAGCAAATTGCATATATGGTGAGTGGCGTATCAACTAGTAAGCAAAGAGCATATACGGTGAGAACAAACTCGATAAGTAAAAATCCGATTAGCTCATTGAAAATACGGTATGTGAAGGGAAAACTGGTAAGCTGAAATACGGTAAGTTCATTTCTTCTCATATCCGGTATGCAAGCCTAGAGTAAATCTGGTAAGCTACACTAAATACGGTAAGCATTGTCCAAATCCGGTAAGTTCAACAGTTTGGTTCTTCCGTCATTCTCTTCGAATCTGTAATTTTTCAAACAAGTAAGATCTACCAAATTTGGTAAGATCCTTTCATACCGGTAAGAACAAACTTGAGAGAAAAATCAGTTTAGGACCTCCATAAACAGCCGAGTGTTTTTTGGTAAGAAAGTGATATGGCTTCCAATGGCTTTACAGCTCCTTTACCTTCATTTTTTACAGGTGAACATTAAGATTTTTGGTCTGCAAAAATGAAGACATATTTGAAAGCTTATGATTTGTGGGAAATCACTGAATCTGGACTTGAACTACCACCACTGAGAGCAAATCCTACAATTGCTCAGTTGAAGCAACACAGTGAGGAGTTTGCAAAAAAATTCAAGGCTTTCTTGCATTCAGTCTGCCGTTTTTGATGCAATTTTCACAAGAATCGTGACTTGTGAAACTGCAAAAGAAACCTGAGATAGTTTAAAAGAGGAGTCCGAGGCAACGAAAGAACGAGACAAATGCAAATGTTGAATCTTAGAAGAGAGTTTGAGACATTAAAGATGAAAGATGCTAAAACTATAAAGGAATTCTCAAATAGACTGATGAAGGTGGTAAACCAAATAAAATTGCTGGGTGATGATCTACCTAATAAAAGGGTTGTGGAGAAGGTGTTAATAAGTCTGCCAGAGAAGTTTGAATCCAAGATCTCTTCACTTGAAGATTCTAGGGTCTTGACTAGCATTTCTGTGGCTAAATTTATTAATGCTTTACAAGCAACTGAACAAAGAAGATTGTTCAGACAAGAAGAACATGTTGAAAAAGCTCTGTTTGCTAAAGGAAAACAGAAAGTTCAAACCAATTTTGGTGGGAGGAAAGTATAAAACAAGAAGTTTGATGACAACAAAAATGCTGATAAAAATGAAGATTATCCACCTTGTCCTCATTGCAAAAAACAAGGCCATTCACCCAAATGGTGTTGGTATAGACCAGGGGTGCAATGCAGGTCTTGTAAGGAGTTTGGACATGTTGAAAAAGTCTGCAAAAACCAAAAGGAAAAGAAGGAATTGCAGCAGGCTAAGGTAGCAGAAAATCAGCAGGAGGAGTATCTTTTTCCTACCATAAATTCCAAAGTCAGTAGTACGGTTGAAACTTGGTTGCTTGATAGTGGTTGCTCTCACCACATGACATCAAATTCAGATATCTTTGTGGAGTTGAATGGTGCTTACAGATCAAGGGTGAAAGTGGGAAATGGAAACTCTGTTGAGGTAAAAGGAATTGGCAAAGTCTCTGTCCAAACACCTTCAGGTATCAAGTATATTTCTAATGTTTTATATGTACCAAAAATTTATCAAAACTTAATTAGTGTTGTCCAATTGATTGAGAAAGATTATACACTGATATTTAAAGATAAGGGATGCGCTATACTTGATTCACAAAATCAGGAAGTGATGAAGGTAGGCATGAGAAATAGGAGTATTCCTTTGGAATGGAAAAATGAAACCTCTTTTGCCTCTAAAATTGATCAAAACGAAGATACTTCAGCTCGTAAAGAATTTGGAGAGAAACAGAGTCTTCTTCAAGCCAAATGGTCAGAATTTGTAGGAGTTAGACTAGAGATCCAGCATTTGAAGTCCAAACTGATTTCTTGTCAGCTTATCTTGGATGAAAAATATCTGGAACTCTCAAGTGCAAGGAAGATGCTGGAGGAAGAAAATGATATTAGTCAAAGTTGCTCCCAGTTTAGCTGCTTGCATTTCTGCTGAAAATGCTATCATGAAATTGAATTTGTCTGAGAATGAACTCAAGGATGAGGGTGTCTTTCAGATTAGTAAGGCTCTTGAAGTCCAGGATCAAGTGAAGGAGATCGATATGAATGTGAATTCATTAAGAAGAGCTAGGGCCAGATCATTAGCTCAGGCTTTGGTGAATAAGCCCAAGTTCAAGTTGCTGAATGTTAATGGGAACTTCATTTCTGATGAAGGTATTGATGACCCTGGAGGAGAAGATGATAATGACAACAAAGAATCGAAACATTGAGAAATCATCTTGGTGTTTCCAACAAAAGTGTCAAGAAGGAGTGTTGAAGTTGGTCGATTGACATTTTGTTGTCATTAGTTTCTGTTTTTGTTATATTTATTTATAGCTTATGTTATGTAGTATACGTTAAGCTAAGTATGGTCCTGCAGTAGATTGAGTAAGTTGTCATATGTATGGTGGCAATAGGTAGTGTGTTGAAAGACTAGAAGTATGGTTATTTTGTATGTGTGGGTCTATATATGTACCAGCCGTGTATTACCATTAGTGTGTGTGGTGAATGAAAAATTATCTTTCTCTCCTCTTGTTTGTTCAAAAGCCAACAATAATGCATCAAATTATCCACACATCAAGATGCATATAATTCAGAGTAATAGCACGATTTCAGAGTAATGTATTTGCTTGCACAAAAGGATACATTTGAGAACATCTTTCTGAACTTGACCTTAATTTCTTGAAATTAATAAGCTTGTCTGCAAATGGAGCCAAAATAAAAGGAAAAAGTAATGATCGATCCAACGTAAAAATCTCTCCAACCTTGCTGCACATCTGTTTCAACTTGTTTTTGGAAAGACGTCAATGGAGATACAAGATGATCTTAGCTCACAAAGAAGATAAGACAACGACCATATCCCACACCCACCAAAGTGATATACTAATCCTGAGAGATTGTGGCACTCTACTTCATCCGAGTGAACCATTTTAATAGTCATTAAACCACATTTCTGATCTTACCATCTTTTGATCTTCCGAAACCCAAAATTTGGTAAGAAACAAATCATTCAAATAGGAATGAAGAATCTAATGTTCCTCAAAAACAGCAAACCATGACCTTAACATTCTAGCAAATCAACAGTTCAGACAAAATATGAGCGCACCTCATTGTTCTGTAGGGCGTAGGCACATAACACAGATTTCAAGGGGGCAATGCCATATTTAAATCCATGTTTCTGCAACACATTTTAAGGACCAAACACCATGTGCCAGCCTTTACCTATGGACGGGACTTAGGAATTTCAGAGCTCAAAGGGAGAGAAAGAAGTTTTCAGACCTACAAAGATAAGTAAAAAGAATATATACACAAATATGAACCAGGAATGCCAAGTGTCCATACTCTACCACCTGGTAAGGGAAAAGAAGGGAAAAACTGACATGGCAAGCAATTGGACAAGATCCTGTGTTCTTTATCATTTAGATGGTAGAGAATGTGAAAATTATAAGACTTAGATTCCCATCAATTTAATGATCAATTTACAAGCAAGTAATGGTTTCAAACTGAACCTCACACTCTGATGCTTGGACTCTTCGAAATAGTAGGAGTACCCGTGTCGGACACGACACGACATAGGTATAGGTATGGGATATGTGTCGAATCCTCCAAGTTTCAATCGGACACTTCGTTGTTTTTGCTTCTTCTTCTTTCTTTTTTCCCCCCTTTTCTTTCTCTTTGCTTCTTTTCCATTTCCGCTCTCTATAAACATAGCGTTGCCGCCGAGAGGGTAGAGAAAGGCGACGACTCTAAGCTTTCCCTTCTTTTTCTTCTTCTTTCATTTTTCTTTCCATTTTCTTCTTTTTTCCTTCTTTCCCTCTATATATCGATAGTTTAGGGTTTTGTTTGTATAAAATAAAAATGAGTTCCACTAAGTTCAAATTGCAATCCAGTCCCTCATTGTATATTTTATATAACATTTAGTAATTCTCATAATTGAAGACTAAACTCCAAAATTCTATTTTATTCGTCTTAACCCTTTATTCAATGCTAATTTCATTCTTTGTGAATAATTGATTTTGGTATATTCAAAATGACATCTTGAATTAGTAAAAAATTGAAGTTTGAAAGGTGTACCCAAGTACCCGTGTCCAAAATTTGGGCTTTTTTAGCCATGTTCCCGTATCCTACAGTATAGAAAATAAAAGATCCAACACTTAGATATGTACCCGTATCAGATACCCGTACCCGAGTCCGAGCATCATAGAGTCCTCACATAAACCTGTAGCAAGTCCGTATTTCTCTAAGACAAGCAATTCAACAACGAAATCCTTATATATATTATTAGGATAATACTGAACAAATGTATTACTTACTTCAGCTCTTGATTAGGCCAGCCTCTAAAGTACTCCTTTATATCTCTGAACCATGGCTCGTGGTAAGTAACTCTTAAAATGCAAAACTCAACAGAAGCATAGTATGTAAGCTTCCACATAGACTCAGAAATTTTCTCAATCTTTGCCCTTGTAGCCTCATTAATTTTTGGCAGATTGGTTCTACTGCGCAGCAAACAAACAGCTAGCATCTAGAATAAAAGCAAACAATTAGATGAGAAAAGATTTAATCAAAGAGAAAAAATAAAATAAAAACTAAAATTAAAAAACACTGCAGACCAAATTTGTCATCATAATCTTTCTTGTCTTTACACTTCTTATTGGTTTCTTTCACGACATCAGAGCATTTTATTTTCTGTGACACAATGAAACAAGCCATTTGGAGCAGCTATGGCATTTAAAAGGGAAGTAAGTGAACCAATTTGAATTTCCTATATAATTATGTAGTTTAAGAACAAAAAAAATTCGGTCCTTCAAGCTGGACCACATACAAACCCTATCAATCTACGGGCTATGAAATAGAGGTTCAACACAGCTCGAGTCTCTTGATCTTGGCCACCAAATGGGTTAGCTTTTTACTCTTATCGCTCACTTGGTGAGATTGTTTCTTTTCATCTATTACGACCATGTTTTGTTTGCTAATACAAGAAGTAGTGCCATTTGATGTCCTATTGTTAGCTTGTTGATATCTGGTAGAGATCACAAAGGCCACATCTATGTATCCTAACCCCCTGTTTGAGCCCATTCTTCTCAAAACTCATTTTTTCAAAACCCATTTTCAACCACATTCTCTCATGAAATAATTTTTCACATAAACCAAAATTTTTTCCAATCTTTGAAGCACACATTCTCTAAAAAATCACTATTCCAAGCATATTTCTCCCGAAGGCTAATAGTTTACAGGAAAAGTTTTGTTTGAACTCAGATCGTTTTTTACTTCACACTAATTTCTCTTATTTTGGTCTTTTTGCAGTTGTTTTATTTGCATTTTTTCTTTTTCTTTTTTTTCTACACTAGATTAACTATTCTAGTTGGATTGTGATTATTTGATATCCTATTTCATAATCATACAAAAATTATTTTCTTAAATAATGAGCTTTGCACTGTGTCTTAACATTTTATTTCTAGACCTTGACCGTAAGTTCTGCACTCCTTCCCATTGTTATCTTTTATATTCATAGGTCATTTATCAAAAACATGAACCAAGAAAAGCCATAAACACATAAATTGGTGATATCATCTGCCTCACTTCTCTTATTCCTCCTTCAAACAAATTGTCTGCATTGCTATTAAAATCAACAGATCAGAAGTCAATAGGTTCATCAGTGCACATCAGGTTATAATGAAAATTCTCAGCAAGCTCTCAATTATTGCATTCTCAATCTCGAATGAACTTAAGGAATTGGTAGATGGGATGGGATAGAACTGGTCAATTTTGATGAAGAAAAAGAAATTAAAATACTGCATTCTATACCAAATATGCACTTATTAGCAGCATAGGATAAAATTCATTTCACTAATCAAATAGAGGTTATTACAATTAAAAATTGAGATAACTATACATTAACTGATAAATGCCAAAGAAAATAGCGAGAAACTTACACGAAAGATGAATTTATCAAGGAAGAATCTGGTAGCGACAAAACCGAAAGCGAAGTATAATGCGATAATAAAATGAGAAAAGCTTGCGACGCCATTTTGGGTCCCCATCGAGTCCATTACAATATTTGAAACAGAATTTCATCAATCAACTAATCATTATATATTCACTTTCAATATTCAATCAGAAACCTCTCCCCTGAAATGAAAAAATCGAAAAATAATCAAAGAAACAAAAATAATCCAATGAAAAAATTTACGTTAATTTACAGCGCCAAATCGAGGGAGTAGCGGGGGAGGCGGAAATCTTGTGAATGGGATTGGAAACAGTGATTCATGGCCGAAATTATGGGGGCGAGTCGTAACAGAATACTGGCGGTTAACTGGTGGCATGTTTGGGATAGTCGTGGTTTTCTCCTCCAAGCTTATGACAATTACACGAATTTCACTGAAGGCCTGTTTGATATCACCCCAATTCCATGGAAAACAAAGTTTTTTTTTTTTCTTTTTTCATTTTTTCCATTTTTTTTTTTTTTTTTTTTTTATACAATTAGAACAAATATTAGACCTAATGATAAAAAAATTATTCATTTAATTGACAATTTTCATGAAAAACAAAGTCAAATTAATAGTATTTAGTATCACTTTTTTATTTTTTTGACAATTGAAACAAATTCTAGACCAAATGGTAAAAAAAATGTATCCCTTTAATTGACAAATTTCATAAAAAATAAAGCCAAATGAATACCAAAAAATTCAAAATTTCCAAATTTTTCGGGTGAAAATTATACCAATCAAAAATAATTAATCGACAATTTTCAGTAAAACAAGTTTTAAAAAATTCAATTCTCTATAATTCATTTTCTTTCCACCCAAATTTCATTCTTGCAATCAAAAGGATTATATGGCACACCAATTAACTAGTGAATATTTTAATGGTAGGTCCCATGAATTTAATAATTCACCAGAACGTTGGTGTGCCATGTCATCGGTGCTTAACTTATGTTAAGCACCGGTACTCATTAGATCATATATATTATATATATATATATATATATATATATATATATATATATATATTATGTTTATTTATTTTTTTCACCAATACATGTTGTTTTCATATATTCTTTTAGTTTTCTAATTTTCATGAATGTATCTTCATTTGTAACATGGTTTAGTGATGTGGGTGACATCAATGGTTGAATTAAGCAGCATTTTTGGGGCTATTAGGCGATTATCAATTTTCAATTAACGATGCTTTTGGTATATGTAGTCATCATAGATTAAAGTTTTTTGTAGACTAGTTGACAAGAAATTCACGATGTACAGGGTTCTATGGTCACTATCTGAGTATAGTGTAATGATGTCTTTAAAAGGTGTCCTTCGAAATGAGGTCTAAATAGAGTGGACTTGAGTAGATTTAACGGGTCTAATTGAGGATGATATAGGGTGAATAAGGGCAAAGTCATTGTAACTCCCTGACAGGATAGTTTCATCCAGGGTCCTGGGGGAGTCCTGGACCCCCCATTTTTTTGAGAATTTTTTTTTTAAATTAGAAGGATTGAAGAATGGTAACTTCTATTTTATTACAAATAAACTTGCGAAAAATGTTAATCTTATTTCTTCCACTTATTTTAGGTTAATTCTCAACTTATTAGTAATATTTACACTGATATACTATCCACAAAAAAGGTAAATGACTCAATTAGTGAGCTTTTATTTCCTCTCATTTTTTTAGTTTCCTTCAAAAAGAAAATCGGGGGCAGCCCCGTCGGCCCCCATCCCTTCACTTATATATTTTCGAATTTGGACCCCCCATTTCCAATAAGCTGGCTCCGCCACTGGTTTCATCAGATTTTATGAAATCGCTACATTTCGAAATAAGCCTTCTACCTTTATTTGTGTCAAGCAACTGACTCCTTTACATGTAGCTTGATTTCATGTTTCAGAATTACTGTCTAAGAAATTGATGAGCCAACTAATTCCTAATGATTATGTATTATTCAACCAGAATGAGCTAACTCTTGAGGAAAATGGTGAGAACAAAATTGATAAACCCATTAAGGATTGATGACGAAGTCAAGTTGCTAAATTTGGAGATTGAACAACTTCGAACTATCCCCAACACTTGTCTTTGTCCTATAATAACCCACAACGTATTTCGCCTGGATTATTTAATAAATAGCAAAAGTTTAATGTATTGGTGTTATTAATAATGTCAACTATTGTATAATCCATTTTATCTAAGTTGATGCTTTATATGTATGACTGCAACAATGATGTCTGGTTATGCCACTCATTTGATGGAAATTACTACTACACAGCTTTCTTAAGTATTTGAGGATTCATTAAATATCACACTAAACTGATACCGTTCTATTCTAAATCTACCTTTTATTATTTGAATTAAAATTAATGTCTATCACGGTATATAACAGGAAAACATGAATTCACTTTCAGATTTGACGTCGAAAATTAACACATTTATATTGAAATTGTGTGTCCAAGGCATATTGATTTGATATTTATAAATTGAATTCGAAGATAGAAGCTAAAATTAAGCCGATCACCTTTGCTAACTGCTTGATCTCACAGCAAACTGATAAGTATATTTTATCCAGTTGTTTGGAACTAAAAATATAGACATTTAATAGTTCTTTTAAGCAATTATTACCTAATTTATTGTATATTTCGTTTATTAGGTCAAACTCGATGATTGGAAGTGAAATTGAAACAAAGAAGCGAAAAATGGCGAAGAACAAGGTTTGAGGACTAAATTGCAAATATCCATTGGTTGGGTTGGACCACAAGAGATAATTTGAAGATTGCTAGAAGTCCATTGGATGCAACTTGAAGTTAAAATGGAATGGAATATGATGATAATATTACCATAAATCGATTTTCAATCATACAAGATATAATCCAGATTTTTAGTCAAATATTGAGACCAATTTTTGGCATAGTAAATGTCCGAGTTGGAAAATTTCTACTTCTAGTAAAATTGTATCCCTTTGAGTTAGATTTTCAAGTCACTTTGAATCGCCTCAATTGAATATTAGGACAGAAAGTTATGACTAAAATACTGTTTGCTGTGCAGATACAAAAACATACGCCGCGAAAGTAACTTTTCTTATTCGATTGGAACTCTTTTGGAAACCAATTTGAACATGATTTTCAACCAATTTTCGACTCCTACAAATATAAAACAGCAGAATACGTTAAAGGAGCTCTCCTATGCCTCTCATATACATCTCATACTTCAATATTCATCAATTACTATCATCAAATGAGGAAAATTCATAGCCTTTGTGAGAGAATTGAAGGAAACTTGCAATAATTCAATTAAGTGGAAATTCAAACTAGATTTTTGGGCAAAGAAGACAAGGCACAAGTGGAGATTTATCAAGAAACCATTGAAGAGATTCAAGATTTCAAGATTCATCTTCTCAATTTATCAAAAATTCAAGTTATGTCTTTTCACTTAAATATGATTTCTTGTAATTTCGATATGTTAAGCTAGTTTTATACATTGCTAGATGAGATGAACCATTGTTATTATATTTTTAGTTTTTAATGAATCATTTTGACTTTAATTTGGTTTAATTTGTGGATGTTTATTATCGTTTTCACATTCTTTTCAATTGCTTGATGACTAATTGAATTGTTATTAGATTTTATTGTTATCGAGAGAGACAATAGGGTTTAGATACAATATAATAAACATTGTAGGTTTCGATAGCAGATAAAGATATACCTCTATGTCTTATATGGTTTCAATAGGTATTCTAGCACTTGTTAATGCATATATCATTTTGCATCTTTTTGTATCTCTCATCGAGAGAGATAGAAGGGTCACATGAGGGGAATATATTTGATCGTTATCAAGAGAGACTTTCAATTGAATTAGGAACATTGACCAACATGAATGATTTCAAATTGTCGCTTTAATTGTTACACCAAAAATTTAATAAAAATGAGAATTCGACATCTTAGAAATGCATCTCATATATTTGAAAAACACATTTACTTGCTTTCACTAGTTTAATTGATAATTTAGAAATTAATTCAGAAAAATAACAAAACTTGTTTGCTATTCGATTAAAGTTGCAATTAATTTTAACTCGGTCAAACTCATGGTCCTTGTGAGTTCAACACTCTATTCACTAATTTATTACTTGTTCACGATCCCGTTAACTTGCAAGAAATCAAACGATCAAGTTTTTGGCGTCATTGCTGAAGACTATTTTTTTGATAAGTTTTAGTTAATTTTAGTTTTAATCTGAATTTTACAGTTTTTTTAGTTTAGTTTATTCTATTAGAAGAACTTTAGACAGTTCGAACAGTTATTATTACACACGAGTTTGCTCAATGATATCAGTCTTTATCTGAATGCAATGATAATTCAATATCAGCGTCTATGACTTCCCTTGACAAAGTTTCAACATGTGCACTTGCTTATAGTGACCAGAATGACTTGACCCAGGTACAGTCGAGAGATCTAAATGTTTTGAGAGGACAACTCGTAAAGTTACTTGAATTGTCAAATGGAAGTTTACCTCTAATCTGACTTCCTATAGTATACCACAAAATTCATGGGAGGTCTCTTTGTGTTTCCGAATATGGGGCATCAAAGCTTGTAGGACTTCTAAAAATGATGGATATGATTTGATGATTGTCCAGGGAAAAGATAGAGACAGAGTTGTCTTCCTCTGAAATTCAAAATCCAGAACTGATAGAATGTGGAAGTGTCGAATGCTCTTCCACTTGTGCTGAAGTTTGAGTGCATTGGTGTGAAGAAATGTTGGTTCATCCTTCCTACAGGATGACCATCTTCATAGTGAACAACAATGGAATCGAGGGGAGTTGGGGCTCAACTTTAGCTCAACAAAATGGAGTTAAACAACTCAATAAACTTGTGGTTTCAAGTGGGGAAGAAGGGCATTGGTGATCAATATTAAAACATAACAATAAACATCAAATAATAACAATAAAACATAAACATAAAGAATATACACTCTGCTAGTATTAAACCAGCAGAGTAGTCGAGAGAGAGCAAGAGACTACATTGTTAAAGTATTTCAAATTGTATTTTTCATTGTGTGTGGCTCGAGATTACAAGGCTCTATTTATAAAGCAAGATTACAATAGATCCTACCACCACTAGACCACATGCCTCTCTCCTAAATTTAAGGACTACTTGCCCAATATTTAAAACATTTCATTGCATGTCTTAGTTGGTTCCTAACCAAACTAGACTTACAATATTGAAACCACAAATTACAACTTAATTTGTTTGACATCAAAGTGTCAATACCCAACAAGAACAAAGAAGGATACTAGAGAGAAAGAAGCTTTGGAGGATAACCTTGAAGTTACGGTAAGTTCTGGATCTTCAGACTTCCCAGACTACAAAAGAGTGGTTGTAGAGGAAGATGAGAGGAGAGGAGAGACTCAAATTATTGATAAAAGCCTTGACCAGTTCAAGTACGAGCTTCAAGATATCTTAACAAGTTACTCAGGCAAGGTAGTATATGAGCAAAGGTACAAAAGACCACTGGATTACACAAGCTACGGCGTGGTTGATTTGGATGGGCTGCTAGCAAAGATTAAAGATATTGTGGTTTTCCAAGAGGAACCAGCAAGTCAAATGAAGTTTCTGGTAGCTCTTGGTAACTAGAGTGTTGATCATACCAATCCTCTCTTACATAGACAGTTGCAAGGAAGAAAAGAAATCAAATGATGTGTTTTTTTCCTTTGTTTTGATAAATAAGAATGATATCTTTAGAAATGTCCCTTTTCTATTATTCAAGTTTTAATTATTTAATTATTATTTTAAATGTCTAACGACATATATATTGTTTATTACCATTACTTGCTGTTAGTCTAGTGAGCTACATGTATGTATCAAAGCTTGGCGCCTTGACTCTTTTAGCTCGTCCTACTTTGACACCATAAAGGCTACAGCATTATAGTGTAGTGTCATTAGGCGCGATTTGACTTTTACTTTCGGCACTTGCAAGAATTATCTTTAAGTTAATTAGGTATGATATTTTTTTCCTTGGACCTCATAGATTTCAGTTTCCTTGGACCGGTTAAGAATGTTTATAAATGCTTGAAATAGGAATGGGCATATGTTCTAGTGTAATAGTGCCTTCAAAAGGTGTGCTTCGGAATAAAGCCCAGATAGAGTAGATTCCCGGGTCTGATTGAGGATGATATAGGGGCAAAATCATTGCAACTCGTTGACTTGATGACAAGATACCCTTACATCTCAAAGGATCTCCTTACATAGAGTTTTATGAAGGTCATAATGGAAATTGTCCGCTATATGATGGTCATTGAGACCGTCATATTAAGGTTTTACAACGCGACTGGCTCCTTGTCATGGATGGCTTTGCTTGATCATTAATGGTTTCAGCGTCTTAATCGGTGCTGTGCTAAGATGTACTGTAGGTGACACGTTGAATACTAATTAACAACCAGAAAAAAAAAATTGATTGGGATCAGATGGTGATGGCAAAGTGAGAAATGGATAGTATCCAAATCGGTCTGCAATGAATGCAACAACACTAGCATTAATACCGGCATAAAATGACATTCAAAAGCACATGATCAGGTTTGAGGGGAAATCTTAATGGAGCACGTATTAGACTGATAGCCCTACGGAAATCAAGATTCAATGTGTGGACAACTCTAGAGAGCAAGATTAAAAAAAAAAAAAAAAAGACTCGTTAAAAAATAATCAATAAATGATTTGGTAAACGTACAAAATGAGCGAAATAATTGCAAGTGATTTACATGAAATTGTAGCCACATGCTTAAATACGGTTAAACATGAGTAGATTCAAGAGCATCTCTACAGAGTAATTTTTACACTAAAGCCACAAAGATCCCAATAAAAGCTGCCAGAAGTTAAGAAAATTGTTCTTTCTGCATGAAAACTGAAAGAAACCGAAAATCTAAATTTAATTCATCAAGAGTACGCCTGCAACATACATGGAAAACTATTCTGTACTATTTTGGTCATATTCAACATGTTGAAACATCATTAAAAGAAATTTCAACGCAATCATCACAATACTACCATAATGAAAGAAATTCACAAAATATTTTGAAAGAAAAAAATGAGCTAAAACGCAATCATCACAATACTACCATAATGAATTCCTTCTAAATTGTTCCACAAACAAGTTAAATAAGCTAGTCTTGTGCGGATTTCAGTAATCAGTTTCTTGCATATAATGATTGTAAGTTTGTAACATATAAATATCAAAATTTTCAACTCTTCCATTGGATCATTGCATAATTCATAATGAGCGACCAATGACTTCTTGTGTCTACAAAATGGTTGTATTTCAAAGCTGAGGAACAAACATAAGAAGATGACATAGACTACTTCCACTCTTGTTAATGCAAGTATCTGAATTTATGTCTTCTTACATCTTCGCAAAACTTTGAGGTATTTGAGTACTCAATGGAGATACAAATGAAGACTTTCTCCTATATGTCAAAGGGCACGCACACGGTATTTTGCTTCTTCTGCAAGAGTTGGCCAATACTCTTAAGCCCTTTTGCTTAGATATCCACAAGCAAGCCCCAGCTTCAGTCTCATCACTTATAAGCTCAAAAGCACCTGCATATTTGACAATTAGAAACTCATAGCTAAAAACAGAGGTTTCACTACAATAACCGAAAAGGGTAAAGTATAATGACAGATTAATTTTTCAACTAATTTCTTAAATGCAATAACGAACGGTATATTCCTTGACATGCATGATGGTACTATATATACATCACATATATCAACAAAGTTCAATGATATGTAGGGTGCAGTTTTGTAAAATTAATTGCAATAGTAGTTACAAGAAGCCTCCAATTAGATCAATAAATTTAGGATGCATTTTTTAGGCCAAACCAGTTTGCACCAACTGCAGGCAGAAATTAATAAATATTTTTATAGAAAAGATTAGAAATCTTAATTAGTATTTTTAGCACCGATGATGAAAAGTATGGGTGTAAGCGGTCCGATTTTATCGATTTTTGACAGATTTTCAAATCAAACCGTTTAAACCGGTTTGAGAAAAACTCAAACCTAAACCAAACAATTTTGAACGGTTTGAGAAAAATTCAAACTTAAACCTAATGGTTTGGTCCGATTTTAAACCGCCGATATCATCGTATATTTTTTTCCCTGTCTATTTTTATGTTATTAATTCATTGAATTCAATATATATATTTACATCTTACTAGTAATAAATATAAAACAAACTAAATATATCTACTATAAATTTAAATACCAACTAAATCAAAGTGAAATCATAATAAATTAAAACATAGTTTTTTGTTTGCCTTTTTTAGGCTAATGACGTTACGATAACATTACAATATAAGTCTACTAAACCAAATATAAGGCCCAAAAAACATAATGATGTCCAACAAGGCGTCGTGATTATTATATCTGAAGAAAAAGTTATTGATTAGACAAAGAAAATAATCAACCACAATAATAAAATAATTGTTTATAATATCTAAAATATTCTGAACATAACAATTACACCTGCTATTGAAGAATAGCTGACCGGCAGCTCAAAGTAGTTCAGACCTTGAGATTACAGAGTTCAAACCTTGAGAGTAGTCACGGGAGGAGGAGCAGGGACTAGGTGGGCGAAATCGGTGGAGGCGAGGTTGCGCAGCGTATGAGGAAGAGACCCTGGTGGAAACCTGGAACCGTGAAAACTGGAACGGAATGACGGAAATGGAATGATTAGGTTTTGGGTTTGATTCAATTTATGCTTGGATGAAAGTTGGGGCCGTTCAATTGTGCATTTTGGATGGAAGTTGGGCTAAAAAATTACCTATTCTTATTGGGCAAAAATACATAAAATTGATATTATTATAATTTATATATATAATATAAATTAGGATTATTGAGTAATAATAATAATTTAGAATTTTGGATGAATTTAAAAAAAAATTATTTTTTTATTTTTATATATTTTTTCGCCGGTCCGATTTGGTTTTAAACCACAATTAAAATTCTCAAACATAAACCAAACCCTTTTTGACCAGTTTGATTTGGTTCAAAACCATTTTATTGATGGGTCCACGTGACACCAAACCTACGGTTTCTAAAATGCGATTTCTGTTCGATTTTTCGGTTTAATGATTTTTGCTGACTGTCCTAATGAAAAGCTTCATGTGCTTGTTTAGATAAAATTATAAGTTGCTGAAATTATAATAATATGATAGAATTGAGTGGCGGATAAGTAGGTAGTAGTTTTGTACCCTAAAAAATGTGTGGATAAAATTAATTTTTCCCAAACATGCATTCACACAACTGTTTGCAACTCGCTAATACCATCTCTACGAAATCTCAATAAGAAAGCTAAAAAAATTTGGATAATGCTGGACGTACAGAAAATTGTCACAGAATTCATACAGAATTTCAAAAAATCTGACTTGGCAGCTTGCATTAATGATTTCTTTGCCACCAACCACTTACCGCCCCCCTTTTACCCCACCCCAACACACCCCGCAACCAACACACCCACCCCTTTTTCCACCTTTTTCTTTGTTATTTATGTATGACATTTCGACATTATTATGAGAATGTTAAACGAAGTCGAAATATTGCATTTTTAACACCATTTCGAAGTGCTCACGGCCTAGTTTATCGCATCCATAACTACGTGCAAAACAGCCAACCGTAGCAAAAATTATCACTCGTCGAAATAAGCAGTTCCAAAATATATAAATGATTTTTCTTGTTTTTGTCTTAATTTTCAGGATTATTGTGGGATGTCAAACGAAATTGAAATGTTACATTCTTAACACCATTTCGAAGTGCTAACGGCCTAGTTTATTGCATCCTTAACCGCGTGCGAAACGGCCAACCGTAGCAAAAGTTACAACTCGTCGAAATATATTCCAAAATATATAAATGAATTTTTTTGTTTTTGTCCCAATTTTCGAGATTCTATCGGGATGTCAAATGAAATCGAAATGTTACATTTTTAACACACCATTTCGAAGTGCTCACGGCCTAATTTATAGCATCCTTAACCGCGTGCAAAACGGCCAACCGTAACAAAAGTTACCACTCCTCAAAATAGGTCGTTCCAAAATATATAAATAATTTTCTTGTTTTTGTCTCAATTTTCGGAATTATTGTAGGATGTCAAAATGGTCTTAAAAATGTAATATTTCGATTTCGTTTGATATCCTATTATAACAAAAAGACCATTTTGACATCCCGCAATAATTCCGAAAATTGAGACAAAAACAATAAAAATCATTTATATGTTTTGGAACGACCTATTTCGATGAGTGGTAACTTTTGCTACGGTTGGCTATTTCGCACGGGGTTAAGGATGCGATAAACTAGGCCGTGGCACTTCGAAATGGTGTTAAGAATGTAACATTTTGATTTCATTTGACATCCTGCAATAATCCAAAAAATTGAGACAAAAACAAGAAAAATCATTTATATATTTTGGAACGGCTTATTTCAACGAGTGGTAACTTTTGCTACGATTGGCCGTAAACACTTCGAAATGATGTTAAAAATGCAATATTTCAACTTCGTTTAACATTCCTATAATAATGTCGAAATATCATACATAATTAACAAAGAAAAAGGTGGGAAAAGGGTGGGGTGTGTTGGGGTGGAGTAAAAGGGGGGCGGTAAGTGGTTGGTGGCATAGAAATCATTAATGCAAGCTGCCATGTCAAATTTCTTGAAATTCTGTATAAATTCTGTGACAATTTTCTGTAGTCCAGCATGATCCAAAAAATTTATGTTACCAGGTAATATTGAAAATCATCGTGCTAAAGAATGAGCTCGCTATAAATTGATTATAAAGCTATATTCCCTGTCTGAAATTGAATATAACACACACACACTCTCTCTCTCCTCTCTCTCTCTCTCTCTCTCCCACCTCTCTCCCTCCCCCTCTCTCTCCACACCAACCTAATCTTCACCACCATCGACCCTCGTCCTTGCCAAGTTTCCTCCATACCTAGCCAGCCTCCCATTAGCATAACCACTATCACTCCAACCCTTAGATCACAGCCATTCCATCGGCTGATGTTGCTATCAAACACATCCAACTTAAAATTAACAACCTTCCTTACCGAGCTAACCATCAAAACCAATATCTACACATCTTCTCCTACTAAATACGTCAGGTTAACCAGTTGATTTGAGGTGTTTCTCAGTAGTCAGTAGTAGTAAGTGTAATTTGAGAAGCTTTGTGTGATATATAGTGATAGTTGATGGAAACTTTTGACTTCTGAATGATTATAATGATTTTGGTTCATCGGAGTGAGTGGCAAATTGTGATCCTTTTTCCCATTCTTCTAATTTCAGGTTCATCAATGTGTATGGTTGGTCACAGTGGGGGAAGAGGAAATGGTGGTCATTTTGGTGCTTTGAGGGGTTTATTAGAGAAGACAGAATTTGGGAGTGAAAAAGAATATTCTCATTTCAATCAATCAATTACCAATAAATGGCAACTATAAATATAGAGTGAGCCAACTAACTAATTTTGACAGCTGTACATAACTATTTTCTAACTAAAATTGGCACCCAAATGATCTCGAACTTGAGCTGAGCTGGAACAAGTTACTGATGTGCAGCATAGCAGCAGCATATACTCTAACACGCCCCCCTCAAGATGGACCATGAAGATTGATGATGGCCATCTTGGAAAGTAAAGGAAAGAAGAGAGAAGCAGGCAAGGCTTTAGTGAATATATCCGCCAACTGATGTTGAGATCGAACTGGTAATAGTTTGATAAAGCCATCAGCAACCTTATCACGCCCAAAATGGCAATCGATTTCATTGTGTTTTGTTTATTCATGAAAAATAGGGTTGCTAGCGATGTGAATTGCAGCTTGATTGTCATAGAAAATCAAAGTTGGAGATGCTGGAGATATCTGTAAATCAAGAAGCAACTGATATATCCATACCAATTCACTAGCAGTGGCTGCTAAGGCTCTATACTCTGCCTCCGCAGATGACCTGGAAACGGTGGTGCTGCTAAAGACCCGTAACGGACTTCCTTCAGTCAAGGCAAGAACCACAATCTGCATCAGCAAATGCATGAGGTTGCAGAGAAGAGGAAGCTGAAAACAATAAGCCTTGAACTGGAGCTGCTTTCAGATACTGTAAGAGGTAATGAGCTGCATCAAGGTGTGGTTGACGAGGCTGAGAAACAAATTGACTTAATTTGTGAACAGTAAAGGTGATGTCTGGACAAGAAATTGTCGAGTAAAGCAAGCGACCAATGAGTCTTCGATATGATGAAGCATCAACATCAGTTAGCAAATATCCTTCAAAGGAGCTCAAACGAACTTTAGGGTCCATAGGCAAAATGGCTGGTTTACAGGCTAAAAAACCAGTGTCTTCAAGCAACTGCAATGTATAATTTCTTTGGGATAGATATATCCCCTTATGTGCTCTTGTTATTTCCAAACCAAGGAAGTATTTCAATTTTCCCAAATCCTTAAGTTTGAATTGACTGTGTAAAAATGACTTCAATGAGGCAATAACACTTTGATTTGAACTTGTGATGATAATATCATCAACATACACCAGTAAGGCAACAAATGCACCTTTTCCCTTAGTGAAGAGAGAGTAATCCAACTTGGATTGATGAAAATCATGTGCTGTGAGAGCTTGAGAAAACTTTGAGAACCACTGTGTGGAAGCCTGTCGAAGTCCATAGATGGATTTGTGAAGTCTACAAACTGGCTTGTCTTCTTTGACAACATTAGCAGGTAAATCAGAGTACCCCGGAGCAAGTCCATATAAATTTCCTCAAAGAGATCCTCGTTCAAAAGGGCATTATTGACATCTAATTGAACAATGTATTTATTGATAGCTGCAATAGCAAGTAGTGTCTTGACAGTAAACAGCTTAGCAACATGAGAAAATTTGTCTATGAAATCCAGCCCTTCTTGTTGGGTATACCTGTCTATATTTCCATTGGGTCCATATTTGATCTTATACACCTTCCTGCAACCTCTGTAGCACGGACACTTCAATTAAAGTAGCGTGTCCATGTCCAATACGTGTCTGACTCGTGTCCGACACGACACTCCTCGGACACTCTGTCATGATTATTTTTCTTTTTTTATTAAAATATTATACATTTTTACTTAAAAGTTACTAGTAAATAACAAATATGTTTTCAGATTTGAAAGATTTCAACAAATATATTAATAATAAGTATAAAATTTAATTTATATAATATAAATGAAGAATTTTAAAGAATTTAATCAACGTATCGGTGACGTGTTGTGTTGGTACTTTTTTAAAAATCGCGTGTCGACGTATTCGACACGTATTGTGTCGGACACACGTGTCCATGTCAGTGCATCATAGCCTACAACCAATTGAATGCTTACCCTTAGGTAAACTGGTTATAGACCAGGTTTTGTTCAATTCTATTGCTCTCAATATTGGGTTTTGATACCTAATAAATCTCAGGCAATGATGTAAACGTCGAATTATAACTTCACAGGTATCGGCCAATGGTGAATGGATTACCAACAACCAAGTCCAAAGGCTCTTCCCAGTCCAATCATATTCCCTCTTGGATGGCTTGAATCTTGACCTGTTTAGCTTTCTTATTGGTCCAACTTAAAGCCTAAACTAGCCTACTTATAAGGTAACAACCCTAGCCATTTTGAAATGTGTGATTTGTGAGGTTTGAGAGAGAGAATTTGGCTTTCCCATTGAGAGAAAACACGGCTGGTCTTTGTGTGTCCAAAATCGGTGGATTCCTTTGTGGATTTTGGTCTCTTCCTTGCTTTCCTTTGTGGCTATAAATCATTACCGTTATCTTCCTTTGTGGATGAGATTGAGAAGCAACCGATATGAATATATTGGTTGTGGATCGGAGCCGTTTGGATTGGTTGCTTGGTAGAGAAAGGTACGTGATACTAAGCCCGAAAAATACTATTTTGACGACCCTTGTAGCAAGCTTCCATGACAAATGGTATCAGAACTTCATGGTGGTAGATTAGGCTCAAAAAACTAACAAAAAATCGATAAGAAAAGCGGCAGAAACGAGGCAGAAAATAGATAAAAAGTTTGTCCAGAAAACTGCCCAAAATTTGAGGATGTTTTTGCAATTTTCGGCCAATCCAAAAGGAATTTGGTGAAACGGATACCACTGGCGTGACATGCAGGTGGAGGAGGTCCTGGAGGTCAGGTATGTGGTCGGTGACGGCGCGTGAAGCCTACGCTCAGAGGTTGTAAGTGACGCGTAGGGGCGCGTCCAACGTCTTCTAGCGTTGGTTTCTTTTGACAATTTGTTCATAACATCATTTTTGACATTTTGGTGTTTTTAGTTTTCTGTTTTAGGTTATACAGTGACTGGACGATTTTGTTCTTCGCGTGTTCGTGGTTGATTGATTCCTGCTATTGCTAGAGACTTTAGGACAAATAATGGTGTTCCCAAAGTGTTAAATTCACATCTCTCGTAATTTACGGACTCAGATTGGTCTGCTCTGGTATATTGGCTTATCCCAATTTATATTTCAACATTAGTGCGTCATCGTATAAGGTGACATTAGGATTGTGGTTACCGTGTTGGGTAACATTGCTTGTGCTATAAATTTACGAATTATTTGCTCTATTTGAATTGTTGAATTTGATCGCAAGTTGTTAATTGATTTTGTGCTCTAAATGTCATCTAGTCACTGTGTGATTGCATTACGTGAAAATTTGAATTTTTGTTGACATACATTTGAGTTGCATTGTATATTCTCTTAGAACACCTGGACTTGATACGTTCGAACATTCTCTTGATCTAAGATCACGAGTCTTACGAAATTCTGAGAATTTTGAACGGTGTATACCGAACCTTATGATTACGTTGTGTGACCTATCTATGCACTTTGGTTGTTCTGCTTTTCTCAAAATATCTTCGCATTTCAAAGTTGAAATTTTCAATGGAAAAAGGGATTTTTTTTTTTTCAATTTGGCAACATAATAAGAA